>CM028137.1:195700000-196172500 GCA_016271365.2 Neoceratodus forsteri | reverse complement strand
ATGCTTCCTTAAATTACCTCTGAGCTGCCCCCCATCTTCAAATTGTGCCCTCTTGTTCTTGCACACTCCTTTTTGGAAAGATGCTACCCTCTTTGGACTTTGTTGATTCCCTTGAGGTACTTGAACGCTTCTATCATGTCCCCCTCCCTCCTTTCCCCGAGGCTACATATAAGCCTCCTTTCGCCTCTTCATATGTCTTCCAGTGCAGACCCTGCACCATTTTAGTTGCCCTCCTCTGGACAGCTTCCATCCTGTCTATGTCTTTGCGGAGATTGGGTCTCCAGAACTGCATGCAGTACTCCAGATGGGGTCTCACCAGCTGTCTCTCTACAGAGGGATAATAACTTCCTGTTTTCTACTGGTGATGCTTTATCAACTTATGATTATACTGTCGAATTCAGGCCAGGGCTGAACCATATTGATGCTGATGCCCTGTCACGAAGGCCAGTCTCCAAGAGTGTTTGGGTCAGGTTGTCTGAACCAGATATCCGACCATTGTACCAAAAGTTTGACAGAGGAAAACAGATGTCTGCAGACACAGTGGACGGTCTAGTAGATTGCTTGGACCCTCCTGATACCTACATACCGGGTGCCTATTGCCATTTATCTGCTCTAGATATTAGTGCAATACCTCAACTTGACAATGACAGTATTCGGTGAGCTCAATCCCAAGCTTATATGATCCAACCCGCACTTCATGCCCTGCTTGTGGGAAAAATGTGTCTAAGTTGCGTTCCCCTGACCTGCAAACTGTCCTATTGTTTAAAGAAGACCCCAGGTTGAAGTTACTCAGTTATTATACAGAGAGACAGTGGATCATAGTGGTCAAGTAGACAAGCAACAACTGGTCCTGCCCATGGCCTTTAAACACCTGGTACTGAGGCCCCTCCACAATCACATGCAGCACTTCAGTATTGACAGGACTCTCGACCTGGTATGATCTCGATTCTACTGGCCCAAGATGGGGGCTGATGTTAAGCGCCATGTAAAGACCTGTAGTCATTGCCTCCAAAGAAAGGCCCTGCCTCAGAGTGCTGCCTCCCTTGTCAATATCACTACTAGCGCCCCCATGGAACTGGTCTGCATAGATTTTTTGTGTTTAGAACCTGATCAACGAAATATTGGTAATGTGTTAGTGGTTACGGATCATTTCACATGGTATGCACAACCTTTTCCAACTAAAGATCAAAAAGCCTCTACCGTGGCCAAGGTGCTAGTGGAAAAATTTTTTGGCCACTATGGTGCCTCCCAGCGGATCCACTCTGACCAAAGCAGAGACTTTGAAAGTAAGCTAATCAAAGAAATGCTTTCTCTGTGGGGGGTGCGGAAGTCAAGAACCACCCCTTATCGCCCACAGGGGGACCTTCAACCAGAACGTTTTAACCGCACCCTTCTAGACATGCTGGGCACCCTCCACCCAAAAGACAAGCAAAAGTGGAGCCAGCAGATTAGCACCTTGGTACACGCCTACAATTGCACCAAAAATGACACTACTGGGTTCTCCCCCTACCATCTCATGTTTGGGAGGGAGGCCCGCCTGCCAGTTGATGTCTGTTTTGGGGTCTCTCCTGATGGGGTCCAAGCTGAAAACTACCTGCAGTATGTACAGGAACTGAAAGCTCAATTGAACGATGCATGTCAGCTGGCCCAGGCAATGGCCGCTAATAAATCTCGCCAACAAAGAGCGGCACGACAAGAAAGTAAAGGCTCAAGAGCTACGGCCCGGAGACTGTGTGTTATGCAATTTGGGACTACATGGCAAGCACAAAATTGCTGACAGGCAGCACTATCTTCCTCTTGTAGTAGTTGGAAAGTTGAATGATCTACCAGTATACAAGGTACGCCCAGAAAATAACTCCAAAGCTGTCAAGACCATGCACCGTAACCACTTGCTGCCTATCAGCCAAGTTATTATTGAAGCTGAGCCAGCAGACATTGCCTCCCCTGGGCTGGTGACTTGTGCTGCTGCAAAAAAGAGACAGTCAACCTATCCCAATAGTTACAGAGTTAAAGTTTTCACCGCAGCAGGCCCAGAATGATAGTGACCGTCAGTCCACCTCTGACGATAGTGAGTGACAATGCCTGTTACCCCTCCTATGAATCGAGTCAGCTGTTTCGAGGTAACCCTATGACTAATTGTGGGGATAAAGCTGGGCCTTCTGGGCTGCTTAACCCACCAGCTTTGTCCTTGTAGCCATTGCTCCCTGAAAGTGAGGTGCAAAGCATCAAATCTGAGGTTGCGGACTCTGTTTTGTGGAACTGTGTGAATTGCCCGAAGAAGGGGCTGATGGTCTGAGTCTCCCTGGTGACACACCAGAACTTGAAGAACAGTATGAGAGTGCTGACAGCCCCATTTCAGTGCCACAAAGCCCAATTGTGCCTAAACCTTTTCAAAATGAGCCAGCTGGGCCCTCGTCAGAAGGCAGTAATAAGCAAAGTGTTGTGGAACCAGAGCCTACAGAGCAAGGAGCTGACAGTGCTCCCAGATTGGACATTCCCATCCATGCCGAGGTACCCCTCACAAGTGACAAAATCTCCAAAGTTAGTGCAGAAAGTACAGAGACTGTGGCTGCTCCCCCCCAGAAGGACTGGCTGAGCTGTCAAGCCAGTACTACGCTTTAGTTATGATTTCCCTTGGAGGCCAGTGGATTTGCCTCTCAATGTGGTTCATAGTGGGGTTTACGTCTCGCCAAGGTCACTTCCCAAATTGAGCTTGATGGCCAATTCTAGGTTTCTTGTTTTTCCCTTCACCATGGTGCCCCTGCCCCATCCAGCCCCAAGTTAGCTGATAGGGAAGGGCCCCCTCTTACATTGTTTAATGTGCAAGAAGTTATTACCTGAAGCAGTATTGTGATGTTACTAATGTGTTAGTCATAGTGGAATCAGCATTACCTGTAAGAAACATGCATAAGTATTGTCAATATGGATGTGGTAATGCAAAGTATTTTGAAATGTATAGTGATGTAACAAGCTAACGATATATATATATATGTCTCATTTATATTGCATTTTTGATATTGTGATGGTACAGACTTGACGCAGACACCAAGTTCTCCAGGCAGGGAAGGGTGTACCCTGCAAATAGGGGTTCCCGAAAAGTCTTACTTGAGCTTGCCTAAATGCTCACTGCCAGGCTGGTGTCCTGCTTTTTAGCAGTTTAAATGTGCTTGCCAGAGAGTGCCTGTATAGCCTCTGTGTACTATCTCTTTAAGAGCTGCCAGGATTGCAGTCATAATTAATCTGAGAGGGATCTCTGTTAGAAGATGTACCTTGTTTGCTGATCATTTATTAGAGTAGTAATACTACAGTTTGTTCTAATCTGCCTTCTTTGCAGCATGGACAGTTCTGTTTGTTTCCATCATCTTGGTCCTGGACTGCAGAATGGGCCAATCAGTACATCTGGGACCCTAAAATGGAGCCTGCCTACAGGGGCCAGAACTTGTAGGAATTGTAGTTTTGGGCTTTTGGCGCCTAAAATAATCTGGAGGGGGAGCCCTTGTTGTGACTGACAGACCGATCAGCCAACCGAACCTTTTGGATCTTGGGGAAAGTCCCACACTGCTTGCAGTTTCAGTTAGATCTGAGTTGTGAAGTGAAGAAGTAACAGCTCGAGATAGTTCGAGCAGCAATCCATAGAGGATTCACGTGGGAGAACTGTGGAAAGGCCCGAGTTTGGCCTGCATGCCTGCCTGCTGTTCCTGAGAGGGAACTTGTGCTTTTTTCAGACTGAATCCGAATTTGGAGAGCAAATTAAGCCACTGAATTGTGACCAGGCTTTAACCTGAAGAAGACCAAAGATTTGCTGAATGCAATTGGCCTGTCAGGACTTCCAACTACCTCTGAACTCCCGGATTGTGCAGAGACTAATTGCGACTGGAGAGCCATTTGCCTGGTACAGTGGAATTTCCTTATATGTGAATGTGCTGTGTGCTTACAGTGGGTCGTGATTTGGTTCGCCACTGTGTCTGAACTGTGTTTAGCTTGCTGGAGGCTGTATCTCGCTCCATGGACTGAATCCGTATCCATTTCTGTTTGCCTGGGCCCTGTTACACTGGCCCAGCCAGAATAACTGCTACGCAGAGAAAGTCATCGACAAGAGACCGGCCTGGGGATCAGCCCCCTGCTCAGTGCCTTATACAGGAATGACACCTCGATGATTCGTGTGGGCCCTGCTTCTCTGGGCATTCCTGCTCAACAGCCTGCAGTCTCGATTTTGTCCTGCCTGTGTCCAGTATTGGGTATCGTGACTGAACACCAGTGTAGTTCCCTGCAACAACAGTTAAATCTAAAAGTGTTGTCATCTGATTGTCTTGTTGCCTTTTCTTTCACAAACTGAGCCCTCCAGCTCCGGATTACAAAGTGTGTGTTGTGCATGTTGCTTTCTTCCATCACAGCGCCCCAACCAGCTGCAACGTTCCTGGCTAGCCCACCATTTTCCTACCTGGGTGCCCAGAGTGTGTGACTGTGTAGGGACTCTGAACTGCATGCATAATTATCTGATTAACATAGCTTTTAAGCAAATCTACCCGATTACACCCCTCCCTTGTTCAAATCCCCTGAATAAATCAGATTTAACTTTGCATTTAACCTGACTGTGGTTCCAGTTTGTGGCAGGAGTATTGTACTGTTGTTTGCTGTGCTCAACCTTGCTTTACAGAGGGTCCCCAGGGTCAAGCCAGAGGAACCAGCCCTGGTGGTAAGTGCAAACAGTATGGGTACCTGTGTGGTGTACAAGGGGTATTGTGAAAGTGATTATTGTGTACTGTTCAGGCCACTAGAAGGAGAAAAGGGGGGGTTACAGTGTCCCAGAGGGCTGTGCCCAGGTCTGCTTGACCACTACTAACCCTGACCTCCAGGTGGAGGCACCCCTAACAGAACCTAGGCCCCTTAACCTGCAACTAGCCAAGTAGGCAGGGGTAGTAGCCCTTGGGATAGCGCCACCTAGGGGTTACATCTAGATTTTGCAGAATATTCTTTACTATTTATTGCACTTGGTGTGTGGCACAGTTTTATGTTTAATGTTTAATGTTTTATGTTATTTATGAAGGTTTGTTTCATGTCTTTGCTATTTGTTAGTATGTGTCTGTACTATCCTGTTTATTGTCTGTGTCTGGGACTACATGCCACTCTGATGAAGACGTCATCAGTGACATCGAACTGTTAGGGCATAGCTACAGCAGACCAAAGCCTTACGCTAAGGCTGACGAGAACTGTTTGAGCTCTAGAAGCTTTTCTAAAAAAACTTTCCTATTTTGCAAGCTTATGTGCTGCTTTAGCAAGCAAGCCAGCTTACTAGGATGCTGAAATGTATTTAAGTACTGACAGCTATGCTGCATATGTTTTGTGTGATGTGAACTGCTGGCTGTGAGAAGAAACATTTTTTTACTGCAGGATGCTGTTAGTTCTGTTGGTGGTACGTCTATCTAATTAAAACGTTAACAGTATCAAATAAGCATCGTTTGAACTACTGCATTATTCATTGTGCTGACCTGACCGAAGTGCTGTTGACATTCCATCTTCTGTTGAACTGTTGCTCTGGGTATGTGCACTGTATGTATGAGCTACTGCCATTTATATTATTTTGAAAAGTTCCACCAGGAAAGGCATACTGAGGGAAAGGGGGAGAATTTGGTTAACCAGGAAAGGCACACTAAGCCAGAGCTTTTTTCCAGGTGCGACCTGGGAGCACAAGGAAGTTACATGACTTGTTCAGGGTCACACAGTATGCAAGTGGGGGCTGTGGGATCCAAACCCAGGTCTCCAGGTTTGCATTTCCGTGCCTTTAACTGCTACACTATACTGCCTCCACAAGCTACAATAGCTTGTTTCCAGATGCATCCTGGGGGAAAGGGGATACAATGCTGAATATGAGAACCAAATAAAAATATAGGTGTGTGTGTACACACACACACACACACACACACACACACACACACACACACACACACACACACACACACACACACACACACACACACACACACACACACACACACACACACACACACACACACACACACACACACACACACACACTAAATCGTATACACAAAACACTTCCACAGGTATATTTTGCTTTTTAACACTTGGGTAGTAAGTGAGAACTTGGCCAGACTGGGGGCATGGGGGAGAGGGAGATGGTGGGAGATTAGGTGAGCCTGCACCCCTCTGGGATGCACATCCCGCAAGGGGATTGGCAGGGAACACTGCTACTTTGCTGTGTTTGGAGTTCTACCCTTTTACGGTCTGCTTGGCATCACAGTGATGCCTTGGCTTGTGCCCCCAGCTGTGTGCCTCAGAGCTGTCAGCTGATTCTGTGGCAGATCAGGGGGCCCAATACTTAAAACTGGGCCTTTGGGATTGAAGAGTTGAACTAGGGCTGGAGTGGGGAGGGTCCATTTTGAATGGCATTAGGTCTGGGAAGGGCCGGCAGGATAACTAACATGGAATATTTATATGCCCATAGGGCATTTAGAAAGGACACCTTTGGCACCTCCCCACACCATAACATTGTGGGTTTAATATATTAAAGGGTCCAGTTGCCCAAGTTAACAATGGAACTGGGGGGATGGGTTAGGGAGGAAAAAATTTGCAAATATGCTGCCAAGCAGCAAGTGGGGCTTGCAAGGTACCAGAAGTCCTTAGAAAATGATCAAGAGAATGGCCTTGTAGTGCAGTGGACTGAGGTGCTGGACACCTTACCTCACACTACACTGGCAACTCAGGTTCGGGAACGACCTCAGATCGTCGGGGTTTCGGCATGGGGGGAGGGAGGAGCAAGATTGAACAGCCCTATGGCAGCTATCCTCTCCTGGGGGAGATGGTCACCCTCCCATAGTCCTACCGCCATTGGGTGGAGGTCCGGTGTTAGCACAGGTGTCGACACAAAGGGAGGGCATCTCAACACATGGCATGCGTGTGCCTCCACGCATGCATGTATGCCAGAGATGGGGGTGTGAGAAAACGGGGTTAAAAAGAGAATTAAAATATATATATGAAAGAAAAGAAAATGATCAGGAGAACTGGGGTGGGGGTGAGATGGCCAAGGGTGTAGAGGGATCATGGGATTAGTCCTGAACCCATGGGGAAGGGGAAAAGGCTTTAAGCTATGTGTATGTGTGCATAGACAAGAAGGAATGCCAGACAACAAATGACTTACATTTGTGTGGGTGAAATATGGATACTCCGCAGAGAATTTTCAAGAAGGTACTCATACACCACTAGTACATATCCCTTATCACTAGGTAACTAAATCACTTGGGAAACATACTGACAGTTGTATGAGAAGTATGGGATCCCTTGTTTTCTCCTAGTGACATACAATAGCATCGTACTCCTTGCCCTGGAGCTTGAGAACCCATGCTCCATAAACATAAATTAGTATCTCTAAGCGGCGTTTCAACTTGCACGAAAATTATAGTAACCTAAGGCAAATTGTGCAACACAGGAGTAACAGAAGTAACCTAATCCTAATTCATGGCATGTGGACACGTTTTTCTACTACCTGCAAAGAAAAGGTAGTGCTATATCATAAAATGGTATGTGCCGCTTCTGCAGTAGCAGTTCAGTAACTGTGATGTATACCGTATGTATTCAGTAAATGCAAGGAAAGTGTGGTGTAAAACAAAATACTACTCACTGAGGGGTGCTCATGAGGTTATAAACTGACAGAGATGGAATTATTTCACGAGTACTAAGCACTTTCCTAGTGTTTCTGTGATACATAGCGTATAATAAATTGTTGAGGCAAAGTTTGTAGTGCAGAAATATCTCTTTAGTGTATACTTAGCCTTAATACATTAATTGAGTGGTAATCTGTTAATTACAAAAAATGAAATAAATAAATTAGATGGTAATCTGTATAATTAGTAGTTAATTTAGAAATGTAATTGCCTTTTATTTCTGCGGTATATTGCTGTAGCTGCTGTGATACGGCATAAAGCTGTAACAGCTGTAGATTGCTGTGGTATGTAGGTTTAATTGATGCACATCTTTGTGAGCCATGTGATTAGTCAGGTGGTCGTGAGCCACTCTGTTTTGTTGGCTCCCTCCCCAAAACCTCTCATCCACCTTGCCCAGCTTGAAGAAGCAGCACGAGCTTGCTCCTTTTTGACGGTCTGCCTGCCCGATCAGTTGGCATTATGTACATTCGTAGGAGGAGGGTCTTCTCTGCTGCTTTTCCCCCAGAGTCACTCCATGGTCCCGCATGAGCGATCCCAGTGTGAGTGGTCCAGTAGGAGTGGGAGTTCTCAAGGGGAGTCACCAGAAGTAAGATGCCAGGATCCCAGAGGACTCTTCCTACTCCCCCCTTGCAATCTTTAAGTTTATCTAAACCGCCTTATTTGCTACCTGTAAGTGGTATTAAACAGCCTAATTTGCATCCTTTAAGTTTTGCTGACCTACCTAATTGCAACCTGTATATTTATTTTACTGAGTATGAACCACATGGCTTGAAGCATTTGGGAACTAGTGCGGTTGTTTCATGTTGTCTCCCACAGGCGGTGGATTATAACTGTATGTGCAGTATATATTTCGACTCCAGCAGGTTTTTTGGTTTCTGTTTTGCATGCACTTTGTGCTTTTGTATCCACAGCTACATTGAAGCGTGTTGTGCTGAGAGCTTTTGTCCCCTTGTGGTTGATGGGAGCAAGTCCTGTTAATTAGGTGCTTTGTTTGTTAAGTTAATCTGCTGCATCATTTTTGTTCTGCTAGCCTTCCCAGCACACCTTATTCATATCAGTGGTCTTTACTATTCTGTTATTGATGGTGCTACTTTATTGTTACAGTTTCCCCCTTGCTAGGACCCCCTTTTGCTTGCATGCCTCCCACTGTGCTGGTCTCATGTGATCCCCTTGTTGCCCTATCTTGGTCAAGCCTACGCTCCTGATAGCCACCTTATCTGGGTCAGGCTTGGCTCATGCTAGCTGCCCTGTCTGGGTCAAACCTACTCTCCTGCTAGCTGCCTTATCTGGGTCAGGCATATGCTTCTGATAGCTGCCCTAGTCTGGTTTGGGCCATCACTCATAGCCTTCTTGTGTTATTACCACATTACATGGCCCAACCACTATGCTGTTCTCTATCATTTCTCTCCTCCCTCTCATCTCTTCTACCTCCTCCTGACACCCAGCCACTGCCTCCTCCATCCCCTTTCCCTCCCCCCCTTCATCTCTCCTCCTTAATCTGAAATCCCAAAACTACTCCCTTCTGGATTGTGTACACTGCTCTCACCTCCGCTATATTGTGGATGCAGGTATTGTTCCAGATACCCTCAGTGACCATCTTATGGTCAGTGTGTATAAGATCCACCACCCAAGAGCTCCTCCTGCAATCATCATCCTTTGATCCCACACATAGCTGGACTTGTTGTCCTTCCATGCTGACCTGTCGTACACTGACTGGGCCCATCTCTCAACAGCCTCTGACATCAGTTCTACTCTCAAAACCATCCAGACCAGATGTATGACTGTCTGGGACCACCATGCCCCCCAGGAAAGCCAGGGTCTGGGATTTCCACATTCCCTGGATCTTTTCTGAGCATCTGGCTTGGCCTTCATACCAAAGACTTATCCTGGTGATCCTACAAGATCACTGGCTCCCCTGCTGTCTTGTTAAATTACCAGACCCTTCAAAATGCTTGCATTAAAGCCATCATGCTTGCGAAATTTAGTACTTTGCATCCACACTCCAGAACAACCTTAATCACCCCTCCATGTTCTGGAAAGTAATCCATCCCCTTTTCTCCCTCCCAACCCAGTCTGCCTTCCCTCTCACCCCGTCTTCAAGTTTAGCAACTCCCACGTCACTGACCCTGCTACTGTAGCTTCTTTAACCTCCTTTTTCACTACTTGTGCATCTCTTTTGTCCCCTCTCCCAACCTCTTACTGTCACCCTCGCACTCTTTCTCCTTCTCCCCACCACTCCTTCCACCTCTCTCAAAGACCTTCTTGCACTTAACCCCTGCAAGGGTGCGAGTCCTGACAGTCTCAGCCCCAAGTTTCTTCACTTCTCTGCTCCTGCCATTGCCATCCGTATTACCCACCTCCTCAATCTCTCCTTCTCCTCAGTCTCTGCCCCGGATGTCAGGAAATAGGCTACTGTCACCCCCTCCCTAAAGGATGTGATCCTTCCTCCCCTGGCAACTATCAGCAAGTCTCTCCCTGCCACCATGGCCAAGCTCTAGGAACACACGGTCCTAGTTCAACTCTCACCTTTCCTTTACTCCACCTCCCTTTTTCACTCCTTACCAGTCTGGCTTCAGAAAGTCCCACTCCTCTGCCTCCTCCCTCACTGACTTCATCTTGTCAGGTATGGACCCCAACATTGCATGATCATTCAAACCCTGAGAAACTACATGCCACAAATTCACCAAGGTACCACAGACGTTTTCCCCTAACTATTTGTTTCCCTACTTTTTATGTTTGTTTTTAAATTTTACCCAGTTCATTAACATAGCTTTTTTGCAATTTGTTTCCTTACTTTTAAAAGAATATATAGCATCTGACACCACAGCAGACCCATCAGTGGTGCTGGACCTGTGGCATGCTTTGTGTAGGACCTGCAGGTCTCAAGTAATCCATGGTACAGTACGTTCCATATCTCTTCCTCATTTAGTTTCCTGTACTTGATGGTTCTTTCTGAGTTAATCCATGGTAGAGTGCTCACCATGGCCCCTATGCACCGATGGGTGCAGGTTACACCATTATAGTGCCTAACCCACCCATGCAGCACAGCACCTGCAGACAGGTGCATACGGGCCATTATTCACTAATGTCCGCCACCTGTTTGCAGCTCCACCCCTCCGGGGTGCAGGGCCATGCAGGGCAGCCGTGGGTGGAGTAGCAGACCCAGCCAGGCACCCAATCGAATGCCCGCCATTGGTCCCGCACTGGATCCCTTGCGCTACTGCATGGGTCCGGGTGTGTGAATGCCCTCCGCAGGCACCCGGGCCTGCACGGAATGGCCCCAGCATCCAGTGGATACACCCACCAGCCTGAACTGCATGGCACTTTCCTGGTGCATGGACAGGCTCCCAGCTGTGGTATCCCACCCCATCCCACAGACCACCCCCCATCACAGATGTCCCCTGACCCCACTCCTGTACCACCCCAAGACCCCAGCACCACACCTGGTGCCCCGAGCACCATAGGCAGTGTGTGATTCCCCATGCACTGAAGCCCTTCCAGTAGCAGGCCGACAGCCCCAGTACCCCACCACTGCATCCTTGTGCCCCCACCCACCACTGCACAAACAACCTCCCTCCCCTGTCCTGTCGGTTCTGCAGGGGCAATGGCTACCTCTAAGGCTGCGGGTCCCGGACACCACTGGGTTTTAGGGGTCTTCCAGGATAGCGTGGATGGGATGCCTTGTCCGCCCAGGGGTCGGGCACTGTACAGGTACTCACCTGCCCAGATGCCCCAGCACTCGTCATCATCCTAGTGTTCTGGGGCAGCATGTGGAGAAGATAGTGGCCCATGAGTCCACCCGTGACTCGTGGTACCTATGAGGGCACATAGTCAGTTCTGGCAGGATCTCTCCTGCAGTAAGCTGTGGCCCCTCACCCTGCAGGCAGCACTGCACGCCATAGTGCATAGTGCGTCGTAGTGCTGCAACACCCCCACGCCGCCCCGGTGCATTGCTGTCTACGTAACTGGGAGATCAGGTGCACATCTGCCCTGCACCCTGTTTGTGAATGCCGGGTGGGGTCTGCGGGACCACGCTCAATGGCATTCACACATATCGATGGCAACACCACACCAGGTTTCTGTGGCGCGTTGGCATCATGCATAGGGCCCAATATGTGTTCCCCATTTTACAATAGAGTGCCCACCATATCTATTCCCTGTGTCATAATCTTTATCTGCAGTAGCTTGAAAACGTCTGTATAGCTATGTAATGTGGGGCTCTTTTTTTTTTTTTTTTAACTTTGTGTATGAAAGTTTTCAGATTGGCTCAATTCAGTACATTTGGAAATTGATCTAAAAAATGGCTGTAAAACAGTGCTGTACTGCTAGCATTGTTGCACAGCCATCTGTTGGCCAGTCAGAGATTGCAGGTTCCTTCCAAATTAATCCATGGTAGAGTGCTCATCATACGTGTTCCCCACCATATCTATTCCCCGTCATAATATTTATCTGTAGTAGCTTGAAAACATTTATATGGCTATGTAATGTGTTTTTTCTTTTTTAATTGATCTATGAAAGTTCTCAGGTTGGCTCAATTTAGTACATTTGAAAATTGATCTAAAAATGGCTGCAAAACAGTATTGTACTGCTAGCATTGTTTCACAGCCATCTGTTGGCCTGCCAAGGGAATTGCAGGAACAACTACCAGACCTCAAATCTCCTACACACTTACATGCATTTCCCATAATGGGCAGAGTCCAAATCCTAAACAGCAAACACAGCAGAAAAACAAAGATAATTCCACAGTTCACAAAAGTGAGTCAACCAAAATGAGCACATATTCTGAAATGTTGATCACATCTGCATGTAATCAGCAATTCAATGACTAGTCACCGTTGCACACACAATATGAAAAAAAAAAATCAGCTTGTTCAGCATGTAGTTTCTCCAGTCAGGTGCAACCCCTTTTCTCTTCCCCATGGTAGGAACCCAATATCCTCCCGGAACATTTGTAATTTTGCACTTTAAAAATACTTTTACACAAATGTAACATGGGGAAGAGAAACACATAAAAAGAACTCAGAACCCTTTCTCTTCCCCATGTTAGAAGTGAATTAGCCCGCTCCAGAGTGTGGGCCTACTTATGCCCTCTTTCTACAACCAAATCATACCTCTTAAACTTTTGCCATAGAAATGTGGATGTTGACACTCACATTAAGGACAGGTGGGGGACACTGACCCACAAAATGTGGACGACACCATGAAACAATAAGAGTTTTCATTACGAGACCAGAACCTTCTCTATGTGGGCACCTCCATTTCCTTGTGGGATGGCCATGGGACAAAGGAACTGTGAGCAGTAACATGAGTGGCATCCCTCGTAACGGGGACAGTTGAGAGGTGTGCACCAAATACATAACCCAGATTGTAAGATATTAAAAGGGCTTGCTTTGGTTGTTAAGCTGCATAATATTTCCCCAAGTCCACTTTCTGGCTGTAGTATGATTTGTATTGGCAAGTGCATTGAGCGAGGGCTGTTCATTAAGTTCTATGTGCATGAGTCATTCTACGTTGTACCACCATAGCCCCAATTAGAAGGCAAGGCAAATTTTATTTGTGTGGTGCCCATTCCCAGAGGCTCTGGTCACCTCACAGATTACAATTAATTAATAAGTAATACAAAAAGGAAAAAAAATTACAAAACAGTACAATCACATCATATAGTAAAAACCAAAATTTAAAATTCTTAAATACAGATACAAAAGAGAAATTAAAACATAGGGACATAGCAAAATGTTCTAATTCAGCATTCGTTAAAAGCCAGGCCAAAGAGGTGTGCCTTCAACTTCCTCTTAAAGACCTCTACCGAGGGGGTCTCCCAGACTGTGGAAGGTAATCCGTTCCACAGGGACGGCCCAGAAATGCTAAATGCAAGATCTCCAGAGGTTTTGAGCCGTACCCTTGTAATGGCCAGGAGGCCCCTCGAAGAGGCCCAGAGGGAGCGGGCAGAGATCACCGGTGTCAGAAGCTCTGACAGATAGCCAGGGCCCAATCCATTTAGGGCCTTATAGGCGAGAAGTCCCACCTTGAAAGGGGAGAAGGGGAGAGCTGGATTCACTTACCCATGTCCTATCTTTCTTGCCCTAGTGATGTCTCATCTTGCTGTGAAGTTTAAAATTCTGCAGCTACCTACTATAAAAGGGAGGATAAAACAGCACAGAAAGGTGTGTTGTATAAAGGGGCCTTTGTAGTTTATGGGTTTCTCTGAAAAGGTGTTGGTGTTTTTTACTAGCAAAAACAGAGTAGCCAATTCAGAAAATTTTACCTTAAGTTAAAATGATATATTTCTCTTTAGGAATTGTCTTTTGCTTTAGCATCAAAGGGCCCTTGTCTCCAAAAAATGGGTTCTTTTGTTCACCACTTTTTTGTCATCTGCTATTTAGGTCAGTCTCCAGTTTTCTGCAGAATAGCTGTCACACAACAAACTCAACTAGCTGGTATCACTGTGATTTTAATGAATGAATTAAGTTGCCTCTATGCAAGGAAAAATATTTGCAGACTATCAATAGCTTGTGGCATCTATAGGGAGGATTAAAAATTAACCCGGCCCTATTTCAAACATTCAAATAGGTTATTTGTCCACATGTCTTGAGGGATGTCACAAGTACAGAGTGGTAGGAATATTTTTTCAAGTGCACGATCAGCATAACCTTTTGGGTGCATTTCGGGGGCCAGAGCCATTGCAAATACAGTTCTATCAAATTTTGTGCAAACAAGGCTTCTAAAATGTGATGTACAGGCTGGGTTGTTTAGGGGATGTGGTTAGATTGAAGAAGAAAGGCTCAAACTCACAGAGAATGGTGACCTTGTATAAACTTAGAGTATACTTTTAATAAAATAGAACATTCTCATAAAGTATGAAACTTGCAAAATAGCAGCATAAGCTGTTGATTGAATTATGAACAGATTGCTAATGGAAGAGACTTGACAAAAGAAGTTAACTTTTGCATTCTGGCAAGGACAGAGTGACTTGATTGATGGTACAGTGCAGTATACACTCTGCTGCTTTAAGTGTGCCATCAGCACATTCCCCATTTCATAAAACAGCACATCTGCATTTTCTACTGCTTGACTATTGCTCAAAGGGAAAATCCCCAAGGGCTCGATCTTACAAAGCTCCTTTAGATCGGCACAAGGTGCACCAAACTGCCACCTGCTGCAAACCTGAGTGCGCGAGGGACCTTTCACCGGATTTTAGAAAAGGTGGGGTCCCAATGCCAAAGTCCCTGAGTTTTCCACAAGCTAACAGCTGCACACAAGAAACAGCACATTAGAGGGGAATGCCACAGGCCATGGCATAGGCTTATGGCAGCAGCAGCCAGCGATGGTGACCCACTGGCCAGTCACCGTGGGGGCTGGCAGATCATTCTGGAAATGCCCTGGCTCGAGAGGGGTGGGGCAGGTCAGACTTGGGAGGAGGGATGGCAACTGGCCCCGATGGGGCAAGTGCACTGTCATTGCAAGTCTGTGGGGGGGGTGATACAGAAGTGCCACCGCGAGGCAGGCTTGAACCCGCCTCAGACCACCAACTGCTCCAGCAGTGGTTTGGCAGGTGTTGGGGTCTGTACGGGCGCCTTCCCAAAGGGGCACAGGATCCCCCTCACCCAGTGAGGGCCCCAGCAATGGCATATGGCATGTTAGCCCAGTTCCGGGCTGGTCTAATGGTAGGGTCTGTACACCCATTGTTGGGGCTTTCAAAATTCCACATATGGGGATATTGCAGCACTGCCTCAGTGCAAGCCCCCTTCTGCAATTGCACACCAGCAGGCAGCCCCCACAGTGGCACAAGGTACCTTGTAAAATCAGGACTGGCGCAAGGAGCCCATAGTGCCATTTCTTCTTGATGTATGCCCCTTGCACCAGTCCCAATCATTTTAAAAATCGGGCCTTCAGCCTCTATGTATAACATGCCACCTACATTGAAATGTTCTTGGGTATGAAGAGTTGCAACATAGGCATAATGAGTGGGCTGTTGACATATTCTAGGAGATCTTTAAGACATGGACATCTTGGAGAATTTCTGGGGAAGTAACAATAGAAAATGAGTCAGGGAGAACAACAAATTACAGTTCTATAGCCTTTCTCAATCCAGAAAGTAGTACTTGTTGAACCATGGAACAGTGGCATTAATGGGGTCAAGCATGGCTAGGACAGAGTAAAGAGCTTACTTACTCAGGAGCTAGCAGTGAGGCTGGGAGCAAAGAGGGCGCGGTGAGGGTGAAACCCCTCTTTAAACATTAGGTCATGGGGTACAGTAGAGTAAAACTAGGTAGACTAGATGGACCAGTGTTTTTCCTGCAGACATTGTCTGTGCTTCTGTGTTACTTTGATGGAAATGGGGGTGGCACTTGGGCATTTTGATGGAAATCTGGGGGTGGCACTTGGGCATGTTAGCCTGTCTGAGACCACGCTGCTAAACCTTATGTTTGGAGTCCCCCATCTGTGGCCTATGACCTGTTAATATGGCCTTCTCCAGTAATTTAGTCCTACAACCGAGTCACAAGCCCACAACCTTTAATTGTGCAAAGTGAGAATATACTTCAGTCTATAAGCAACATTAAATACAGAAACACAGATTTTGTTGGCAAAAAAGGACTCTTTAGACCCATCCAGTCTGCCCCTTGTCCCTGCTTAGTGTTCTAGTTCAAAACTCAAAGGCTGGAAATCAGCTCTGTGAACAAGAAAATAGCAAGAATGTTGACTAAGTAGGAGATAAACTGGGGTGTTAGTGGTTTAAAGTTTTCCCCAATAGTTCATCATTACTGTTGTGCATTTTATGGATACAGTACTTATGTTTTTTATGGAGGAAATTTGGGGAAAAAGAACATGATAAACCCCTCTGTCGAGGCCCTTCCCCCATATTTGTGTTAACTGTTTGATAAGGTTTCCTGCCGATACACTGTCTCCTTTGTGTAAAGCTTCCAAGTGAGCTGCTTCCATAATGGATCCAGCTACAGTACAGAGCAAAGAAACAGCAGCTACCCCCTTAAGCTAGAAACAATAGTTGTTTATCTAAATCTTAAGCTTTAAAAGGGAACATTTTACAGTTTCGGGGGAAAATGCTACCCCCTTGAAAAACTTGTTAAAATTCTCAATCCAGCCCTGGCTGCATCTGTCAGTGTGGGAAAGTTAGGTAGTTCACCACACCCATCTAGTGCTGTGCGGCACTGTTATTGTGATGTTATGATTCTTCAGCTGCATCTTATTCTTTGGTAAAACTACAATCTCAGTCACACTAATGCTTTATGGCACCCGTGTTCCCATCCTGTTGCACAAGAGTAGTAGCGTGAGACCCCTAGTTCACAAGCTGAATAGTAGGGCCCTGAGTTTTAACTAATGAGCTGTAAATGGCCTTGGTACATCCAGCAGACATAGGTTTGACTTCTGCAACCTCCACTTGCATACTATGTGATTTTGTGCAAGTCACTTAACCTCTCCAGTGCTTCCAGATCACCCCTGAAAAAGTGCAGTTACGTAAGAACTTACCATAACAGTAGATCTTCGAGAAAAGCTCTTGCAGCAGATAGCACATGTAGGACTGAACCCAGCAGGCAGCAGGACCCTACGGAAAACTTCTCGCTAGCAGTCTATGGCAGGGACCACTCCCCGACTTTGACCAGCTCCCGATGTCATGTATGATGTAAGGGAGCAGTGCCCAGCATCCCTCAGTTCTCCCACCAGAGACTCCTGCATCGAGGATGGAAGGTGATCAAGAACAGAGAATCGAGATGAAGTCCATGAAAAGCAATCCTAACATTGCCAATACAAACCAAGTGCAGAAAGAGTCCCCTAGGGGAAAGGTGGGCGGGAAGCCATACCTGCTGCATAAGCTTCTCTAGAAGATCTACTGTTGTGGTAAGTTCTTATGTAACTGTACTATCTTACTTCAAGAGTCCGCTCTTGCAGCAGGTAACGCATGCAGGACTGAGCCACAAGCAGTAAAGGAGACCCAGACTAATCTCGGGTGGAGGAAGCAGAGAAAATGCCAAGAGGGGAATACCCTAAGGAGAGGAGTCCCTACAGAACTGCAATGCCGAAGCCCGCTCTGCGTCTGGAGGCAGTGTCGAGGCTGTATTGTCTGATAACGGTATGGACAGAATTCCATGTGGATGCTGCACTAATATCAGCTGCAGACCTATTCCTGAGAGCAACAAAAGCTACTCCTCTCGTGGATTGACCCTACACCGAGCCCGACAAGGGTTTGTCATACGTCTCATAAAAAAAATGAAATGCAGTTAACTAGCCATTTAGAGAGGGTCTGTTTGGCTACAGGATCCCCTTGGATCTTGGGGGAAAAAGAAACAAAAAGCTGATCAGAATGTCTAAACTTTCTCATTCTGGAAAGATAGAAACACAAAATGCGCTGAACATCCAGCATGTGGAGAAGGTCCTCACCCCGGTTTGAGTGTTCGGGATAATACACTGGGAGGTGTATGTCCTGATTCTAGGTTAACTCTGACACCACCTTCGGTAAGAACCTAGGATTGGTCCTCAAGGCCACACGTTCCTTGCGGAATACCAAATAAGACTCCTTACACATCAGGGCCTGTAGCTCAGAAATTCTTCGAGCAGAAGTAACAGCAACTAAAAATAACTTTCCAGGAAAGGAAGCGAAGCTCACAACCCATGGCTGATTCAAACGGGGGTAAGGTGAGCTTTTCCAACACAAAAAGAAAGTCCCAAGGGAGGATGGGGTCCCTGATGGGGGCTTCATATGAAGAATGCCCCACAGAAAGGTGCGTGCCAAGTCTAAATATGCCACAGTTCTGCCATGAACAGGGACATGGTAGGCAGAGATGGCAGACAAATGAACTTTGATGGACAAGTAGCCCAATCCTGAGTCTGAGAGCAGCAACAGGTACTCGAGGATCAAGCTCACCGGACAGTCCAAGGGATCAAAATGCAGGCAGTAGCCCAGAGGCAGAAGCGCTTCCATTTCATGGTGTAAGTGGCTCTGGGGGAGAGTTTTCTAGCAGCCACCAGAATATTGGCAACCCTGTCCAAGACCCCAAAGCATGACTTGGCTAGGTCCTCAGGAGCCACGCATGGAGATGCAATGAATTAAGGTTCAGGTGAACCAAGGTCCCATCATCCTGGGTAAGCAAGTGAGTGCTCAGCCACAGGGAAATGGGGATTTGGCAGCCAGTTGTTGCAGCAGGGGATGCCAAAACTGTTGTGGCCACAAAGGAGCCACAAGGATCATCACTGCCCCTTCTGCTTGCAGCTTAAGAAGTACCTTCTGAAGGAGCGGGAAGGGAGGGAAGGCATAAAGGAACCTCCTCTCCAGGAGAGGGACAGTGCATCTCACCAGAAAACTCCAGGCCCTGGATCTAGCGAGCAAAAACTGGGCAACTTTGCATTGATAGGGGATGCTAAGAGGTCCAGCTCCAGCCTGCGCCATCTGTCAAAGAGATTGTCAATGACAGACTGTAGAAGGGCCCACTCATGCGCTCCAGACAGAGTCCTGCTGAGAGTGTCAGCTAGGGTATTTTGAACCCCTGGGACATGAACTGCTGAAATATCTAGGTCGTGAGTTATTGCCCAGTTCCAGACCTACAAAGCTTCCCTACAAAGGGGGTACATATGAGTGCCGCCCTGCTTGTTGAGGTAAAACATCACTGCCAGGTTGTCTCTGGATTAGGAGGTGTCCCGGGCGAAGCACCATGCTCAGCTTGTAAGGCATAGAGAACTGCTCTCATCTCCAGAATATTGATGTGGAGAGACTCCTTGGCCACCGACCAGGTGTTCTGTGTCCTGAGGATGCCAAGATGTGTGCCTCAACTGTTGCTAGAGGCATTAGATGTCAAGACCTTATTCAGAGCTGTTCTCTTGAAAGGTCCTCCCCTGTGTAAGAGAGGGATGTCATCCACCAACCGAGTTCTCGAACTGGTTCTGGAATAGAAACTGGTTGTTCCATATCGTCCCATCTTTGGTCCCACTGGACTCTCGGAGTCCACTAAATTGTCCTCATATGCAGTCTGGCTAGAGGGACCATAACAGTGGAAGTGGCCATGTGGCCTAGGAGCTGGAGAAGCATCGTGGCTGGGACCCATTGGGAGGGACGAGACCTGGTGTGCTAGACCTCGGCGCCGAAGTGCCCTGTCTTCTGGGAGAAAGGCCTTCCCTCAAGTGGTATTGAGCAGCACCCCAATGAACTGGAGGGATTGGGTCAGGAGCCGGGAAGACTTTGGTGCATTGATAGTGATACCCAGGTCTCTAAAAAGAGAACAAGTGTCCTGGATCGTGCACTGCAGCCGCTTGCTGGACATGGCCGATAAGAGCCAGGTATCCAGGTAAGGAAAAACATAGTACCCTTTCCTTCAGAGGGCTGCCATGACCACCACCAAGCACTTGGTAAATACCCTTGGGGCTGAGGATAGGCCAAAGGACAATGCTCTGAACTGGTAGTGCCTTCCCTGAAATTCGAACTAGAGAAACTTCCTGTGAGGTTTGGCCACCAGGATGTGGAGATGGGCATCCTGCATATCCAGCGATGCCAGCCAATCTCCTTGATGGATCACGGGCAGTAATCCCTGCAGAGTGACTATCTGAAATCATTTGTATACCACAAACTGATTGAGGTTGCTGAGGTCTAAGATGGGGCGCAGGTCCCTGGTCTTTTTGGGCAGAGGAAGAAATGAGAATAGAAGCCTGTGCCCCTCTCAAAGGGAGGAACCAGCTCTGTGGCCCTTTTGAGTAAGAGAGCCTGAATTTCAGCCCTGATAAGCTCGGCATGATCCAGGGAGCAATGGGAGGGAAGGGGAGGCCTGTCCGGTGGCATCTGGACAAATTCTATTGAGTGTCTGTCAACCATTTGTAGGACCCACTGATCGTAGGTGATCTGTCACCAACCCATGACGTAGAGAGAAAAGCAGCCTCCGACTGCCTCCCCTGTCAGGGTTACGGGAAAGAGTGGGTCCAACCAGGAGTCAGGCTGTGATGGGAGGGGGAGACCTGCTTGGGCAGGCTTGGCGCCCTGGGAGGCAGATCCTGTGGAGCCTCTGGAGGGGCCCTTACAGCCATAACTGCCTCACTGTTGCTGAAAATGAGATTGTTGTCCTTTTCCTTGAAAGCGAGGCTTTCAAGAAGGCCTGTGCTTCTGCTTATACTGTACATGGAATGTACAGACTGAATGGCCTTGCCAGAGTCCTGAAATTTGGTGATGATCTTTTCAGAGTCCTCACCAAAGAGGACGGAACCATGGAATGGTGCATCCAGGATATTTGTTTGCACATCTTGGGCAAAGCCGGAGACCCGAAGCCACGAATGCCTTCGGATGCACACACCAGTAGGTTGACTGGAGGACATGTGCGTCCACGTCCGAACCAGTTTGCAGTAGCCTCTCTAGCTCTGCCTTCTGTGGACAATCTGGGATATCCTTGACAATGTCGATCCCTTGCTCGCAAAGGGCATTCTGGAATTGTATCATATGAGTAAGGAAGTTGAGACTCAGTATGGCACACGTGATAGACAAGTAAACCTTATGCCCTGTGGAACCTAGCTGTTTCTATTCCTTGCCTGGAGGCTGAGTACTAAGATGTCTCAGCCTCTAGGATCTATCATGGGCAGCCGAGATGACTACCGAGTCTGCCAAAGGCTGCTCACCCAAAAATTGTTCCTCCTTTGGAGCCCTGTAAAGGTGATCTGCCTTCTTGGGTGTGGCAGAGGCAGTGTGGGGACATTTCCAGGCTGCCTTGGTGATGTCCACAGATGTGTCCACCAAGGATGGGATAACCACCAGTTTTGGGTCCTTTTGGCGTAGGTATTCTACCAAGAGGAGTCTCTCTGGATTCAGGTCCTCCATCTCCCATCCCATGTTTACCTGAATATGCTGCATGACCTCCATAAAGGAGGGATCATCTGGTGGTGACTTGGGAGTGTCCCTAGGGTCTAGGGAGGGGGGACAGGTCCCCAATAGAGGAGGGTACAGAGGAGGAAGAGGCCCAGGAATGGTCTGAGTCCACGGATGAGGATGAGGACCGAGATCTGCTGTGCTGGTGTTTGTGCCTACGGCGGTCAGAAAAGCCAGAGGAACTCAGGCTCCTAGACTGACCTGGAGCAGTGCTTGCAAGGAGCCTTGTCCTTGTCTTTTCCCGAAGGAGGGGCAGGCTCCATTCCCTTATCCCTGCCCTGAGGTAGGGTGGGCTCCATCAGAGGAGGAGGGGCCCCTGTGCTAGTGGGGGTTCCTCTGTCCACGGAATCTTTGGTTGCAGGAGGTCAGACCTAATGGTCTCCCACCAGTACCCCAAAAAGGTCCTTGTCCTGAGACAGGTGGAGCTTAGGCTCCAACTCGGTCGTCAGACCCAACGCTGGCCCGTGGCTGTGGTCCAGCCTAAAGCTGTGAACAGGTGACGGCGGGTGAAAAGGGAGGTATCGGGACTAAAGTAATAGACCAGACGTCGGTGTCTGATGCCTGATCCCAGGCCATTGTCCAGCGATCCTCAGAAGGACTATGTCCTGACTGATCATCAGTCGGTGGTGGGGGAGAAACCAGTGACGTCAAGGACTGGGTCTGCAGTCCCGATGGCTGAGCCACTGAAGCATTGACGTTGATCGTTTGTCGTCACTGGGAGTCACTGCCCGACGAATGCTATGTTGCCGGACGCTTGTCTGATGACGGTTTGGCAGGCCTGGGCAGCTGAGAGGCAGATCTCTTGGAGGAGTGCCCTGTGGTCTTGCACCTATCCCGGGAGTCAGCACCAGAGACAGAGGCTGACCAGAAGTGAGCTGACTTCGGTCCCTTACCGAGGTCAGAGTGCCGGCCTGAGACCTAATCAGGTGGCCAGACTTTAAGCGGCTGCAGCGTGGGGCCCAAAAACCCAGAGCCGCAGTCCTTGGCTCCTGATGCCTGAACCAGGGTGGGGGTTGACAACCATTAGCCTAATTGGGGAACGGGTCACCTGGGAGGCACAGTTGGAGCTACCCCTGGAGGCAGAATGGGAGCCTGAAGATCTGAATCTGGAGGGAGATCTCTCCTTTTCTCTCTCCTTTTTCTTCTCTGTGTTTCTCCAAGGACTTATGATGGGAAGAACCCCTCCCCAAAGAGGAATCTCTCTACATGGCAGCCAAATGTTGCTCTGTTAGGAAAGCCTGGAGGGTCTTCTGATGGTGAATCCTCGTCCTGCTATTGAACTTTTGGCAGTGCTGGCAGGCCTGGGTGTCATGGTCGGGCCTTAAACACAGCAGGCAGATAGAGTGCCCATCCTTAGGCGGGATTTGCTTGCCGCAGGCACGCTTGGAGGGGTGCAGTTTGTTAGAGGACATCGGAGAAGACGACATGCAGGAACAATTACTGAAGAAAAAGTGAACTGTTTTGTGAAAAATGAAGAATCCAGCTAAGACGACTTGGCAAAATGGCAGTCGAACTAGCGAGAGGAGATTTGTGGAGCCAATGAACATGAGTCAATGGTGAGAAAAGAACCAAGGGAAGTCGGGGACCGCCCTCCCTTTATACCATACATGACGTCGGGGGTGGGCCAATGTTGGGGAGCGGTCCCCGCCATAGACTGCTAGCTAGAAGTTTTCCAAGGGGTCCTGCCACCCGCCGGCTTCAGTCCTACGTGTTACCTGCAGCAAAAGCTGACTCTTGAAGTAAGATCAGGCCTTGCACCTAGTGGGCCTTACCCGGTTACCAAAGAATACAATTAAAAAATACTGGTCAAATAATGGCTGCTGATTGCCTATCCTTTAAGGAGCAGTCTGTCTCTGTTTTTCAGTCTTGTTGGCTCTAAAATTTATAGTTTGATGAACCTGTGAGCTGAAACTTTCAAAAAAAGAGAAAAAGCTCAGAATATTTAAAACCCTGCCAGAAACTGCTAGTAATGGGTTGACTTATGTGGAGGCTACATGCTGCCAGTATGTGCTCCTTTCTTTAAGTTGCTGTTGCTGCCTAGATCATTTGTAAGCAGCCACTCATCGACTTCAAGCTCTGGCCCATGGCAATAATTTTTTTATTTTGGTCCATTTCCTTCCTTCAGATCTCGTCTGCCGCTGCCCCCATGCCCAGGCTTACCCCCCGGGCAGGGGTCCGCTGAAGAGACCCCACTCCCAAAAAGACATTGAGGCAAGCCTGGATTACTCCCTGGGTGGACCCCCCCAGCGGGCATCAGTGGCAGTGAGCGGCGGAGCGAGACGAGCCATCATGCTGGGAGCTGGCATTTTTAATCGTTTTTTCCTGGGGGCAGGGACGTGCAATGACGTCCAGTGTCCGCCCCGCCCCCCTGAACATTCAGGCACAGGTTGCTGCGGTACCCCCAGCCTCCACCAGGGGTCCATCAAGCGCCAGGCACACTCCACTCTCCCCGCCCCCCCAGAGAAGGAGAGCAGTCCTCCAGACTCTCCATCCTTCTCCGGCCAGCCCTCTGACGCCCCGGGTGGCAATAATCTTTTTAAATCAAGTGTTGAATGCCCATGCCACTGTGCCAGACTTGAACCCCCCCACCCCATTTTTCATGGAATGGGAATGGTGGGAGCAATCTGTTTATAATTCAACCAATAGGTCACGTTGCTATTTGCAAATTTCCAACTTTATTAAAGAGCAAAAACATATTTTCCCTTCATTAAACTCAGTTTCCAGCTGATTTCAAATCGAAATAATGCAAATAAAATCTTGTTAAGAAAGCACTCACTGCAGATTTGGAGAAATGCAGCTGGCAAACATCTGTCTTAAAATTATAGCAAGAAACCTAGAAAGCAGCTTTATTTGTGATGTGTATGAGTGATGACCTAGACATGTCAGCATTGTAGTTGTGTAATTTGCTGTTTGTATACCCGTGTATGCAGAAATATTTGTTGTAATATACCATTTGTATAATTCAGCCTTTTTCGGGTGCTGCAATAAAGATCCCTAGTACTACTAAAATCCAAACAGGAACTTTTTAACAGAGTTTCACGTTTTCTTTTCCAGTTTAAATATACCGGAGTGGCAATCCATGCAGTGTAGATTTTGATTAGTAAATTTTATTAAAAAAACACAAATATATAGTTAAGAACAATGTGTGTAGGTAGGACATTTTCCATACAGGAAACTGTTGTGGCTCC
Source organism: Neoceratodus forsteri (assembly GCA_016271365.2). Taxonomy (NCBI): domain Eukaryota; kingdom Metazoa; phylum Chordata; order Ceratodontiformes; family Ceratodontidae; genus Neoceratodus; species Neoceratodus forsteri. Next base: position 196,147,778 of record CM028137.1, on the reverse strand, counting down.
TTAAATACTTGAACACTGAGCACAAGAATGGAGGCTGACTGACTTGGTAAGGGCAACATAGTGTGTAAGGTGGCATTGGTAAGACTCTAACACAAGTATCCAGGATTACAGTTCTATGTTCTAACCACTAACCTAAACTGCCTCTCCAGGGGAGTTAAGGGGGATGTTAAGCTTCACCATAGTGAAAATACTGTCCTAAGACCAGGTGGTCCTGTGCTAAAAAACACACCAGGGTTACAATTTACATGTTCACCCAAATACAGTATTAAGACCGTTTACCATTTATGTAGTGATCTGCTCCTCCTCACCCCTCCCCACAACCAAATTGCACATATCCAGACTCTTATATGGAAGTGCAAAAAACACAGAAGCAGTATTTGAGCCACAGCAAAGTCACACAGTGACAGTTTCGGAGGTGTTTAGAAATGCTAACAGCCAACCTGCCCATTGGCTTGATGGTGGCACTAACGCCCACCACACCAGCAATCTGTGTTCAGGAGTAGATTTGGTCATTGGGGGTGGGCCAGGGGGGAGGCGGAGAAGATCGAGCGTTCCAAATGCTGCTGTTCTCCTGTTCTCTTCCAGGAAGGGGTGGTCAGCTGTCTCAGCCTGTGACTGCCACCGTGTGGTAGCCTGATGGTAGCACAGGGAGAAAGCAACTCAAAAGAAGGGTCCGCAGATCCAGGGTGCATGTGTGCCTCCACAAGCATGTGTTAACATGCAGCCACAGCGAGGGAACAAGGGAGAAAACAGAAACAGAGCCAGATGGGTTTACCGGAGTCTCATCTGCTCCCTTCCAGCCCGTTCCCTGGGCACTTCTGGTTGGGTTCATCAGGGATAAGGATGGCCCTTCCTGTCTCCTCTGGCCCCATCGCGGTGGTAAATATGTGGGGGACTTGATCCAAGGGACCAGTGGGAGGCAGATGTCAGTTGGGAGGTGTGGGGATGGGGGATGGGGATGAGAGGCTGCCCGTGTGACTTAAGTGGAAAAAACTTTATGGAAAAACAAACAATGTTAACATCCCCATGGGGGAAAGGGGTAGTTCACCCAAGCTTGTTCTGCCAGACTGTCTAAATCTGAAAGTTCTATAAATATTCTCTGAAATGTTGAAAACTATTTTTTAGATTGCATTTTCCCTGTTGAAGAAATCTGACAACAGAATTCTACTTTGGCCTCCCAGGATTTTTTTCTTTTTTTAAAATTACTCTTGTTACGGAAAACGTAGCCCTGTAGTAGCCAACATTCACCACTGTGTATTCCACATGAGTGTGAGTATTGTATTCCAGTCCATCTTTCTGTTGATGGAAATATATGCCTCTAGAATAGTCTCTAAGGCAGTCTCAAATATTATTTGCTATGTTCACTTCATTTTTTTTTCACTTTATTTATTTTCAAGTTGATTGTATGACAAAGATAAAGGTTTTACACAATTTCATACCTCAGTTTCAATATTATACCCACATTTTTTTAAAACAACAAAGGGAGAAACATTGACATTTCATTATCACTAAACCTATTTAAATTTAGGTAGGTGTATTAATCTAGATTTTTGTGGTTATTAACATACAAAAAATGTAGTAATGGGTAGGTCCATTAGTCCAAAGTAGAGCAGAATGTTCCAATAACAATTGGTTTGACTCCTGGGGCCTGATATACAAAGAATTGCCCTGGTGCAAATCCAAGTTTGCCTGCACAAACCGGGTTTTGCGCAGATGCGCAATATTGAAAAGCCCGGTTAGTGATGGCAAACAGGGTTTGTGCCTGGGCAAGATTCAGAGGGGGGCACAATGCAAATGAAGAGGTGGTGACCTGAATATTGAGGCAGTCCAATATTCAGAGTATGTTCGCCATGCAAGGCCATTTTACCCGTTCCCCTTGCGTGGCACACATACTGCCGATTGAAACACTGACATACTCCCTTGCAACCCTAGCGGTTGATGGAAGAAGTATGGCGGCCCCCCTGAGCCAGAACGCAGTAGGTTTTAAAACCCCGTTTGCTGGTGGCTAGTGATCCCTTCTCCCTGCTGATCGCCATCCCCAAGTGCTCTGTTAACATTCCCTGGTGGCTATTGGTTCCGATCGCTGTCCACATGTACTCTGTTAAAATTCCCCGGTGGATAGTGGTCGCCCTCTCCTCCATGCTGATCCCCAGCCCAATACTTAATATAAAGCATTCCCTGGTGTCCAGTGGTCCTCCCCCCACCTGATGTCTGCTCGATCCTACAAATACCTTTCCCTTGTGTCCAGTGGTCCCTCCCACCACCCAACACCTGCCCAATGTATCGCTGCAATGTTCCCTGGTGGTCTGGTGGTTCCCCCCCTCCCTATCCCTGATCTGCCCGTAAAATACAGTAGAATATCTCCCTGATCTCTAATGGACCCCACCCTGACAGGTAGTGTCCCATCACCCTTCCCCCATCCCAAACACGAGGCTGGTGGCACAGCCCTCACACCACTGCAGCTAGCCCAGCTGGGAGTTGGTCAGTGAGCACACACCTTATACAGTACGTGCTCATTGACAGCTCAGCCAGCGGTCTGCCAAGGTGGTGAGGAGGGCTGTGCCGCTCGCCAGCTCGGGTTCAGGACAGAGGGGAGTGGGGTGGTGGGTACCACTGCCAGGGAGAAGGGTCCACTAGACACCAGGGAGAAGTATTCACAATTTTATGGGCAGATTGTGTTAGAGGGGGATTACTAGATTATGAGAGAATGGTGTATCTGTTATTGATAGGATCGGGATGGGGGAACTACTGGACCCCAGGGAACATTAGTGATATATTGGGCAGGTACCAGGTGGGAGAGCGGGGGGGGGCCACTGGACACTAGGGAAAGGTATTTGTAGGATCGGGCAGACATTGAGTGGAGGGAGGGACCATAGGACACCAGGAAATGCTTTATATTAAGCACTGGGCAGGCAATCAGCAGGGGGGACCACTAGCCACCAGGGAAGTTTAGCAGAGTACATCAGGATGGCAATCAGTGTGGGAGGGAGAACCACTAACACCAGGGATAGCTCTCTCGGATCGGACAAGTGTGGAGTGGCACTGTGCTAAATTGCCGTCTACCCGTGCAAATGGCCCCTTAGCGCCCTACATGCATAGTGAGCTCATTTGCATGGGTTCATTTGAATAACGGAAATTTAGCCCGGGTGCAAGCCATTATGATGCCCTATTTCAGGAGCCTTGTCTGCACAGTGCAAGGTGGCTTAGTACTGTGCCACAATGGCCCCATATTCAGTGGAATAGTGCCAGTGTGCTATTCCACTGAATATAGCATTTTTGGAGACCTGGGCAACCGAAAGGCAGAGCACAAATATTTGAATTCCACTTTGCCGGGCTCCAGGAGCCAATGCAAGATGCTACACTTGAGGAAAAACAGGGGTGGAACATACAGACTGGGAGGGAAACAGCTTGGAGTCATAATGGACAAGAGGCTAAAGAAGAGCAAGCAGTGCATGGCTGCTGTGAAGGGGGCCAACAGTATACTGGGGGCCTCAAAAGGGGGTTGACCAGCAGAACTGGGGAAGTAATGGGGCCACTTTACAAGACCTTGGTCAGGCCTCACCTGGAATTTTGTCTGTGTGCAGTTCTGATCTCCTCCATACAAAATGGTTATTGAGATACAGTAGTTGAGAAGGTGAAAGGCACAGCTAGAAAAACAAGCATTTGCCAGTGCCGAATGTTGCTTGCTTGTATGTGCTGTTTAAGTATTTGGAAGTGATAGTTCCATGCCTTTCTCCCAAGACATGCACTGTGTCTTTCCATTCAGTATTCACAGAAGAGTGGAACGGGCAAGGGCCACAGCAGTACAGCAGTTGCCAAGGGGGTGAAGAGGTGGACAATAGTCCATTCAAAGGCAAAAGAGTCCTGCAGGCGCTCACTAAATTGAAGGTGGACAAAGTGATGGAACCAGATGGTATACAAGCAAGGATATTAAGAGAACTGCAAAGGGAGATAGCAGTACCTCTGGCAGCCATGTTCACTGAGTCATTCAGCATGAGTGAATTGGAGGAGGGCACATGTGGTCCCTCTGCACAAGTCCGGCAGCAGGGAGGAGGGAGGGAACAATAGGCCATTCAGCCTCACCTCAGTAGTGGGGGAAGATCATGGAGACATTGCTTAAAGAAAGGATAGTGGGGCATCTAGAAGCTGTCGGAGCACAGGACCATAGACAACATGGATTCACAGTGGGGACAGCATGTCAGACAAATCTGGTTGATTTCTTTGACTGGGTGACAAAGGAAGTGAGTCAGGGTGGGGCAGTGGACAACGCCTACCTTGATTTCAGCAAAGCCTTTGACACCATCCCACATAGGAGGCTGATAAACCTAGCTGGGTAGGCTGGGCATGGAGGAAAGGGTGGTAAACTGCTAAGAAACTGGCTAACAGACAGGAGGCAGAGAGTGGTGGTAAAGGGGCGGTCTGGGAAGAGGGGTGACCAGTGAGGTGCTGCAGGGATCGGTCCTGGGGCCAGTACTGTTCAATGTCTTCATTAGTAACACTGCAGAACGGTTGAAGGGAATTTTTTCACCAAATTTTCAAAATAGCCATTTTAAGACCTCTGCTCATGAACAGTGTCACTGTGATTTTCTTAATGTGTCCCATACATTGAGTTGGCACACCGACTGCACCATTGTGCACTACATGCGCGGAAACACATTTTGGGTGAGATGTGAGAAATGACAGCTGTACTACTCATAAGAGGTGTGGTAAAATGGCAATGTTGAAAATCTGGAGGAACATATTGAAAATTTCGAACTTACGAAGCATGCGAGGAACAGCGCAGCATGCGTTTAAGAAAATGGTTATTTTTGAGAATTTTTTCACTAAATTAACATAGGGTTTTGGGGCCCACCGTGAACTGTGACACTGTGGTTTCATAAATCGGTCCTGAAAGGTGGTTCTGCGAGTGACCGCAAAATCACCTTTCAGGGCTGATTAATGCCATGACAGTGACAGAATTCATGAGGTGGGGGTCCCAAAAACTCCATGTTGAAAATTTAGAGAAAACATTCCCCAAAATGCCTGAGATATGCACTAAAGTTGAAAAACCCTATTTATTCCATTATACAGCTTTCAGCATTTCCTCAGTTTGCGATCGACTTTGAAGAGTGCAGACATGTTCCCAATCACGGAAGATCATCACGCCAGACTCGGGAGGTAAGTAGGGGGTGAGGTGGGGGTGTGGGAGGGTACATGCACAGAGGGTGGGTGCGGGTTGGGAGGGGAGGTCAGGACAGTCTGCGAGGACTTGTGCCATGCTGGGGTGGGCTCCCAGCGTGGCAGTTGGAAGGCTGTTTGGGGGTGGGGGATTTGGGCACCCGGCAGCCATGGGACCTGTTGCCACTCTGGGGTGGGCTCCCAGCGTGGCAACCCGATAGTCTTGTGGGGGGAACTGTAGAGCCGATGGGGATTAGGCACCCCCCGTCGGGCCATGGAGACTGCTGCCACACTGGGGTGGGCTCCAGCATGGCACCTGGAACTCTGTTGGGGGCGCAGCACAGCAGATGGGGGATTGGGCATCCCTGTCAGCTATACAGTGTGTGCACGTGGGCGGGAAGCACGAGCACACAGTATGCGTGCAAGAGTGTGTGTGTGGGGGAGAGTGTGCATAAGCACGCGATCTTATCACTGCTCACTGAAGCATAGCTCTCCCTTTCAACTGTATGGCACTGCATTTTCAACTGCTGTCAGACAACTGCAGCATTGATTGGAGAACTGCGGCCACACCTGAAAACACACTGACTGAACTGAAAGAGGGCTGCCACACCTCCGAAAACTCGGATGATGGCACTATGTTTCTTGCACATGTGTGCAAGCAACATAATGATCCACTGTATGGGCAGTTAAAGGCTATAAGAGGCTAGAGGCTGTTTTCATGTATACCCTGGAGAAGGAGGCTGAGAGAGGACATGGTCGCAGTCTTCCACATACTCAAGAGTAGTGACCAGAGAAACTGTCTCACATGTTTAATTTGGTGTCCTGCAGCAAGACGTGGAGACTCACCTTAAAACTCAGGGGTGACAAATTCAGGGGTGACTTAGGAGGCACTTTTTTTCCCCTGAGGGGGTGAACCTACTGAGCAGTCTACCAGTAAAGGCAGTAAAATTTAAGACAATACAGGACATTAAGATAAGCCTGGGCAAATGTCTGTTTACCACTGTAATCTCTGGGTTCCTTGGGTAGTAACATAGGTTGGGAATCCCTATACATGTGTATGTGTTTGCACAGCATACATATTTCATCCCTGCTTATTGAAGTGGGGAAGGAGTTGACATGATGGGCCCAGAGTCCATTCTAACTGTAAATCACTGTGTTGCTAGATAAGGCTTACAAGATAATAGAATTTAATATTATTTGACAAATAAAGTGGAAGACTAGAGTGCAGTCTTCTTTTGAAGCTGTCACTCCAAAGATGTGCAGTAACAGAGCCTAAAAAAGAACAATTTTTTTAGCTGTGAAACTACACTCAGTTTAAAGAGAACACTTTATGAAATTGGGTCAGTATTAGCTACTCATAACCCTGAAGCTGGATGTATAAAGTCAGACTTTCTCGGTGGCCAGTTGTGCCTCCTGCATCACAAGGGAGAAGACATCTGATTCTGTATCAGAACTAGAGGCAGAAGAATTCTTTCTGAATTGAGCTGCTGTGTCCCTTTCCACATCGTGCTCTATAGTTTCCTGGCATACAAACACTACCAGCTGGTCCAGATCAAAGAAAATGTAACTTTCAGCATTTAAATTCCCTTTATCTATACACAGAAAATGGAGTAGGAACTTTCCTCCCAGTTCCTGCAGCTCTGATTTATACTATATCAATCTGTTATGAGGAGCCTTTGTAGTTGCACATACAGTACATTGGAGAAAAATTAATTTTAGTGCTTGTGTAGTTCAGCCTGCTTTACAGTTAGTTGTTCAGTCTTCAACACTGTCATGCTGGCTTTCAAAAATGAGAGTAATATTGTCCCTGTTTTTCCTATATTTACATAAACAGAAGAACTCTCCATTCCCTACTTGAGGTTGGGAGATGCATTTGTTTGTTTTTTGGGAGGGGCAACCATCCTACTCTGTTCAGCTGTCGTATTATCCCCTTTGTCAGAAGTCTAGCTCAGTTTAGGTGGCTTTTTAGGTTTGTTTTCTTTTGCCCTTGTAGGCCCTTTTGAAATCTATAGGCTGCCAGTATTTGTGGGATGTTTGTTACAGGGAAGCTCAAGCTACCACCATTATATCCAGTATAGTGTCTATTATATCCGTTTCTTTATCCGGAGCATTAGAAACACTGTGGACTTGGTTCCAGTAACATTTTGTTTCATAGCCAGTTTCTGATTTTCAGAACCTGGGACTTGTGAGAAGAGTTATTTTGAACTCTCAGGCACACCATGGGCTTGATTTTAAAACAGAATTCTTTGATGCAGGGTGCCTGCCCCAAATGGATATGACACAAGTGGCACCTTGCATCAAAGTCTGTGGCAATCCCGATTTTTGAACGCAGGCTGTGTAGAAATTGGGATGCCTTGCACCAAAGCCACCCTACACCACCCTTGCAACAGAAGTGCACTTGCACCAGGTCGCAAGGGGGCTTGCACCACAGTGGGGCTGTGCCATCTCTTTTTTTGACATTTTGGAACCCCTGCCATGGATGCAACAGGGGGCTCAGGTTAGACCAGCCAGGAGATGGTCCAAGGGACATGCCCCACTGTGGAACACTGTGGCAATTGGGGGGACCTGCCAAAATGGGGCTGGAGGCAGAAAGAACATGGGGGATGCCCTAGGGGAGGTCAGGGATAATGCAGCAATGGCAGGGTGGTGAGGCACCCAGCAGGGGTGCCATGTGCAATGGACACCGTCAATTGGCCAGGGTAGTAGTGGGTTGGCAGCGATAGACCATGACTTAGCCCCAGGTGGGCAAAGCCCTGGCACCTGCTTCATAGGTGCCAACATCCCCAACCCTGTAGGAGGGAAGCAGCGCCTGCAGGTTGAGGGTTGCCAGTGGTGGAGGGGAACGTTTTCTGGGCACCATAACAGTTCCGTGGTACCCAGTCTCCCCCACATTGCAGCAGGCTGCCTCTCACCTACAGGGTTGGGGATGTTGGCACCTATGGAGCAGGTGCCAGGGCTTTGGCCACCTGGAGCCAGGTCACAGTCCATCCCTGCCAACCCATCACTACCCAGGCCAACTGGCTGTCTCCCATTGTGCATGGTACCCCAATGGGTACCTCCTCAACACCCTGATATTTTCATGTTATCCCTGGCACCCCCTCATGCTCTTGCTGCCTAAAACTCCCTCCTGGCAGGCATATTTCCCCCACCTTTGCTGCTCTGTAGTGTTGCACAGGGCAGGGGGGTGCTGGATCCCTGTGTCAAACCTCACAGGTGTGCCACATGTTTGGCACAAGCCTGCCGCTTTGGCAGCTCCTAGGTCTTTGGCGCATGGACCCCCAGTTTTGTAAAATTGGGCACAAAGTCCCTGATGCACCCAGAGTTTGCTGTAGCCTTGGAGTGACACGACTTGCATCACTCTAAGAACTCTTAGAATCAGGCCCCATGTGTTTACTATATGGTATTACATGCATACAGACATACGAAAATGCCAGCAGAAGCAGGTTCTTACGATCTATCAGGTCTGCTCGATTGTGCAGCTAGCCCCTCAGCTTGCAGCTGCCCCACCATCCCCACACCTCTTCATCATAATTCCTCCCCTCACCCTATCCCAACCGCTCTTAAAGCCACCCACCGTTCTACAGGACACCAACCCCTCGGCCAAAACATTCCACTTGTTCACCACCGTTTCTGTGAAGAAATGCCTCCTGAATCTTCCACCCTCCAACTTCAATTGATGCCCTCCCTCTTCTAAGCTTGAAAATCCCTTCCATGTTAACCTTATTTATCCCCATGAGATGTTTAAATGTTTCAGTCATATCCCTCCTCTCCTCCATGGAATACGAGTTCAGCTCTGTTAATCTCCTCTCATATGACTTCCCCTTAAATCCCTGGATCATCAATGTCACCCTGTGCTGCACCCCCTCCAACAACTTGATGTCCTTCTTCAGGAATGGGCACCAGTACTGCACACAGTACTCCAGGTGAGGCCTGATCAGAGACCTGTACAGGGGCAGGATCACCTCCCTATTCCTGGAGGAGATTCCCCTCGCTATACACCCTAGCATCCTATTGGCCTTTGCTGCCGCCTTCCTGCACAGAGACGAGTTGTTCATGCAGCCCATTATAATCACCCCCAGATCCTTTTCTTCTACACTACTTTCCAGCTGTACCCCTCCCAGCTGATAGCTCCTGCCCTGGTTCCTAGCTCTGAAGTGCAGTACCTTGCACTTCTTGGCATAATTCTTTTTTAAGTTGAAAAAAGTGCATCTTATTCTTAACATATTATTTTAATCATCATTCAGCATCAATGATGGTTCCAGTGCAAACCCATATTTAAGTAGTGGTAGGAGGAGTTTATTTTTATTGTGTCCTGCTTGGGTTCAGAACACATTTTTTAACCCAATATCGAAAAGGCAACCAGGCATTAAATGCCACAGACTAATTCTAGTCTTGAAGGGTTATGGATCCAATATTTTAATCAATTACATTTGCCACAGCAAAACTGCCTTTTGGTTCCCAGTAATTGCTACAACGGCAGTACAGGCTTAGGTACATTGTGCAAGTTGTTGTAATGCTGCCACGGCAGAGTACTCCTGTGCCAGAGGCGTTTACTTCTGTGAGTGTTCTCCCTGGTAAACTAATTACAGTAAATGTAAAATCAGGGCATCGGTACTATATTCTGTCATGTGAGATTGCCTTTTTGAAAAAGGAGCCCAAGGAGGCGGTGCTACAGTAGCTGGAGCAAAAGTAACGAACAAATCAAGAGTTATAATACAGCAAGTACTCACCATAAAGTTCTGGGCTTATTCAGAGCACATAGTCAGTCAGGTAGTTAGTTTTCATTTACCAGGTAGGTGCACTAGACAATACAGTGCATATTTTCAGGCACAACCCTGGAAATGGGTAGAAGTGTTACCAGTTCAAAAGTTAGTTATCCCAATTGCAAGCCACTTGTAAGGTACAATTTGGAAAACCCTGTTAAACTCCCCAAAACAGTATTGCTGGATATAAACCAGCGGATTAAGTGCTACAGCAGTTGCTGATCTAGTAGTCCATACTTGCTGATGGTGGGGGGGAAGCCTGGGAGAAAGTGATGGATGTGACTTTATACCACAGCCTTCAGGGCTGAGCAGTAACGTTCCCCCTGGAGGACCAATCCCACCAAACAGCAGTCACACGATACACATTATATATTTACATGCATTTATTTCCCTTTACTTTTAAGGTTCTCTTAAATTCCCTCTTCTTTTATAATGCAGGTTTGTGCTATATCGCATCACAAACTTCCACAATTTGTGGTTGATTCTGGAACCCCTGTCTGAAACCCGACATTTTGTTCAGATACACAGTAAAGCCACAATAAAGCACATCTTAAAATGCATTCTGCTGAATAATGTGCTGAGATGAACTGACTCATATTCTTTGAAATATTGTAGCCATTCCCTCTGGTTTCCTCATCTCGATGGTTGGTAAAGCGGGGAGAGCTGACTGCATTTGTTGAAGAAACTGTAATTTTCAAACGTACCTCCAAACAGCAAGTCTACTTGTTCCTGTTCAACGATGTCTTGATTATTACAAAGAAGAAAAGGTAAGCGTGGAGCAAGCTTTTCCATTCTAGTGAGGTTACTAGAGATTCAGTGGCATATGCAGCCAGTATGGTGTTATGCTTGTGCAACTGTGTTACTTAGGTTTTGACCGTTCGCACTCTCTGTTCCAAAGGAATTACCACCCTGTAGGGGTACCAAAGGCAAGGAACCCTCGAAGAGGGTTCCACCCGTAGAGGTGCCACGGGATGATTCCCTTGGCTAAAGGTACTAGGTTTACTAGGTTCGTATAGGAAAAAAGAAGGCAGAGTCCCATCTAGATTCCCCCCACAATCATGTGGGCAATTTATATAGTTTGATTTTGGTTTAGCCAACTATCAAGATATTTTTTAAATTATTCAGTACTACCACAGTCAATCAATTCTTGTGGCATTTTGTTTCAGAGCTTAGGTGCCCTTACTGAAAAAAAGCTAAGTCTGAGATTGGTCCTAGCTTTGTGGACTATAAGTTGTTTAGTATGGGGTCTAGGAACAGTTCAACTAGTAGTGAAGACAAGTTCACATTTTTTCATGAGGTCTGGAGATTTCAGTATCTTGCATAGTTGTAGTAGATCCCCTCTAATTCTTCTATTTTGCAGTGAATTTAAGCCTGTTTTTAGCAGTCTAGATTGATAGGTACTTGTTGATAATCTAGGGACCATCCTAGTTGCCCATCTTTGGATCCTCTCCAATCTATCAATACCTCCCTTGAGATGTGGGTTCCAGAACGGAGACCCATAACCAACGAGTGGTCTGACACATGCCCTGTAAATTGGGATCAGACACTGTTCAGATCTTGAGACAAAAGAACACTGTATCTGCCTCGGTAGCCCATTGGTCATGTTTGCCACTTTTAAACAGTGGTCGGTGGAAGTGAGTTTAGAATTGACCAGTATCCTGAAATCCCTTTCTTTGTTAGTAGCTTTAAGTGGAATGTTTATGTAGTAAATGTTTTTGTGGTTATGTGTTCTGAAGTGCAAGACCACACATTTGTCCGTGTTGAATTCCATTTTATTTTCTAGGGCCCACATTTCGATGTTATGTAAATCTAATGTAAGTGAATCAAGATTGTATTGATTATCCACTAGTCCCCCAAATTAGGAATCATCAGCAAATTTAGATAACCAATTATGGGTGTTTATATGCATGTCACTAATGTAGATATTGAATAGTATCGGGCCAAGCACAGAGCCCTGAGGAACCCCCCATGTGACTGAGCAGAGGTCAGTCTCTCCAAGGTGGGAGGAGGAGTGTAACAACCACCGAGGCACTCATCCAGCCTACCAATCTAAAAAAACATACTAGGTAAACCAGAGGTGGTCATAGGGAGAATGCAATGAAGGTGCCTTGCTAGTGAACCACTAGAGCCAAAGGAAAACCATTGTAATGGACCACTAGAGCCAAAGGAAAGTGCTGTAACCACCCTTCATGACTTAGTCATAAATTCTACTACTTGAGGTGCCGTCGGTACGGTTAACGACTGAAGGTACCTCCGGAGCGAGGGCATTCCCAGCTATGGGCCAGGTGAGAAGGACCCCGACCCAAGCTTTGCATGCTCAAGATGTGGACTAGTGGTGCAGAGTGAGACAGTTAGTGCAAGGGGGGGAAGACACCCTGCGCCAGGGAAACACTAGAACGAGGTTGGCATGCCTGATATATTAGCATAAGAATTTCTGACATGTGTGCAGTATTTTATGTTCTTTGTTGATTTCTGTTTGTTCAGTTCTTTTTGTTCATTTCTTCAGTCATTTCATTTCTTTAATTTTATTTATTCATTTATTTGGCATACTGAAGTTGTTTAGTTAGGTGCTGAAGTTATGCAACTTGCAGAAGCTATAGCGAACATAGGATAAGCAAAGGCGAGCCAACCAAGTCTAGAGGGAGCCAATTAGATGGTGACATAATACTTGGAGGATTTTAGCGGCAGAGACAAAATTTGAACATGAGGCAATATGCCACATGGGCCATGACTCCTCACCAAGACCCCCCAGTTCCCCACCATAGGAAAAACAAGGAAGCCATGGTGAAGTGCCGTAACCCACATGCAGCATTAACAACTAGTTTACAGCACTGGCAGTAGCCAGAACTGACCTCCAGAGTATAATAAAGCAGTGTGCAAGTAAAAAGCAGTGTCCATTAATAAGCAACATATGCAGCAATGAAGTTCAGCTTGGAGGGGCAGTGTACAAACAGAGAGCAGCATCTGTGCTGCATGACTATGAGTTGTAAAATTCAATAAACATAGAATGGAGGGAGACACAGTGCTCTGAAAGCAGCTATCACCAGGCAGTACAATGAAACTGCAGGAATGAGGTACGTAGATTGAGTTGAGAAAGCATGATTGAGCTGCATAGCTAGGGTTCAGAGTAAGCCTGAATCAGGTGAAAACAGTTAGGCGTGTAGCATGGAGAGCAGCTATAGTCAGAGTTGAAACACACAGATAATGATTGCAGTAACATTGTGAGTACCTGAGAGCAAGTAGCTTGAGCTTTGGATTAGCAATAGGTTAGGAGCTTAGAAACAAAGCCCCCAAAAGGCAAAACCAAAGACACACAAACACAGTAAAACAGGGAACAATGACAGAAGGAAACACATAGCCAAAGGCAAAATACAAACCAGAAGCAGAAGAGCAAACACAGAAGTCCAGCAGAGACAAGCGGAAGCAGCGTTGGGGTGGGGGGGTTAGGCCCCAGTCAACTGCAGAGGACAGAACCTCCAGCTGGCAAAAAAGAGCTTCAGAAGGAGGCTGAGAGGCACTGCTTATATAGGCCAGGAAGTGGGAGTGGCTGGCTGCTTGTCCATTGAAATACAGGCCTGGCCTTCCAAGTGTTCTGACTTCACTGGATCGAGAGCGTGGATGTTCTTTGAGTTAGGTGATGACAATAGCAGTCAGTAGTGGGTGGTTATTGTTACATATTTTAGCTGTTTCATTATTCTAATCAAAAGATTAATGCAATATTACAAATGATTAGATGTTTAAAAAAAACATAGAATTTAATGTTTACTTTGTTGTGCCATACTTCTCAAAATATATATAAAGCTAGTCATTATTATGTTAAGAATGACAGAGGTAGGTAGTAGCACGTGGCATTGAATGTTGCTGTTCAGGTCTTATCTCTAGCTAGCCAGACAGAACTCAGCTATCATGTATACAGAACAGTTTATAGGTATCTAGCATACCGTACAGAGGTGTAAATGGAGACGCACAGTGGTGGGGACATTAGAATCTACTCTCTATATACTGTACAGTCCTGTGGAATGCTTGCCCTGGCACTGTATACTGTACAGACTTTTTCACTTGGCTGAGAACGATCTGGGCCAAAGTCTTCTACCAGTCGAAATGAACCCTCCACAGTACTTCTGAGACATATTTTTAAATGGGTGGTCTGCAGTTACAAGTTGATATTTCACTATGCTGTGAATGTAAAGTCAAGTGCTGTTTATGTATCTTGTTAGTCCTGCGGTATTGCTATTTTGCAGGCTACAACTCCTAAGGTGTAAGACAATTCACCCATCCTACAATACCTACTATAAAGCAAGTTTGTCTGAGCAAGCAGTGTCTACAGCAGTGACTACATGCAGTCTGAGTATTTTTCATAACCAGACAGGATGGCCCGTATTGCCTCTTATAGGTCAATTTGATCATTTTCAGATTATAGTCTATTTCATAAGCACAGTGATACCCTTGCAAAATCTCTGGTCACATAGATTGTATGGCTATCTGAGGTGGATGAAGAAAGTTGGTATTTACCTTGTGCCTTATAACACCCCAGAGGCACCTATACAATCTGTGCAACCAGACGCCTTGGCAGATGGTATTGCTTACTTATCACTGAGGCTGCAGATTATCTATGGTGAGGGAAATGTTGAAGTTGACTGCATGAATGATGTGATACCATTTGCTTGTTTATGACTAGAGAAAGGGTAGCGCACCTTCGCTGTTTAACTGCAGGGACTTCCAAACGCTTTTCAAGAAACACTGAAACACTTCACAGAGAGTATGTTATTCTGAGATTACCTGCTTCATGGTGCAGTAGCTCTCGGTAATGACACATAGGACCTGTGTAGAGTAGTATTTCCAGCTCTGATGGACTGGAAAATGGACTGATAAATGATTACACCTGCAGTACGTGCCGTGAAGGATTGTGCAGCATTAATATGCAGCACAAGTAAAGTAGATATATGTCACTGCTGAATCACATAGGATGCCCTCCAGCAATTAAGTAGAGCTACGAATATGACCTTACTTCACAGTTGGTTGTCTGTTTAATGGGCATCAGATGTGATTTATGAACTATTTAGTATACTTGTGCTGTGTTGTTACCTAAAATGATTCCTAGAGCAGTGAGCAAGTAGTGGGAGTCAAAGAAACCTTGATCCTCATGCTGTAGTGTCGTGAATCTAACAAAATCATGTGCCACAAAAGGGTATAAGTGTAATTCACATGTTACTGGCCTGCAGTGCTCCTCCACCCAGTGCTAGCGGTGGAGTAACTTGCCATCAAAAAAGTGTATGCATATGGTTCTAAAATGTAAACTAAAGGTGAGGGGGGGCTTGGAGCCACCTAGGCCCCTAACAAATTGGGGGTTTCGTACATTTGGGGGGGGTCATTTGTACAGAGCTGGTTACCCTGCTACCCCTCCCCCAGCCAAGTAAGTTGCACCCATGCCCCTTCACCAGAGTTTTCACAGTGCAGCATATTGCTCCATGCCTCCCTCTCATGGATTAGGCAGCTGCTCCAGAGCAAGGCCCGCAGTCCTTCTCCCCAGTCCAGCAACTTGCACCCTAGCCCCTTCCCCAAAATCCTGCTCCTCCCCACCCCTGTATGTTGCCCTTTCTGCCAGCCCAACTTCGAAGTCCGCGCACAAAAAGCACTAATTAAACATCCCCCAACCACACACATACATAATCTGATACACTAGAAGCCCAACATAGAAGTTACTAAACTCATGAGCTGAAATTGAAATGGCTAATAATTTGTCTTGCATAAAAAGTGTATAAATTGTATGGGGGGGGGCTGATCCTGGATTAGTCCCCTCCCAAACTCAGTTTAAACAGTTTTTATGTAAGACAAGTTTATCCAGTCAGTCCACAGCTGCCACCAACTCTATAACATGGAAATCATCATGACACCAACAATTAACAGTGTGCAGTAAAGACAGCTTTGACTGCGAGTTGCCAGTATTTGCAACCCCTCTATTCAGACTTCATCAGTTGAGACAGAATTTGTGCATGACTCTTACAAGTACCAGGGCTTCAGAAAAACAACAATAGATTCCCTTCCCTTTAGCACACAGGTAGACAAAGCAAGTCATTTGCATAACAAAGCTAGGACACCACTCTTCTCCTTGATCTTTTGGCTCTCTTCTCCTAAGTGTCCTTGTTGGCGGGTTCATGCCCCAGGGCCCCCATGAGTTTGTGGAAGGCCACTTTGGGCAGCCCCCCTTCCTTGTCTTCCTGGAGCACCTTGCCATGGTCCTTGTGGATCCTGGCCACCTGGCCCTCCACCTCCCCCTCGATCACCCCCATTGCTGCTGCTTCTGGCAGCTGCCATCATCATAGCTGCATCAGCAACACTGGCAAGTGGAAGAACATGCTTGGACAAGCCTGGCAGGAAGAAGATCACACTCAAATCACAAAGTGAGGAAGACACGGAAAAAAACAGCAGGAGGAATTTCGTGGTCAGGTGGGAAGTGCTGGAGCTCATAGATTTTCTTACAGCCATCTCTCAGTTACTGCGAGTTGGCTGTGTGTCTCAGTACACATGACACACCACCCCTGTGGGACACAACGCCAGACAGACCACCACTGACTGACTACTATACTACTAACTGAACTGAAACTGCCTCCGCTCTGTCTTCACCCACTGGAGTGCCTACAGTACACATACCTGCCTGGAGTGCCTGCAGCATGCGTCATAGCTATGCCATCAGTGGATGCTCGGTTCTCTATCCCTTCCTTTGCTTTTTCCTATTCCTCCAGGCCTGAATCATCACAGTCTAAGCAGGACAATAGTTAACAAAAAAGAAAACTTTTTGTACATCCATGCATACAGGATGTATAACTAGGTACATCAGCGAATGCCAGTATGAAAGCCCAGCTCATAAGTGGAATTTTCAACCCCAAGTCGCCCATGTCAATGAGTGCAGATCATTGCTTGGACATGGGGGTGGAGATGGGCAAGACATTGGGGTTAGTTGACTAGTGTCATGCAGCAATCTGTCTGGGACTTTATATCCACATTCCAGAGGGCAGACACACATCATTCTAAGAAAAAAAAAAAAAAACTACCATGGAGAGCCCTCCCAAACCTCAGTGTCATTTTGGAGGGCTGGGGAACAGGACAATAATCTGGGCACAAAACATGAACTAGAATCCACAAAGGGCACAGAAGACTTATATCAGCCCCCCCAAGTAGCTTTCTGAATTTCTTTGGACCCAGATCCAGAAAAACCTCATTTTATGGGTCACATGGCTTGTGACCCTGCCCCCTGCCAGGCCCACAATCTGGCCACCTGCACGGTTTGACAGCAAAATAGGATCTGGTTGGAGAGGGCACTTAATCACAAAGAAGGAATTCATGGGTCCTGCGCAGTGCTCAAAATGTGGAAGGGGTGAACGGGGCACTCTAGGGTTACTGGCAACTCCTCACATCAGCAAAACCACTTAAGGATCAGGTCCTTAGTCAGTGTCCCCATGCATACCTCTGCATTGCTTCCTTCCATCTATTTTCTGGATTAGGGATTTTAGTTGATTTATTTGATGACCGAGCAGGTTCTTGCAATATAAAGATCAGGGAAACAATGAAATGAGGCTGTACTCCTGTATACTTAGATACTGCCACCTTAACTGGGTTACCAACATTTCATGGAAAACCTCTTCATCTGGGTACGATGGAACCTAACAATTGTTCTTTCCATGTGTTCCTAAGATGCAAAGCTATCTTGGTTTAAATCTTGAGGTAGCTTTTTCCTCTTTCAGTCAGTATTTTATACACCTGTACTCCCTGGTCTGCCCAACGGCACCCCCACCACCACCGTCACTGACCTTCTCGTGGACTTACCAGTTGTCCACTACTTACACAGGACCCTAATGTGGTGGATGGCCACCCATGTCGATTGTGTGAGACCCTGCGGGGGGGTGTCTGCATGTAGCAGCCCAGCATTTCCCTCTGTTTTCTCTCCTGAATTGGAGCATCGGCGTGTGTGCCAGCACATCATGCTGCAGCTCTGCCCTTACTGCTTGCAGTCCCACTGCACTGCTGCCTGGCCTCTGCCAGGTACCAGCCCCTGCAACAGGAACAGGTGACTGCCCCTCAAAGGAGAGCTGCTGTTAGGTGCTCGATACTCACTGACCCTGCTGAGCCACTGCGCGACCCTGTCCCTTCCTGAACTCTGGTCACTGGTATAGGGAACAGAAGCACAACCACTCCTTCACTGGGCCAGTTCCTTGAGGCAGCTGTAAGCTTGCCGAGCTCAGTCCCTTTTCAATGTTTTCATATTATCCTTAGTGTGGCTCGGGTGTTTCACCTACTCGCTTACAGCTTCTAGCATGGAAATGCAGCCTGCTCCCTCGCTTACATGGACATTAAAGGGACACTGTCAGCTGTTAACTTTTTTGGGGGGACTACTCTTAAAAGTAATGCCTGCAGGCACCTTTACTGTTGAGAATGAAATGGCTATCTCCTGCATGACATTTAAGTATTATTAGTAATAGTTGGCATAGTTCCTGCACCTGATTTTATCTCGGGTAGTCCGCTCCTTCAGTGCACACCCTTCAACCATGGTGCAAAATCTAATTTAGACTCATGCATGCATGAGTTGTGATTTTTTCAACATGTCACAGACAAAGTACTTTATAAAAAGGGGAGCGTTCCTGAACAGAGCAAAGCAAGTCCAATGCGAAAACAAGCACTCTAACACGCTAAAATCAATGTGTAAAATTTAAAGCCATGACTCTGAACAAGCACATTAGCATCAACGCTGACGTGCATGCTTAGAGTCACAGCTTTAAATTTCAGACACCGATTTAACATGTTAGAGTGCACGTTTTAGCACCAGACTTACTTTGCCCTGTTCAGGGAACTCTACTCTTTTCAAAAAGCACACTGACAGCGGTACAGTACAACCTGCAGGGCTTCCAGTCACACCTGTCTCCAGGTCCTCTGCTGGTGCAGATGATCAATATCAGTGTTGTTTGCTACATTATCAAGAAGGGGGGCACCCACTCTTACCCCCTGTGCAGGGAAGCAGTGAGGGTTTTCTACTGGGCTCGGGACCATGGCCTGGAGCTGTCAGGCATCCATATTCCAGATATATCATAGCCCAAAAGGTCCTGGCAGACCACTTAAGCCAATTGCAGTTCAGAGCGCACAAGTGGGAACTGCTCACTTTAGTGGTGGAAGACCTCTTCGACAGGTGGGATCATCCAGAGTTGGCCCTTTCTGTCTCCCCACTCAATGCAAAACTGCCACTTTTCTGCTTGCTCAAGCCAAGGCCTGAAGTTTTCTGGCGAGGTGCATTGTCCTATCTATTTATACTCATCTGTATTGCTCCCTCATGCCTTATGCCTATCCCATGCCTGTTTGAAGCCCTGCACTGAGGTAGGCCATTCCATGGATCCACCACCCTTTCTGTGAAAAAGAACTTCCTCACATTACCCCTTAATTGGCCTCCCTCTAATCTCATGCTGTCTCCTCTTGTCCTGCTATTTTTCTTATATTGAAACATGTTAGACTCTTCCACCTTGTTAATATCCTTAAGATGTTTGAATGTCTCGATCATATCACCTCTCTCCCTCCTTTGCTCTAGGGTATACATATTGAGCTCCGTTAATCTGTCCTCATATGTTTTCTGATGCAGTCCCTGTGTAACCCCTAGGTGGCGCTAGCTCAAGGGCTACTACCCCTGCCTGCTTGGCTAGTAGCAGATTAAGGGGCCTGAGTTCTGAAATGGGTGCCTCCACCCAGAGGTCAGGGTTGGTAGTGGTCAAGCTAACCTGGGCACAGCCCTCTGGGACACTGTAACCCCCCTCTTTCCTTACTAGTGGCCGGAACAATGGAACAATACACAATAATCACTTTCACAATACCCCTGATATACCACACAAGTACCCACACTGTTTGCACTTACCACCAGGGCTTTCCTCTGGCTTGGCCCTGGGGACCCCCTGTAAAACAAGGTTATACACAGCAAATAACAGCAGTACAGTACTCTTGCACAAACTGGAACCACAGTCAGGGTAAATGCAAAAGAGTTAGATCTGATTTAGTTAAGGGACTTAAACAAGGTAGGGGCGTAATCAGGTTAATTTGCTTAAAGGCTGTATCAATCAAACAGTTATGCATGCACTTCAGGATCCATAAACAGTCACACACTCTGGGTACCCAGATGGAAAACAGTGGGCTGGCCAGGAACGTTGCAGCTGGTTGGAGCCCTGTGATGGAAGAAAACATGTACCACACACACACTAATTGTAATCTGGAGCCGGAGGGCTCAGTTCGTGAAAAGAAAACAACAAGATGATCAGATGACACACTTTTAGATTAGGCTGTTGCATGGATCTACCCTGATGATTACTCATGATACCCAAGATTGGACACAGGCTGGACGCAAATTGAGACTGCAGGTGATTGATCTGGAGTGCCAGTAGAAGCAGGGCCCACACGATTCGCCGAGGCATCGTTCTTGTTCAAGCGTTGAGCAGGGGGCTGATCCCCAGGCAGGTCTCATCGATGGCTTTCTCTGTGTAACGGGTAGTCTGGCTGTGCCAGCGTGGCAAGGCCCAGGCCAAATGGAGACAAATTCGGATACAGTCTGTTTTGGGCTGGATACAGCTTCCAGCAAGCAGAACACAGTTCATACAGTGGGGAACCGAATCACGACCCAACTAACAACTCACAGTACATTTACATGTAAGAAAATTCTACTGTACCAGGCAAACTGCTCTCCGGTCATGATCGCAGAGTCTCCGCACAAACGGGGGATTCAAAAGCAGCTGGAAATCCTGACAGGCCGATCGCATTCAGCAAAATCTTCGGTCTTCTTCGGGTATGAGCCTGGTAAAAAATCAGTGGCTTACTTTGTTCTCACAAACTTGGATTTAGTCCAAAATAATTCTCTTCTCTCCCTCTCAGGTGCAGCAGGCAGACATACAGGCTACAACTCAGGCCTTTCCACAGTTCTGCCATGCAAACTACTCAGACAGTTGCTTGACTGTCTCAAGCTGTTGCTTCTTCAGCTCCCAACTTAGATCTGACTCAACTGCCAGCAAGCCTGAGACTTTCCCCATAATCCAAAAGGTTCAGTTGGCTGATCTGTCTGTCAGTCACAACAGAGGCTCCCCCTTCAGGTGCAAAAAGGTGCCAAAATCCAAAACTACAATTCCTACAGATTTTGACTCCCAGACAACTCCTGTAGTCCAGCTCCATTTTAGGTCTCACCAGTACGGAGTGGTCCAATTTGGCAGTCCAGGACCAAGATAGTGGAGATAAACAAAACAGTCCTTGCTGCAAAGAAAGCAGGTTAGACAAACTAAATTATCACTCTAAATGATTTTCAGCAAATAGTTACATCTTTCAATAGAGCACCCTCTCAGATTACTTATGACTGCAATCCAGGCAGCTCTTAAAGAGACAGCACACAGAGGCTAAACAGGCACTCTCTGGCAATCACATTTAAACTGCTAAAATGCAGGACACTGGCCTGGCAGTGAACATTTAGGCAAACTCAAGGAAAACTTTTCGGAAACCCCCATTTGTATGGGGGTGGGGGTTACACCTGCACCATTTAGTATAATTCATTAATGTACAGCAGAAAACAAGTATGTGTGCTGTACAGTGCTGCATACTGTAAATCAAATACTTTCCTATTCCATGTGTGTGACAAGAAAGATGGAATATTTAGTCATTTTTTGCACAGATCATGAAAGCCACTAAGGACCAGAAATACATACCTCTGAGATTTTCATGTTCACGAGTTAATGGTAGTCTAATGCTACTGCATACGGCTTAGAGAGGCTTCCTCAGAGCAGAACTCGTGCATAGGGAATAGTCACTGGATGGAGCCCTAAGACTAATATACTGTATAGGAGTTTGGGGATGCAAGTACAACCCTGACAGGAACATTATATAAAAATGATGAATAGTTACATTATTTGCTTTTGTGTGTTTTAAATGTTTAAATCACAGAGCACCGTTAACTGGCATGTTGCGTGTCCAGGTGCAGCTCATTGACTGGCATGTTACATGTCCAGGTACAGCCGATGACTGGCATGTTACGTGTCCAGGTGCAGCTCATTGACTGGCATGTTACATGTCCAGGTGCAGCTGATGACTGGCATGTTACATGTCCAGGTGCAGCTGATGACTGGCATGTTACTTGTCTAGGTTCAGCTCATGACTGGCATGTTGCGTGTCCCAGTGCAGCTGATGACTGGTATGTTATATGTCCAGGTGCAGCTCATGACTGGCATGTTACATGAACAGGTGCAGCTCATGACTGGCATGTTACATGAACAGGAGCAGCTGATGACTGGCATGTTACTTATCCAGGTGCAGCTCATGACTGGCATGTTACATGTCCAGGTGCAGCTGATGACTGGCATGTTACGTATCCAGGTGCAGCTCATGACTGGCATGTTACATGAACAGGTGCAGCTCATGACTGGCATGTTACTTGTCTAGGCAGCTGATGACTGGCATGTTATGTGCCCAGGTGCAGCTCATGACTGGCATGTTATGTGCCCAGGTGCAGCTCATGGCTGGCGTGTTACATGCCCAGGTGCAGCTGATGACTGGCATGTTACATGTCCAGGTGCAGCTGATGACTGGCATGTTATGTGTCCAGGTGCAGCTCATGACTGGCATGTTATGTGCCCAGGTGCAGCTGATGCCATTTAATGTTGTGTTGAATAAACATCAGACAACGGAGGCAAGACCCAAATCCCAATATTTTACATTGATTGCTGTTTTGTGGTTTTATACAGTTTTGCAATCAAGACTTCTACTTGAATGAAAAATGTAGCAACCTGATCCTGTTTTAAGAATGTAACTGACAAAGTGATTATTATCAGTAGGATCTGCTAAGTGGAGATAGTTGTAACAGTTGTGTTATAGGTAGGTGATATAATTCATTATGAAATGGGTATGATTAGCTCATCAGCTGTCACTGGCATTGCAGCACTCCAAAGTAAATAGCAAGATATGTTGCTCCAGCAGCAATATAATTTCTCTTCAAAATAGAGGATAATGTTTGGTCATTGGTTAATAACAACGCTGTAAACACTTCGAGAGGTTGCCATGACATCATTGTAAACCTTGAGAGTGCAGCTCGAGAGGTTTTCAGATATCATGGCAACCTTGAGAAGTGGTTTCAGAGTGGTTGTTAACCAAAGACAACACATTATATTTTATAGTGTATGGGCTACCAAGATTGTGAAATTGTGGATTGAATTACTTTATGGAACATTGATTGTTGTGAGCATTCTGTTTTGTTATACCATTATAATAACTGGGGAGGATTTTCTCCCATTGGAAACCCGGGTTATAATTTGCCGTTATAACTCGGGGGTTGTAACGGCGAGCACGCACCAGGTTTCCTTACTCCAACACATGTGCCTGCCTCCGCTCACAGAGACCACCAACAGTTGGCCACCATCGACTCCGCTTCCGCCACAGTCGCTCACCAGTAAGTTAGTTCAAAATAAAGGAAAAATTTGCCTCACAGCAGTTCTGTTTGACTCCTCAACTAAATTTAAAAAAAATAAATATTAAAGATAGTGTTTGGCAGCCGCTGGGTCATGCAGGCAACAGACTGCTGACAGCCTCCATTCCACTGGGACCAGACTGTGGCTGTTTATTCTATACTGTTGCTGTGGCAAGAAAACACACTCCAGCAATTATATAAAATAAAACATGGGGCAATGTGTTTAATGAGTTTTTATACACACCCCTCAGTGTTGGATGCTTAAATATTTGTTTATTTATATTTTGTTGACCGGGTAAGTGCACTAGACAAATCCTGCCTATTTTCAGGCACGACCCAGGGGAGGAGGATACAGATGAATGCCAACTGACCTTGAACCAGACGAAACTGTTGGTGTTATTTTTAGTGAATGAGGGAAATTTGGCCAGGACACCAGGGAAATTCCCCAACTCTTTTCGATAAGCGCCATGGGATCTTTACTATCCACCTGAACTACCACCAATCCAGGCAGATGGGACCTTGATTTAACGTCTCATCCGAAAGATGGCACCTCAGAAGTGCAGCACCCCTCTCATGCTGCACTACAGTGTCAGTACTGGGATATTAACCCAAGTGCCAGATGTGGGAACTGAACCCACAGCCCTCTGATCTCCCAGCCTGAGAGGCGAGTGTGCAAGTTACTGAGCCACTGACACTACTGCCCTTGAGTTTCGCTCTTGGGGTTTATGTAGCGTGTATAAAAACTCGTTAAACACACAACCCCATGCAATATTCTATACGATATGACATACGCAAGAAGGGTTAACGGAGTGATGTCATATCGATGGCATAACAAAGTTGTAATCTGTTTGATTTCAGTTAAGAATAAGGGCTTCCCATACATTGTAATCAAATAAAGCATAGGGACAGCTTAGTTTGAAGTGAACCACTACAGCCTGTGTGTTAAAAGCCACAGGATAGCCTATAAACAGTTTTCAAACTGTATCAGCACAAAGAATGCATAGCATGTGCAGCACTGTCTAAGGACGTGACCATTTTAGATTACATATAGGCCACGGGCATGAGTTACAGGAGAGAAATCTGTCTGCACAAATGGCAACAGATTACAGAGGCATGTGGATAATGCGAGTTATTCAGGGTTGGGCTCAGGACAGAAGGAATGTGAAGTCAGGACTGCATATATTAAAATCTATACATGAAAGCATAGTTCGGACTCCTTAGACAAAAAGGATACTCTGTCTTTAAGGCTTCCTGTGAGAGAGTGGCTTGTTGGAGTCCATCTGGAATTGTGTCTCTTAAGACAGGGAAACAACCTACCACCATAACTAGTATTTTTATTGTAGCTTTATGCCACTTCCTCCTTCTTAGACTCTCCCTCCCGCTGTTACCTGCCTTGGTCAAATGGTATGTATTGTGCCCCCACCCTTAGCACCTGATCTGCCTTCATGATTAGTAAGGTCACTGTGGAGTCAGGAAGTAGGGGATGTAGATATTTTGAGAGTAACCGCTATGCTTTTTGAGCACATTTTTTCCAGGGCCCACGACACCATTCAAACACCTGCTGGCCTGAGGAGGGAGTCCCAAGAGACCAGTTTCAACTCTGAGTCTCCTGTACACTGCAGCAGAGAGATGTTGACATATCATTAGGTTGCCTCTACCCACACACTCACCGTATTGTACTAACCTAGGAAACAAAGCTTTCAGTTTTGTAATTCTTCCTAATATCTCCAATCCCCAAGCTGATTTTGGGGTGTGCCACCACAACTTTTATGAAACGGGTTGGAAATGTCCTGCTTCCTGTTTGGTTAAACAGGTTCTGAGCCCCATATCCTTATTCTCCACAGTTGCACAGGTTTGAACTTAGCTCAGACAGTGGCATTTGGAATTTGGGTAACTCAGCTACAGAATTCATAAGCCACTTCATTTATCTATTCCTGATTGCCATCACAAACATGGTTGCCACCTTTACTCACATATAAAAACATTCAGCTAGGCCCTAAAAATAAAATTCCCTTAAAGTAAACAAAATAAGTAAATATTTGAATGTTCTTTCCACTCCTGAGCCCCTCTGTACACATAAACCATTTTAACAAATCAAATACCAGTGCTGGGATTACAAGGGGTCTCGCCAGAGCTCAGCCCCTGTAGCTCTGAAGTGAGCCCCAGTAGCTCACGCATTATTGCCATTGACTTATAATGGGAAGGGGGATGCAATTTAAAGATAGGGTAGCTCCCAAAGCTCATTAAGTGTAATTCTGTCACTGTCAAATACTGTTCTGATTTTTCATTGCTGGTGTTTCTTTGATGGCCATGAAAAATCCCCTTCTGAGCTGGCCCACTAGCACAGCGGTTGGAATTCCATCTGTGACGCCGGCGACCTGGGTTCGGAAACAGAGCCTGGAAACCGAAGGGCCTGCCGGGGGGAGAAGGACTGAGCATCCTACGAACTGCTCTCCTTCTCCGGGGGAGGAGGTGGGGTTGAGTGCTGGCGCACTGAGGACTCCTGGTGGAGGTTGGGGGATTCCCACGCATCTGGCGCCATCACGGTAGAGTGGCGGGGTGGACACTGGTGTCATTGCACATCCCTTCCCCTCCTAACCGGGGAAAAAATCTCTCACCAGCCGCCATCATGAAGCGCTCCCTCTGGCCTCAGTTGCTCCTCGCCTCCTCACTGACCCAGCCACAGTTCCACCACGGACTGCAAGAACCCAAACCCCACCCTAGGGGGAATCCAGGGAGGCAATGTCAGTTCTCCGACACCTTACCCGGTGTAGAGGGCTGGTTCGAAATGTGGTGGCCCCACCTCAAGGGGTAAGTCGGGGGGGGGGTATCAGCGAGGGCATGGCTATAGGGGATGCAAGGTGGAGGGAAGGGCTGATGTCAGGTGGTCAGTGGGGCAAAAAGCATACTAAATAAAAAATAAAAATTCCCCTTCCTATCCTTCCCAGTTTGCCAAAGAACTCCCTGTCCCTTACCCTACAACAGATGGAAGTAAGATGTGTGTGTGTGTGTGTGTGTGTGTGTGTATATACATCACAGAGGAATTCTGCAGAACTTTGAGTTCATGTATTCCATATATAGTTTGTTTTATTCTTTTGGTAACTGGAAGGCCCACTAGACACAGGGCTTGTTTTAAGGTTGACTCGAGAGCATTGCGGAGGTTAAGTGACTGGCTCAGGGTCACACAGTATGCAAGTGAGGGTTGGGTGGATCAAACCCAGGTCTGCTGGATGTACTAAGCTCATTCATAGCTCGTTTCTCTAACCTCTAGCCTATACATTACCATTCCATGAGTAAACACACCATGTTATGAATATGTAGAAAGACAGATGACTGACAATTGAAAGCTATCTATGTAGGGACCATGTTACATTTTCTAGCAATATTTTAATAAATATTTTGTGACTTTTCAAACTTTTAGAGTGGTCATTTTTAAATACATAGATACATACATAGATACATAGACAGTGTCGGCAGATAAGGGCCTATGGCCCACCCAGTCTGCCCATTTAAGTTTGTAAGTTCAGTTTATGTTTTCCAGGAAGTCTGTTGCCCCTTACCCCTGACCTCCAGAATTCCTTTATGTCTATCCCATGCATTCTTAAATCCCGTGATTGTTTCAGCCCCCACCACTTCCTCTGGCAGGGTGTTCCACTTGTCCACCATCCGTTCTGTGAAGAAATTCTTCCTCACGTTTCCTCTGAATCGTCCTCCTCCAACTTCATCCCATGCCCTCTAGTCCTGGAACATCTTTTTCGCTTAAAAATAGTGCATTCCTGCACCCTGTTCCTCCCTGTAAGATACTTGTATGTCTCTATCATATCCCCTCTCTCCCTCCTCTCCTCCAGGAGTACATGTTCAGTGCCTTCAACCTGTCCTCATAGGACTTGTGATGCAATCCATGCACCATCTTTGTTGCCCTCCTCTGAACCTTCTCTACCCTGTCTATGTCCTTACGTAGGTAAGGTCTCCAGAACTGCACAGTGTACTCCAGGTGCGGCCTCACTAGTGTCTTGTATAGTGGAATTATGACCTCCCTTTTCCTGCTGGTGATGCCCCTGCCTATACATCCCAGCATCCTATTTGCTTTACCTGCTGCCTTGTCACACTGTTTCCCTGCCTTGAGGTCATCAGAGATGATAACTCCAAGATCCCTTTCCTGCTTGGTGCATGCTATATCCTCACCCCCCAACTGATAATTTGTGCCAGGGTTTTTGTGCCCCATATGCATTATCTTGCACTTCCTTGCATTGAATTTCAACTGCCACACCCTTGACCATTCTTCAAGTTTCTGCAGGTCCCTTCTCATTCTCATTCATTAAATGTTGCCTATGGACCCATATTATAAGCACAGTAAGACACTTCAGGTTGTTGCTTGTGCTAGTTTTTACCACACTTCCAGGGGATGAAGACACTCAGCCTGTGGCCCTTGTGTCTCACTACTCCACTGGGCATGTGGTAAAACCAGCACAACCAACACCCCATGACGTCTGGTTGCTTACATCTCAAACGTGAGAGGCATGGGAGATTGGTATCTTCTGAGACTTATGCCAGGTACAGCTGGAGAGACAGTTTCAGGCAACACTGCTGAACAAATCATGTAATTTCCATAAGCCATGGGAGTAATTTATTTGAAATTTCCCTAACTGGGACAGCCCCATGAAATGCGACATCCTGTGTTCATGCTTGCCCCATGGAGGAGAGTAGCAGGTGGTAGAAAAAGCTTTCACTCCAGAAATAAAAAGGTACTGTCTCTCTTACAATCAATAAAATAAAAACATAGCAGAGGAAACGGAGACCATATCATAGAGTTTTACTAGGTCGCCAGGTGCAGAATGTGGACTAGCAGTGGTAACAGTGGCAAGTAATGATATATAACAGACGTGACTAGCATCAAGCCAAAACCTATGTGTTTGGGTTGCCATATGCAAGCCTTGGCTTTCAAGTTGAGGGAGGAGACCAGCCATAAAGGTAAGTATGCTGGGCTCATTCCTAACTGCCTAGGGAGGGTGATCAAGATGGAGATTAGTGCCCAAGAGGTGGATAAGCAGAAAAGGGGCAAAATTCAGCAGAAGGGCAGACAGCAAGGAGAACCAGGGATAAATGACAACCAA
Organism: Neoceratodus forsteri; assembly: GCA_016271365.2. Lineage (NCBI taxonomy): Eukaryota > Metazoa > Chordata > Ceratodontiformes > Ceratodontidae > Neoceratodus > Neoceratodus forsteri. The sequence goes on along the minus strand of CM028137.1, from coordinate 196,119,279 downwards.
GGAAGGGGCTGGAGTAGAACAGTGAAACAGTCTAGGGAGGTCAAATCATGGAAAGCCATGTGTGCAAATGCCAGGAGCCTTAGCAACAAGATGGAAGATCTGGAGGCTGTCATGGTACAGTCAGACCTGGACATTGTGGCCATACACTGAAACCTGGTGTAATGATAACCACGACTGGGAGATGGCCATACCTGGCTACAACATATTCAGAAGAGACAGAGCAGGCAGGAAGGGAGGAGGAGTGGCACTGTATGTGAAAAATGACATAAGGGCCACAGAGATCCAGGAGGAAATGGGGAGAGATACTGTGGATTAAGCTGGAAAGGAAAATGAGGACAGCCATCCGCACAGGTGTGGTCTATAGACCACCAGCCCAGGAGGAAGAAACAGATAGGAGTTGATGCTAGCCATCCAAAGGATGGCAGACAAGGGTGAGGTAGTACTGGTTGGAGACTTCAATATTCCAGACATGGACTGGAGCATCCCAGCAGTATCAACTAGGAGCAGATTTATCCTGGACTCCTTCAGGGTGCCTTCCTCAAGCAACTGGTCATGGAACCAACTCGGCAGAAGGCAATACTGGACCTTGTGCTCACAAACAGGGACAGTGTGATGGGGTAACAGTGGGGAGCACCTGGGGAAACAGTGACCACCAGTCATTGTGGTTTGAAATCACAGAAGGAGCAGAACCAAACCACACAAAACACGTATCCTGGATTTTAGGGGGGCAGACTTTGGGAAAATGGGGAGATACTTGAAAGAGGCATTAAGGGGAATGGGACAGGAATCGGGTTGAGGAACAGTGGGCAGTATTTAAAATGGGGGTTACAAGAACAACAGAATTATGCATTAAGCAGGTTAGCAAGAGGAAAAGGAAGAGGAGACCATTATGGTTTTCCAAAGAGGTAGCAAAGAAAGTGAAAGCCAAAAAGATTGCATTCAGGCAATACAAAAAGACACAGGCAGAAGGGGATAGGGAGAAGTACCAGGAGAAGCAAAGGGAGGCAGGGAGGTCAGTAAGGGAAGCCAAAGCTCAGACAGAAGAACACATTGCAAAATCAGTGGGTAGAGGGACAAAACCTTTACAGGTACATAAGTGAAAAGAAAAGACAAAGGGAGGGATAGTGAGACTGAAGGGGAGGATGGGGATGGATGGAGGATGACAACAGTAAAGCTGACATATTGAACAGGTATTTCTGCTCAGTCTTTACTGAGGAAGAGGAGGGTAATGGGTCTGAAGGGAGTACAAGGGGTGAGAATGGTGCAGAAATGGACACAAGTCCCTTTACACGAGAAAGGGTCCTGAAGGAACTGTAAGTAATAAGAGTTGATAAAGCAATGGGGCCAGATGGGGTGCACCCCAGGGTCCTTAAAGAACTAAGAGAGGTGGTGGCTGAACCTCTGGCTATCCTGTTTAGCCGATCACTGGAAACGGAGGTACCCAAAGACTGGAGGACAGCAGATGTAGTCCCTTATACAAAAGTGGGAACAAAGAGGAAGCAGGAACTACAGACCAGTCAGCCTCACCTCGGTAGTGGGAAGATCATGGAAGCACTACTGAAGGAGAGATTGGTGGAACATCTGGTTGTCAATGGACTACAGGACCCAAGGCAGCATGGTTTCACCAGGGGAGGTCATGTCAGACCAACCTCGTTGAATTTTGACTGGGTGACTAGGGAGGTGGATCAGGGAGGGCAGTGGACATGGCCTATCTGGACTTCAGCAAGGCCTTGACACTGTGCCACATAGAAGACTATTACACAAAATGGGGAATATGGGTGTGGGCAGGACAGTAGTGTGGTGGGTAGGTAACTGGCTGGGTGGCAGGACACAGAGGGTGGTGGTAAATGGCTGTCACTCCACAGAGGGAAGAGTGACCAGTGGGTACCACAGGGATCAGTGCTGGGACCGTCCTATTCAACATCTTCATCAGTGACATTGCGCAGGACCTAGAAGGCAGAATTTCACTGTTCGCTGATGACACAAAGCTTTGTAACAGAGTAGACACACCAGAGGGTGTAGACAGAATGAGAAGCGACCTGCAGAAACTTGAAGAATGGTCAGGGTTTGGCAGTTGAAATTCAATGCAAAGAAGTGCAAGATAATGCATATGGGGCACAAAACCCTGGCACAATATATCAGTTGGGGGTGAGGATATAGCATGCACCAAGCAGGAAAGGGATCTTGGGGTTGTCATCTGATGACCTCAAGGTAGGGAAACAGTGTGACAAGGCAGCAGGTAAAGCAAATAGGATGCTGGGATGTATAGGCAGGGCATCACCAGCAGGAAAGGAGGTCATAATTCCGCTATACAAGACACTAGTGAGGCCCCACCTGGAGTACAGTGTACAGTTCTGGAGACCATACCTCACGTAAGGCCATAGACAGGGTAGAGAAGGTTCAGAGGAGGGCAACAAAGATGGTGCATGGATTGCATCACAAGTCCTATGAAGACAGGTTGAAGGAACTGAACATGTACTTCTGGAGGAGAGGCGGAGAGAGGGGATATGATAGAGACATACAAGTATCTTACAGGGAGGAACAGGGTGCAGGAAAACACTATTTTAAGCGAAAAAGATGTTCCAGGACAAGAGGGCATGGGATGAAGTTGGAGGGAGGACGATTCAGAGGAAACATGAGAAAGAATTTCTTCACAGAACGGTGGTGGACAAGTGGAACACCCTGCCAGAGGAAGTGGCGGAGCTGAAACAATCACGGGATTTAAGAATGCATGGGATAGACAAAAAGAATTCTGGAGGTCAGGGGTAAGGGGCAACAGACCTCTAGGAAAACAAACTGAACTTACAAGCTCAAATGGGCAGACTGGTTGGGCCATAGGCCCTTATCTGCTGACACTGTCTATGTATCTATGTATCTGGGAGTCCTACACAATAAAGGCAACTTTGTTTCTACCAAAATCACTCTTCACCTTGGGAACTTTCAAATGGAGAGAAGTTGATAACTGGAGCAAGTAGCAGTATCTGACTGGTCACTGCCTGACACGAGTCAGAAGTTCATTGGGGGCCCTCCCTTGATGACAATTGTACAACATGAATAGACAGTGATATTTTCACCTACCTGAGTGACTGAGACCATTGAATTTCTCATAGAGTGCACAATAGGGGACGTGGAAGTCACTCAAGAGCATGTTCATATAACAGATGGTCTAGAAGGCGTAATTAGGATTTACTCACTGAGCAGTAGACAATACAGTATCACTGTAATCAGTGGTGGGTAACAGGAAATGAGAATCCACCTGTTTTCTCACATGAGCACTGAGACCGCCTTTGTGTAGGAAGCAAAGTTTTGGCCCTACACTGGCAAGAACAGAGCCAGCCACAATCCAGCACAGTATTTTATTTATTTTGTTTAACCTTTTGTTTATCAGGTAAGCATTATGAACTAAGGCCCTTTTTCAGATACAACCCAGGACCATAAACTGCAGTCAAGATGTTACAAATAACAAAGATAGACAATACATAAAATACAATAAAGTATAACAACATTATAGACAATGACGTATCAAAGAATCAGCATAATGCTATCTTAATAACTTTTTTTTTTCTCCAACTCTTTTTATTCATCTCTCTCCACCAGTCTGTCTCTGGCGTGGACTCGCAGTGCTGTGACTACTCCTATCTGCCTGAAGCATCTGACCCCGTCTCCGGCTGGGAACCCTTCCAGCACAGCCAGCCCGACCCCTGGATCTGAGTCCCCTGGAGAGGGACCGCCGTACTCCTCTGGTTCTCTGTCTACAGTGTTGAGGGCTGCTGTGCCTGTGAAGGCCCAGATTGAGCATCCTGATGCCTGGCGGTGACGTGGGGTCATGACCTCTGGATCCGCCTTCACCTACCGGTGGCGAAAAGGGTCTTTCTGCTTTTACACCCCCCCAATGTGGGACATGCACTGCTGCCCAGCCCGCTACGTGAGCACTCCCACTCACATCCAGAGGGCGACCGCCCATTGTTCTCCCTTCCCAGTGTAGTCCCTGCATCTGCAGTGCACCCGGTCTCCACCAGGTGCCACTAGCAGTGTGGGACAATCCCTTCTTCTCTCCCAGGAGAGGAGAGCAGTCCTCCTGATGCACAGTCCTCTCTTCCCCGCTGACCCCAGCTCGCTCCTGAACCCGGGTCACCAGAGTGACGCAAGGTGTGGCATCCAGGCCCTCAACCCTCAGCGCCACCGGGCCAGCCTCTTAATCACTTTTTAAAAGTATCATGACTGGAGACTTGATGTAATATCATTGATAATGTATTCCAGTGAGTTAGGGAAAAGTTGGAGAAGGCCTACATACCCATCTTAGTAGTTACCTTTGGAACGGATAATTTAAGTAAACCACTGGACCATAAGGCCCTATTGGAATTCTTTATGTCTAACATTGAAAACAAAGGGGTATGAAGATCCAGCTTAAAAACATTGTGAGTCAGGCAATTTAGGCTATAAAGACAATTTAAACTAGGTGGTAGCCAATCAGATAACCGATACATGGCACAGTGGTGAGTCCGAAATGGGACTTTCAAAGCGAATCTGCAGATAGCATGAAAGGTAGTAGTAAGTAAAGACATTTCTGTCTTAGCTAATCCCTGAAATAAAAAAGAATTGTAGTTCATGATGGACAGCAGTATATTATTAGCAACAGCAAATCTAGCCTGTTCAGTTAAATAATTCTGCAATTTAAACAATACACTCAATCTTTGATTAATAGATCTACAAGTGAGTTTTATGTGAGAAGAATAAGAAACAAGGATCTAGTAAGATCCCCTGGTATTTGAACTGGAAAACCTGTTCCAGTCCAACACCTGTAATGTCGTGCGCTACAAGAGACTTACTTCTGGCCAATCTGTTTTGATCCAAAGAGCATGCTCTTTACTTTATTAATATTCAGTAGGAAATCAGCATTCAAGTTAAAGTTTATTATGTCCTCTGAAGGAGGACTGCTATAGAGGATGATGTCATCAGCGTACATTAAAATTTTAGTTCGAGTTAACGGAGTTGGCAGTTTATCAACAAATAGTGAGACTAGGAGACGACCCAGGATAGAACCCTGGGGCACCCCTACCTCCATCATGCTGCTCCCAGGCATCATCCCCTGATAGCATACCCTAAGAGGGCAGCCAGTTAAGTAGCTATCAAGCCAATTTAATGGTGGGTCCCTGACTCCGATGCTCCTCAACCCCCCCCCCCAAGCAACAGGTAACTTGCAGTAAATGGCATGTCACAAAATATTGTATGACAAACCCATGATTCAACACAGTAGCTTGCAGTAAATTACGTGTCACAAAATACTGTATAACAAAAGGGCTTAATTGCTACTGAATAAAATTTTTGCCTACACTGCAGCATTTTATGATATACTGCAGCATTACTACATTGCTTCCTGGGTTTATGTTGAATATGTATGGTAAATGTCAGAGAAGACTCAAGCTGTACCACTAGATATTTCAGAATGTTAGCTTTCATATGAAGGACTAAAAAGAAATAAGACCATTTATCCATTGGGTTCTTTCCAGCAGAAGCTCAGTGGGAATATCCTGTCACCCCATTTTCTTCCAAGTACATCTCAAGTCCATGTTTGCAAGTACAGTAGCTACAGTGTCAGCTGATGCCACCCAATCTCAGAGTCTGAGCCACATGTTCATCATCTATTCTGTGAAGTAGTTATTTCTGATATCCCTATGCTTTTTTTAAATACAGTACCTATAACTGTGTTCATTCTGTTCAAAAATACTAGGCACAAATTTTCTTCTTTGCAAGCATATATCTTTATGAAAGAAAACAGACATAGAATTATCTCTAAACTGTATAATAAACTAAATGAACAAGATCCTTTTAATTTAGCAAAGTTAAAAAACAGGAAAAAAGAACTGGGTAGGACAATCAAGGGAGGAGAATAGTTGATTATAATAAGCTTCGTCAGACTCACAACAAACACATTAAACCAAATACAGTTTAATATTTTTCAGCGGGTATACTATACACCTCCTTTACTAAACAAAATGAATCGGGGGCTATATCCTATGTGTAGCAGATGTGGACCCCAAAGTGGAACTTTGGAAGCTCAATCTGGGTTTAGATCCATGCACAGCACCATCTCTGCCTTAGCAAAAGTTTCTAATGATTGGCAGACTGAATTAGACAAAAAGAATAATATCTGTGCTGTATTTCTGGATTTAAGCAAAGCCTTTGATACTATGGACCATGATCTACTAATCTCCTCTCTACATTCCATAGGCCTCGACTCAGTCTCTCTTCAATGGTTCAGATGCTACCTCTCTGGTAGACTACAGCATGTAAAAAATGAAGGTGACCTATCTACCTCAAAACCACTCCTAAGAGGTGTACCACAGGGTTCCATCTTGGGCCCTATCCTCTTTGCCATTTATATCAATAATATTGACTCCAATCTCACCAAATCTAATATTCACCTTTTTGCAGATGATACTGTCCTATATGTCAGTAATCCTACACCATCAAAAGCCTGTGAACTTTTACAATCTGAGTTCTCTCTGCTGCAGCACAAATTACTAGAAAAGAAACTCCTACTGAATGCCAGGAAAACAAAGCCATGTTCTTCTCCTCCAAGAGCTTCTTCCACTCTCACCAATCACCCTTCCCCAATTATCTACCATCCTTGGTGAAAGTCTGGACTATGTGGATAAATTTAAATATCTTGGGGTTTGGATTGACAATAGACTTGACTACACTAGCTACATTGAAGAACTCCTGAAGAAGCTCAGACAGAGACTTGGCCTATTTTACAGAATAAAACATTACCTAACCAGAGATTATAAACAAAGATTAATCCTGGCATCATTCCTATCCCTCATTGATTATGCTGATTCCCTATATAGTCACTGCTCCCTTTCCCACTTAAACAAACTGGATACCTTGTACCATAGAGCTTACTTCATTACAGACCTTCCTTTCAGCACCCACCACTGCTCTCTATACTGCAGTCGGCTGGACATCCCTACATCATAGAAGAAACAAAATGCTGCTCTATGGATCTACAAAGCTCTAACAAACAAATTACCATCCTACATTTCAGATTGTTTTACCCAGGTCATATCCAGACCATATGCCCTAAGGAATAATAAACTCATCATGCTGAAGATACCTGTTACCTGTACCCGCATGGGAGGGCTGCAATCAGCTACTCTCTAGCACTTATTTGGAACTCTCTTCAAAAGATCCTGAAGTTGAATACCTCATTCCAATAGCATCTTTCAAAAAGCTATACACCAGTCTCTTTCCAGAGCCATGCAACTGTTTCCACAAAGGCCTAGTCCTATCACAGCCCCTTTCTCCACACACCCCTTTTTTTGCACTTCCACCCCTAATTTGTTTTGTAGCCTTCACCCACTTAACTCATACCTGACCTTATTCCCAAAATCCCATCACCCTTGCTTTAATCTTTCATTACTGTCTTATTTTGTTCCTTTTTTTATTATAACCCAGATTCTTTGGCTCATTGCTTTGTATATATGTGAATATTCTTGTATCTGTTCATTTACAATGTCTTTGTTTTTTGTATTCAATCTGTATCTTGTATTTGCATAAAAATTTGTACCTTTATACTGTTATGACCAGTCAGGTCCATCTTGTAAATGAGCTATGCTCAATGATGCTCGCCTGAATAAATAAAGATTTTGATTGATTGATTGATTGATTGACATGCATGTGAAAATCATTTGTAGGAAGATAACCCACTATGGAATAAAGTGTTTTATATTTTAAACAAAATACCTGGACTGAACATACAGTTTGATATAGGATTATGCTTAACTGGGAAGTAGTTCTGTAGAAAACCTTCCTTCCGTGCCACTTGGGAGGAAAGTTAACATGACCTTTATTAATGTGCATAGATATGTTGCCAGAAACTGGAAATGCCCTGACCACCCACCAGAGTTTTCATTATGGAAGAGTCTTGTCTTAGATTGTATAAATTTAGGGAAGCTACACCATTTGAGTCTGAACCAAAATCAAGTATACATTAAATTTTAGGAATCTATATAAACTTTGCTGTCCAGGAACTTACTCTAAAGGAATATTCAAGGATTACTGACAAGAGTAGGATAACTAGGTTATAGTAATTTAAGGGGAGGAAGGGTAAAGCTTTTGAGAAGGCACATCTAAATACTGAGTGAGGGAAGGATTACGATAGTACAGTAAAAGGGGGTGGAGGAGTAGGGTAATGATGATGGCTTAATCCAGTACTGGAAAACAAGGCCCCTAGTGTGACCCTCCTCCCCCATGGGCAAAAGTGCTATGGATTACATCTGTATAACCAAATATATGGATCAGACCTGAACCCTAGAGAAAAAAAAATTATTGTCTTCCTTTAGGTGAGAGCAGGGCCCCATAATCAGTGCCAGCTGTTTTCAACCTGCACCCATTAACAATGCAGGTGATATAGTGTATGGCCAACCAGGGGGCCATATTCAGACAGTTAGCATGCTGTGACTGGAGTGCCCTGCCTGTCTGAATATGGGGCTGTGGGAGCACTGCACACAGTGACTATGTGTGGTGCTTCCACAGCTCCCAGAAGGAGTATGGCCCACAAGAGCAAATGGCGATAGCGCGTTCCAAAAGGGACAGTGTTATTGGTTCTGTGAACCTTACTCAGCCATGGCATATTAATAAGCACAGAGGGCATGCAAGGTGCTAAGGGGCCATTTGCATGCCATTATGGACTCATTAGCATTGCCACACGATGCCGCCATGCATGCCTGTGCAGAGGCACTGTGCGGAGATGTATCAGACTCCCAACCCCTATCAGTAGACATTTGCCTCCAAATAATTATGTCGCCATATCCCTGACATCAAGTGATCTCCCTACCCACCAATCACCATACATTTGCCTCAGATTAATTATTTCAGCATATCACTGGCATTTAGTGATCCCCCAATCACGTACATTTGCCTCCAGATAGTATTTTAACATATTCCTGGCATCAAGAGGGCTCCTAACCACCAGTCACACTGTCAGCCCCCTCCATGACATACCTACTCAGGTCCCACCACTCGCCTGGCTCCCAACTTACCCCAGAAGGCATCATCCCTTCTCTTTAATGGCAACTAACACAGCTCCTCCACCTATAACCTTTACTGGCCACCATCTGAGTGACACAGAGTGGGTGCGCACCTACTGTAGAAACACAGTAGGTGTACTTTTGTTCCCTATCATACAGGCAGTTGGTCATGAGGAATGGGAACCACCAGACCACCTGATATCTGGTCCACTGATTTTCTTTGTGCCTCTGTCAAAGGGGCAGCACCCCTACCCCCAGGACAAGTGCTTCGTATTGTGTATAGCACTTTTGGGCACACCTACCCCATTAGTGAGAACAACTGTGTCCCAAGGTTCATACACAACCCTGGGTCTCCTGAGCTGAAGTACAGTGTGCCAACAGCAACTCACAGGGCCAGCAGGGAACTAAGCATTTTCTGTGCTATAATGAGGTATGGCTATCATTGAAAGCGCAAAGTAATTTGGAAAAAAGTGGACTGTTCAAGGACTACTATTCTTCAATTGGATTTTTATTTATTTATTTTATTTATTTATTTTTTTGAAGATCTCGGATTAAACCATTTGAGCTCAAAACTCTTTACCTAAATTCCAAGTCAGTATTTTCAACACTAACAAATAGGGGGAAATTGTACAGAGCATTGTATGATTACAGGGAGAACAAGGAAATTATATAAAAAAAAGGTACATTTAATAAACATAGTACAAGTCTTAAACACTGAGGAGGTTTCAATATGCATAGAGGTTACAATGCCCAACGGTGATACCAGTCAGGTGTCAGCAGCGACAGTCTAGAAAGAAGCTAAGTGCAACATCGGGGGGGGGGGGGCACCAAGTGCCAGGAGCATAGAGGTAGTGATATATTAGGCTGGCAGCAGGGAAGGGGGAGTGAACTGGAATGTAGTCAGAGGGGAAGGTGTCAGGAAGAGAAACGACTGGGGGAGTGGGGAGGCAGACGCAGGATGGAGGGGGTTAGGAATTGTAGGAAGGTAGAATGGTCTTAGCGATGAGGGTGGTGGAGTGCAGCGCTAGCAGTGACAGTCACATTGGGATTCAGATATCATGTGGTGCTTGAGGTGTACTTTGAAAGTACCTAGTGTTGGCAGGTGCACAGTATTTTCCTGTAAGGAGTTGAACTGTAGTGGGGCACGGTGAGCAAAGGACCTTTGTCCTTGAGAGGTTTGACATCTCGGAGTTACAAAGAACTGGTGCTCGGAGTTTTGGGTGTGCCGAGGATTAGTACATGGCACTAGGAATTGACACACCCTTGGAGGAACTGTACCAAGGCAGACCTTTTTGGCCAATAAGCAAGTTTGGTATTTTAACCAGCCACTGAGTGTGAGCCAATGTGCTCTGGCATAGAGATCACAGGTGTGAGTCAGTCTGTGCACACCTAAGGTTAGCCAGCAGGCTTTTTTTAGTGCAGTTTTAATGCGCTGAGGGCAGTATCAGTGGCACAGACATATATAGGCAGACCATAGTCCACAAAGGAGCCCACAGAGCTGTGAACCACTATATCGAGGGCTTCAGGCATCAGGCTATGCTTGTGCTGATAAAGCAGCCCTAGGCGCTTGTTGATAGCTTTGGCCGTGTTGTCAGTATGGAGAGTACAGGAAAGTGAATTGTCAGTGGTGATACCCAGGTACTTAAAATGAGGAACAAATTCAAGGGAGGCCCCCACAACATAACGTATGGAAAATGGGTAATTACAATGCTTGATAAGAGGGCTGGAGAACAGCATGGATATTTTTTTTTTTTGTAGTTCAAAATCTGCTTGTGATCTTTGAACCACTTCTCAACACAGGTGAAATCACTTTGAAGTTTCTGTTCCAGAGCCCCAGGATCTGAGTTATGTGTGAAAACAACCACATCATCTGTGTAGAGGGGGATGCAACACTGACTGGCTTGAGGGAGGCTATACAGGAATAAACTGAATAGGAGGGGACCCAGGATAGACCCCTGCATAACACCTGAGCAGACAGGTTTGCTGTCTGAGAAGGTAATTCCTATCTTGACTTGCTGAGTGCGGCAGTGCAGGTAACTTTGGAATCATGAAACTGCCTCATGTGCTAGGCCAGTATTGGCAAGTTGATCTGTTAGGAGGGCATGATTAACCATATCAAATACCTTTTTTAGGTCAGTAAAGATTGCACTGGCAAGCTGTCCATGATCAAGGGATTTGTGTATGAAGCCTGTGAACTCCAGAAGGGCTGTGGTGGTGCTGTGCCTAGCCCTAAAGCCATGCTGCTTAGGGCAAAGAAGTCTGTACCCGTCCAGGTATTCACCTAGTTGTTCTGCAACAGTACGCTCAAGGGCTTTCGAGAGTGGTAGCAGTATGGAAATAGGTCTATAGTTCTCTGCCAGGGCATGGTCCCCACTCTTGTGGACAGAAGTAACTATGGCAGCTTTCCATTTTTGTGGGAATACAACAAGCCGGAGTGATAGGTTTAGGAAGTGGGTGAGAGGGGACAGCATCTCTTCCAGTGAGAGCAAGATAGGTTTCAGGCCTAGGGTGTCACCACTGTATCTCCCCTTACCAAGCACCTTCCAAAGATATTTCCTGGCATCCCCTAAAGAAATAGACTTGAAACAAAAAAGGGGATGCCCTTCAGTCTGATGTCCTGCAATATGGCTGTTTGGGAGGAAGAAATCAGAAGGGAGGACGTGACGGAGGTCAGTGAAAGCAAGGTTGAAGGTGCTGGCAGTAGTTTTTGGGTCAAGGATAGGGGATCCATCAATGCAGATCATGGCAGGAGCAGTTTAGGGCTCACTGCCAGTGACCTCTTTAAGGTTTGCCCCAAATTTGTGACCATCATTCCAGTTCTTGGACAGGGCCTCCTTAAAGTATAGGTTTTTGGCTATACAATGGCCTTGGTACAGTTGTTCCTGGCTTGTTTGTGATTCAGGATGTCGGACTGCTTCTCTGTGGCTCTGGCCACATCCCAGAGATGGTCTCTATTTTTCAGAAGTTCAAGGATGGCAGGGCTTATCCAGGGGTTGAAATGTCCTTTTATTTTATGCTTTTTGAGGGGAGCATGGGTGTCACAGATCGTACTGAATAGGAGGATGAATTAGTCAAGTACACTATCAACGTTGGGAGCCCCAAACACAGCTGACCAGTTAGCATTGCGAAGATCAGTTCTCAGGTGGTCGGAGTGACCAGGCCTGAGGACCCTGTTGGTGACAGCTTGGGGAAGGGGGTTGTATATATTTGTCCGGGTGAACATAACAGGAGAGTGGTCACTAATGTCATCCGGAAGGACCAAGGTGTTCAAAGTGAGCTCAGGGCGGTTAGTGAGTGCCCAGTCAAGTAGGGTGCTAGTGCCTGTTCTGAGATTGGTCCTAGTGGAGGCTTCTATGAGCTGTGAAAAGCGGACAGCCTGTAACGCATCTTTGAAGTGATTAGCTTCAGGGGCCAGCCAGTTTATACTGAAGTCACCAAGGAGAATGACTTCGGAGCTCAGAGTTAGGCTACTTAGATAGCCAGTGACAGCTTGGAGACCTTGGGCTGAGTTCTTCGGGGGAATATAGATGGATAGCTGTGTTAATGTTTTATTATGGGCCCCAAGAAGGACCTTAATGGCGAGGGCCTGAGAGGAGGACCCTAGGCTAGGTAGATTTAGGCCTATGCCCTGAAGGCTGTCCTTGAGATACAGTAGACAACCTCCACCTCTTTTAGACAGGTTATCTTGCCTGAAAAGCCTATAGCCCAGTAGACTGACGACTCCATTAGGAATCCTGGGAGAGAGCCATGACTCGACAACTGGCAGCACATCCAGATTATGAAGGGTAACGCAGGCTTGGACATTGTTGATCTTTGCTGCTAGGCCGCAGATGTTTAGTGAAGCAAAGGTTAACGTGCCTGTTTTCCGGTCACACCTACCCCGATAAAGGGTGGGGCCCAGGTTGGGGTGTATGTTACCAGAGAGTAGAAGCAGCAGGAGGGTTGGTCTAAACAGGTAACTTTTGAAATGTTTGAGGTTACCTTTGTGGTGCCTTCTTGAGTAAGCACTGATGGAGAGCTTATCAGTGTGCAAGACCAGATTGAGAAGAAATGTAGGAGGAGGATACCTCGACTGGGCACACTGGGACCAGTCCCAGACATGCCATGTTTTTGTCATATGGACTGGTAGTGGGAGGCAGGTCTGAGTCCAGCACCAATGTAATGGTGCAGTAAGTACTGTCATTGGTGTGCTCGAGAATAAGGGGTGCTAGCATCGTAGGCTCAGTGCGTGGCTGCCCCGAGAGCCCAAGGAGTGTGGGCAGGAATATATAGAGTGGCAGTAATCTTGCTTTCGGAGACATGTTTGGTTGGGGTGGGGAGGGTGGTACGATGCAGTATTTGTGCCTAGCGTGGGGAAGATTAGATGGAGCGCTAAATATATATAAAAAATATAAGCACCATTTTTTTTTTGATCAACCAACATACATATCAAAATGTCCAAAACAATCTGTATACGGATTACTATAAACCACCCTTAACCCCTATCCCACCCACTTACACCTCCCCTACCTCAGCCCCCCCCTCTAGAGTGTGCCAACTAAAAATGCTTAGTACAATGGCAACAAAATACATAAAATAAATACTTCATGTATATTGGGTAGAGACATGTAGAATCTGGAAATTAGTGTAAGTGTAATATTAGAAAAGCAAAAAAGGACTGAGGTAAAATTAGCTAATAAAGTAGGAGATAATCATAAAACCTTTTTTGAATAATTAATAATAAAAGAGGAGGTACTCTCACCATAGGTCCACTAAAAGATAACTCGGGAGATTTGGTATCTGATAAGACACAAATGGCCACTATTTGTAATAAGCAATTTTCGTCAGTCTTCAATATTAAAACAGTAACCAGTAATAAACACAACGATCATATGCTGAATGGGCAATTTACTGTGGATGCAGCCGCAACTCAAAAATTGTTACAAAATTTAGACCCCCTATAAATCAGCAGGTCCAGATTGTCTCCACCCGCATATTCTCAAGGAATTGGCTATTCCCCTTTCTGGCCCTATTGCTGCCCTATTTACGAAATCTATACAGAATAAGCAGGTTATTGACGTTTGGAGACAGGCAGCTGTGGTTCCTATTTTTAAAAAGGGTTCTAGGCAGGAAGTGTCTAATTATAGACCTATTAATTTGACATCCATCTTGGGAAAAATGTTTGAAGGAATCATTAAAGATTATCTTTGTAAGTTGATTCAATCGGACCCTACACAACATGGCTTTGTTAAGGCAAGATCTTGTCAGATCAATTTGCTGGGTTTTTATAGTGGAGTAAGTGGGGCTTTGGACAGGGGTGAGGCTGTGGATGTTATCCTCTTAGATTTCTCAAAGGCCTTTGATAAGGTCCCCCATGGTCATCTTATTTATTTTTAATTTTTTATTTATTTTAGTTGTTTAACCAGGTATAGCACACTAAGCTGAAAGCTTTTTTACAGGAGCGACCTGGGAGCACAAGGAGGTTAAGTGACTTGCTCGGGGTCACACAGTATGCAAGTGGAAGCTGTAGGATTCAAACCCAGGTCTGGTCTGCTGGATGTCACCAGATTTGCAGCTCAGAGCCTTAGACCACTTCGCTATACTGCCTCGATCATCTTATTGATGATACTATTAACATCGGAATAGGGGGTAATATAACACAATGGGTGGAGTCATGGTTGAAGGGTCGTACTCAGAGTATGTATACTAACATACTAAAATGCCAGCAGAATAGGCCTAACAGTCTTTCGTATCTGTTCGTTTGGTCAGCCTTGCTGCCCCCCTCGCCTTCTCTGGCTTCTCCCTTCCCAGTTCCGGATATTCTTGCTGCATTGGATTTTGCTTCCAGGACCCTTCCCCTGTACCTGTCCCACCCCCTCTTGAACCCCTCCACTGTCTCTGCCTCCACCAGCCCCCTAGGCAGCGCATTCCATGGCTCCACCACCCTCTCAGTGAAGTAGCACCACCTCCTTTCTCCCCTGAATCTTCTCCCCTCCAGCTTCCACCCATGCCCTCTAGTGGCCCCCTCCTCCTTCCTTCGAAGCACCCTGTCTGTTCCTCCGCTATTTACCCTCTTCATGTACCTGAAGACCTCTATCACGTCCCCCCGGTCCCTTCTGTCTTCCAATGTGTACATATTTAGCTCTTCGAACCTCTCGTCATAGATCCTGTCCCCCAAGCCCCAAATCATTTTGGTTGCCCTCCTCTGGACCCTCTCCAGGAGTTTAATGTCCCTCTTTAGGTGTGGCCTCCAAAACTGCACGCAGTACTCAAGGTGCGGCTTCACCAAGCAGTTATACTGTTGGCCTTGGCTGCTGCCCTCCTACAAGTCTCCGAGTTGTTCATTTTGACATCCACCACCACCCCCAGGTCCCTCTCAGCCATCGAGACTTGTAGCATTTCCCCCCCCAGGGTGTACACTTGGCCCGGGTTTCTGGCCCCCAGGTGGAGTACCTTGCATTTCCCTGCATTGAACCTCAGCTTCCACTTTCTAGACCATCTTTCCAGAGCCTCCAGGTCCCCCGTAGGGCCACCCTCTCCTCCTCCTCCCCATCCACCACCGCCCCCAGTTTTGAGTCATCATACAGTCATGTATAAAGGGCTCTTATTCATAATGGGATCACGTGACCAGTGGGGTCCCTCAGGGCTCGGTTCTGGGTCCTTGCTTGTTTAATATCTATATTGGGTCACTTAAAACAACAACCAATGCTTGGTTAACTAAATTTGCAGACGACACGCGTTTAGGATACTCTGTTATAAACACTGAAGATATAGATGCCCTACAGTATGCCCTAGATGAGCTACAGAATTGGGCTACCCAGAAAAAATTGTCCTTTAATGTTGTTAAGTGTGTAGTAATGCACTTTGAGAGCAACAATTAGCATTCTAATTATAAATTTGGTGGGAAGATTTTAAAGGTAGTCGAAGATGAACGCGACTTGGGAATCAGAGTATCCAGTGATCTTCATTCTAAACTTCATTGTCACATGGTAATCAAGAAGGCTGCAGGCATACTACACTGTATAAATAAATATATTAGTAGTAAAAGCAGTCAAGTTTTGCTTCCTTTGTATTCATCGCTGGTAAGGCCCCACTTGGAATACTGCACCCAGTTCTGAGCGCCAGGTGATAAGGGCTCTATAATTGCACTTGAAAAAATCCAAAAGAGGGCCACTAGAAAAATCAGTGAGGTAAAGGGTTTGGATTATTATGCTAGATTGAAGAAACTCTGACTATACACACTGGAACATCACAGAATGAGGGATGATTTATGTTTGGTATTTAAAGCCCTACATGATTATCAATTATGGGAGCTGCTTGGCTTGAGACTTAGGCAATCTGTTTATAATACCAGGGCACATCCACTTCAACTCATAGTAGAACAATTTAAAACTAAAAAAAGTACATGGTTCTCAATAAGAGAGTGCAAAATATGGAATAATTTGCCACTGGATGTAGTAGCATGTGAAAATATGGATACCTTTAAAGTATACTTGGATACTTATTTGGGACAAAACTGTATAATGGGTTACAGTTGATATCGGCGAGCATTATGGACTCAGGTCTACTGGCTCTGTATTACCTATGATACCTATGATATAATTTGCCACACTTTTTGTTAAATGCATCCATATTATTTTGGGAACTAGCCAACAATCTTTCAGTTTGGAAATACACTGCAATATCATTCAGCCCTTCACTGTATGAAATAATTAATTGGTCCATCCAGTGCTTTAGCACTAGTTTCTTCACTGTCATTGAAATTAGCGCCATATGAAATTTACGTTCCTGAATTGCGATTTGAGAGAACTCTCCTAAAATAGAAATCTTTATAGTAATCAAATCTGCCAGACCTAGTAAAGGGTCTAATTTAGTCTGGATTGCTTGCCATAGAGGGGTTACTCATCACATTGCCAGAATATGTGCACTAAGTTCCCTTCATCTTTTTTACATCTAGTATACCTAGGGGTTGGAAGTCTGCCCAATTTGGCCAGACGGACTGGTGTATAATACATATTATTAATAATATGATACTGAGTTAGCCGGTATCTATCTTGGGTCTGAAATTTATGGAGATCTTTCCAGATCAGATCCCATTTAAAGCTAGCATCCAGTGTGATTGAGGCCCAGACTGCAGAGCCTGAAAGAGCCTCTGGGAATTTGAGATCCAGAAGGTAGGAATACATCAATGAGACCCTATGAGGCTTGTTGGAATAAACTAGCAACTGTTCCAGAAAGAGGTTAAACCGAGGCTCAGTGGGTATTGTACCAACAAGGGAGCAAATAACATGTCCGAGCTGGAAGATTTTGAATATATGCTTCTGAGGAATCCTAAGTTTGGTCAAAATTTCTGGAGAAGAGAGAAGGGTATCATTTGAAAATAGATTACGCATTACAATGCCTTGAAGTTGTGAAAGCCAGTCTAAGGAGATCTGAGCTCCACCTATCTTAATATTGGGATTATGGAGAAGGGGTTGGTCTAGATCTGTTTTAGGAGACATCTTGAAGTAAGACCAACACTGGACCAGAACCTTGCAAGTGATTCCAATAACCGAGTTTTGTAGTGGGGATGGTAAGGCCGCTTTGGTAATGTAGAAGATAGTAGATGAGTTGAGGTTATATATCTCTAGCAGGTGCCTTTCAAGGAGAAGCCAGGGAGACAGATATTCATCATTCCTGGTGGAGAGCCATCTACCCACTTTGACCAGATTATTTGCCCAGTAATACAAAAGAAAGTTAGGAAGGCGAAGACCCCCTCTTTCCTTGGGAAGACTGAGCTTGATGAAAGAGCGTCTAGGAAGTTTGTCGTGCCAGATAAATTTGGAAATAATTGAGTGAATATGGTGGAAAAGGGAAATTGTTAGCCATATATTCAGAAGATTTAAGGGCTAGAAGAGACAGGGCAGAACATTCATTTTAATAGTACTAATTCAGCCCTATAAGGGGATAGGAAGGTTGGCCCATCGTTGGAGATCCTGCTGGATATTAACTATTAAATATTCAAGATTCAGTTTTTTTTTTTTTAGCAAATCTTGGTCTCTAGTAAGGTAAATACCTAAGTACTTAATTGACTGTGGGGACCATTTCATCCCAAACTGAGTAAAGTCTGTGCTATGGGTAAAATTATTTAGAGGAAAAATTTTGGTTTTAGATGAATTCAACTTGTAATTGGAAAGGAGACCGTATTGTGTAATGATATCTATAACATGTACTAGCGAGGTGACTGGGTGTTCCAGATGGAGATGTATGTCATCAGTATAAACTGAGAGAGTCAAGGATTGCTGTAGTATCGATATACCCCGTATCATAGGAGAACATTTAATATGAAGAAGGAGAGGGGTACAAGTTCAAGTTAAACAGAAAAGGAGGTAGTGGACAGCCTTGTCTGGTACCTGTAAACAAAGGAAAGTGTGAAGAAAATACTCCATTGCAGTAAATCTTAGCAGAAGGGGACATATAAACCGACTGTATTCTTCTAATAAAAGAGGTAGGGAATTCCATTTTACTGAGTGTTAACCATAAAAACTCCCAGCTCGCTCTATTGAAAGCCTTTTCGGCATCCAATGAGATTAAGGCCATAGGAGTCTGTGATGATTGGGCTATATGGAGAATGTGGGCAAGAGTTCTAAGATGGTCTGCTGATGAACAGCTCTGTGCAAAGCTCACTTGTTCAGGACTCAGTAACTGAGACCAGATCCTTTTAATCCACAGGGATAAAATTTTTGTCAAGATTTTAATGTCACAATTAAGAGAGAAATTGGATGATAACTTGCGGGTCTGTAGGCGGTTTGTATGGTTTAAGAAGTAATATTATTGTAGCTTCTCATAACGTAGGGTCTAGAGAGTTGTTCTGAAACATATATTCATATAATTTGAGTAGAAGAGGAGAAAGTTCCTTACTAAATACTTTGTAGAAATTGGATGGGAAACCATCCGGTCCCGGGGATTTGTCTGACACGAGTCCCTTGATTGCCTCCTCTATCTCTTGCAAAGTAATAGGTGAAGACAAAAAGGTCTGGTGGTGTTCTGGAAGACTGGTAAGGTCAAGCTCCTCCAAATAATGAACTGTGTTGGCAGGCGATATTGCAGAAGGTGGATTATCATATAATTTACTGTAGAAGGATTCAAATACCTGAGCTATATCACGGGGAGATGTTTTAATGGTGCCACACTGGGACTGTATGGCAGGAATTAGTCTCAAGCTTTCTAATTTACGCAGACACAGAGCTAATAACCTACCCGCCTTTTCGCCTTGATCAATATATTTAGTCTTAGATTTTAATATGGCGTATTCTGCTTTCTCCCTTAACAAGTCAGCATATTCATTTCTTAGTGACAAAAGGGTTTCAAGGGAATTTGGTGAAGAAGAGGAAGATAGGGAGTTTTCAATTTCCCTAATCCGGGTTGACAGGGAAAGCACTTTAGCGTCTGTTTGCTTTTTCCTTCTGGATGCTATCTTGATAAATTCTCCCCGAAGATAACACTTTAGTGTGCACCAGAATATGTCCTCTTTTGACGTGGAGCCGGTATTGGAGGTAATAAAGTTGGAGATTAATTTTTTAATTTGGGAAATCGTTTGTTTGTCGTTAAGAAGTTGAGTGTTCAGCCTCCATGTCGAATCCCGCTGAAGGTCTGGAGTAGGAGAGATTGAGATCCATGCCACTGAGCGGTCTGAGAGGACTATAGGTTCAATATCTGCCTGCTGTAAACTGGACAACAAGGAAAGACTAGTGAGGACATAGTTTAATCGAGACCAAGATTGGTGCACAGAGGAATAGAAAGAAAAGCTACGCTGAGAAGAGTGGAGCAGACGCCCAGGGTCATATAAACCAAGATGGTCCTTAAAGTCAGCTAGTGCCTTTTGGGAAGCAGATAAAGGTTTTAGTGGCAGGCAGGTTCTGTCTAGATCCTGGGACGGGGGGATATTCCAATCGCCACCAAGTAGCAATGGAGTGGGCAACCAGTCTGCTAGTTTATGGAATAAAGTCATTAGAAAATCAGGGTCGCCACCTACTGGACTGTATACCGAACCCAATATAACTTTAGTATTATTGAGGAGACCGTTCACCAATATAAACCTACCCTCTGGATCAATGATGCTCATTTCTCCTTGGAATGAGGTATGCCTTTTGATGAGGATGGCTACCTCCCGACTTGACGAGGATCCGCCAGCATTAAAAACTTGGGAAAAGCCTTGTTGGCAAAGCCAAATTACTTTATGATTTAACAAATGGGTTTCTTGGAGCAAAACAATATCTAAATTTAGTAAATTGCAGTTTCTAAGTACTTGGAATCTCTTTGTTATGTCTCTAACTCCATGGACATACCACGTGGCAATTTTAATAAGATTTTTGCTTTGCTGGAAAATAGCTAACATAGATATCTATATAAAACAATGTCCGAAACATAACTCTTAAAAGGCACACTCTACACATTCCCCATACTCCTCCCCTCTTCACAATGACCAGATCTGTAATAGACTTATATTTACCCTGGATAAAATATACCACATTCCCCACCAACAACAGGTAAACCAAAAAAACATACTAAGTTCAGACTTGGGGAAAATAGACATTAGACTAGTGAGCATCAGATTTTAGTCATTAATACAGTCACCCAGATTTGAAGAGGTTGGGAAGCTTGCTTACGAGATCCACTGATGCCTGATCTGGAGAGTCATAGGAGTGCGAGGTGCCCTCTATAATTATTTGCAGCTTGGCAGGGTATAACATTTTGAAGCAGATTCCCACGGCAATCAATTTGCTGACGACTGGGTGAAACGCTGACCTTTTCTGGCGAGTCTCAAATTGGAGGTCTTGAGTGATCCTGATTTTAGAGCTTCTCCAGGTTACCGATTGTAGCTCCTTGTATTTGGAAATAATGTGCTGTTTCTCTAGGAAGCTGAGAAACTTGATGATGATCGGTCGGAGGGGGGCAACGGATTGAGGTCTCGGTCGGAGAGAGCGATGAGCTTTCTCAATGTGGTAGTGTGGATTTAAAGGTGATGGCCCCATGATTTTTAACAGAAACCATTGTAGGAAGGCTATGATGTCGGCTCGTTCCTCTGCCTCAGGTAGCCCGATGATCAGGACGTTATTTCTCTGGCTTCTCCCCTCTAAATCTTCGGTTTTGAGTTGGAGTTTGTGTACTTGTTGGCGAAGATGCACCATTTCAGGGTCAATTTTCTCTTTCCACCTTTCTAAGGACAATGATCTAGCCTCTGAATCTCTCATCCTGGTCGTTAGGCTGTTACGATCTCCCCTGATGGTTTTTAGCTCTGAGGATATATCTGCCAGAGTCTCCTGAAATGGCAGAAGTTCTTGAAGAAAACGATCCTCAGTGAGAGGAATCGCTGAAGAACTAGGAGCCAAAGCTTTACTAACATTCCCTGAACTTTGAGATCGAGATTTTTAAGGGGGGATTTTTTCCGGAGTGGCGGGTGGAGTATGCTTGATGCCGGCCTGCCTCATTTCAGCTTCCATCGCTGAGATGTAGCAGATTGTGATGTGAAAACAAAACAAACGATAAACACTGAAGGCAGGAAGTAAGCTGAAGCATCCAGCAGCTGAAATTGTCATCGTAGACTGTCCAAGACTTGTGAAAATTAGCGTTGGCAGAGGGTCTTAGGCGGGAGCTCCAGTCTGCAGCTGCTTCTAGGTTCTCTGCATCACGTGACGAAGAGCCCCATTTTACAGAGTAACCAATTATAGCAGGCAAAATATAATGGCATCAACTATGCTACACTCTGTTAATAGTTTCATAATAGATGTTGCTTTCCAAAGGAATTCTTAACCGTTTGTTAACTTTCCATATTACTTGGCCAGTGCAAGTGGGCTGTAACATTCCTTGAATCACTGTATTAGTATTGCAGTCCAAGCTTTGGCCAGGTATAATGCTCTAAAACAGAGTTTTGTAAATTACTTGAGAGGGTACTCCAGTACCTCTATTTGCGAGGTTAACACCGCACTGTGCTGTATGTATTGTGTATTTTTTCAGCACTTGATCATAAATTTAGATATCAACTATGTACTGTACCTGAGTTTACAAATTACTTTGATTTTGTATTGGAGATGTTTCACTTTTTAACCCATGTTTAGTCAGTCATTTATTAAACTCTGTTTACCAGGCTGCACCACTGGTGCAGCCGCAGTGTAGTGCATTGCCACTTAGGAGGTCGGGGTTCACATGCAATCCCACAAATCCCATACTGGAGTCGACTGCGAGTCAGCTTTTTTTTCAGCGATGAGGTGCTTTGGTCCCGGGAAGGTTGGAGTGGGCTGCCTAGTGTTCACACACCCCTGTGCCACCCAATCAAGGAGCTGCATTAGCACAGGCAGTGAAGCAGGGTTGCTCAGATACCCTAAAATCTGATCTGTGTCAAGATAGTTGGATATTAGGATAATCTGTATTCAAATCTGATATCTGTTCAGAAGTTCAGATGTTATCAAATTAGGATACGGATACCCTGAGAGCTGATTATCCTAATATCTTATACTACTCCCCCACTCTACCTCACTGTCATTAAATGAGAAGAACCAGCCACACAAAACACCCACTAGCCCCCCACATCCCTGATCCCCCCCCCCCATAGCACACAAATATAGTTATACAGTGAGTCAGGGTGCCCCCGACAGCTGCGGTGACACCCCTCCAATAAATCATAAGATGCCTCCCTCCAGCACAGATATAAGGTATTAAAGAGAAAACCCCACCCAACATACCCACTAGCCACCACCTCTCTCTTCCCCTACATAGTACCAAAATATAATTATACAGTGAGTCAGATTTCCCAACAGCTGCAGTGCTCTAATTTTACAACCCCCGCCACTGTCATCAGATCTCTTCCTCCCTTCTCCCAGCACAATTCACAATGCAGATATTAAGTATTAACCCCCCCACACACACACAAGCCCCGACCTCCGCCTTCCTCCCCATAGCATGCAAGTATAGTTATACAGTGAGTTGGGTCCCCCAACAGCTGTGGCACTTCCATTTAACACCCCTCACACTGCTAAACAATCTGATCCCTCCCTCCCCCCAACACAAACCACAATGCATATATTTCATATTAAAGAGACCCCCCCACCAAATACACCCATTAGACGCACTTCCTTTTCCCCCATAGCACCCAAAATAACTTGGTGTTTAGTTAGTCAGTCCCACGGCAGAGCGGCTGCCTTGCACGCATCTTCATTTCAATATGAATGAAAAGACATCTCATAATACAGGTAGTATTAATAACTGATTGGCCCACTGTTAGCCAGTCAGGTGTTACTTCTATTGTAGGAATTTGTTTCATTCATACTGGAATGAAAATGAGCACAAGGCAGCCACTTCTCTTTGGGACCCAACTCACTAAGCACTAACTATGGTATTCTGGGTGCTAATGAGCTGCAAACCTGGAGACTTGGGTTTGAATCCCAGAGCCCCCACCTGTATACTGTATGACCCTGAGCAAATCATTTAACTTCCTTGTGCTCCCAGGTAGCACCTATAAACAAATTTCACCTTAGTGTGCCTCTCCTGCTTAAAAAAAATAAAATAAATGTAACCCCCCCCCCTGCAATTGAGGGTTCCCAGAAGTCTTCCAGGAGCTTACAGGAATGCTCCAAGCTTGGAGGTGTTCGGCATCTAAGCTGTTTAAATGTGGTTCCAAGTGAGTGTTATTTGAGCCTCCATGTACTGTCTCTTTTTGTACTGTCTCTTTAAGAGCTGTCTGCTTTGCAGACATAATTAATTTAGAAGGGGGATTGTGCGTTTCAATGCCCGAGTCCCGCCCGGGCTACTGTCAGCTCGCTCCATTTCTGCAGTCGCTAAATGCGCAGATGGAGCTCTTGGTGTAACAATCTGCCTGAAATTGTTTAGAGTAATAATGAAAATACAGTTTGTCTAACCTGCTTTTCTTTGCAGTCTGAACTGTTTTTGCCTAGCCCTGCATTCTGGTTTTGAACTGCTGAACTGGACCAATCAGTGTGGGGGGACCTTTAAAATAGAGCCTGCTGCTGGCAAATCAGAACTTGGACTCTCATTGTGGAGCCAGCCACCTATGTACTCTATGGCCAGTGCATCTGGGAAATGTAGTTTGGACCTTGGCGCCATTTTGCACCAACAGAGGGAGCCCTATGTGAGTGACAGCCGAACCAGCCAACCGAACTGGGAGGAACTCAAAGAAAATGCCCTGCTCTGTTACTGGAAAGCTCAGATCAGTAGTGACAGTGAAGAGAGAAGGAGCCCTGCTTCTGATGCGGCATGCAGTTCACGCGGGAAGCTTGTGGGAGGCCCTGAAGGTGGCCTGCAGCCGTTTGTAAGTGTCAGTTCGGACTGAATCCGAGTCATGAAGAGAAGGAAGCAGTGTGTAGGACCAGGCTTGCCTGTAGAAGACCGAAGATTTGCTGAATTGCGATCGGCCTGTCGGGGACTGCTGATGCTGTGTGTGCTCGGGTAATTTGCAAGTGTTTGCGGTCGGGATCGAGAAGCAACTGCCTGGTATAGTACTTTCCTTTTACATATAGTATAAATAGCGCTTGTAGGGGATAAGCTGTGTTATTTCCCCTTTTTCTGTGAGCTGTGTGCAAAAGCTGGAAGCAGATCCCAGCTTGAGTCGGACTAAATCCGCTTGCTATCAACTGCAGTTGGGTCCAGCCACAAGGAACCTGTCTCTATACCTTGTTTTTCTGGCAATCCAGCTAGAACATCCTCCATCCAGCTTTCAGCTTTGGTATTGTGAGTACAAATCTGGGTATATCCCTGCA
The DNA here is from genome assembly GCA_016271365.2 of Neoceratodus forsteri. Classification (NCBI taxonomy): domain Eukaryota; kingdom Metazoa; phylum Chordata; order Ceratodontiformes; family Ceratodontidae; genus Neoceratodus; species Neoceratodus forsteri. The sequence goes on along the minus strand of CM028137.1, from coordinate 196,094,516 downwards.
GCCTTTTATCGATTACAAGTGTGTCATCTGATTACTGCTGTTTCATTTCTTCACAAACTGAGCCCCAGGGCTCCGGATTACAATTTGTGTGTGTATGGTGTTTTTCCATCAAAGGGCCCCAACCAACTGCACTGACTGGCTAGTCCCCCACCATCCTGGGTACCCAGAGAGTGACATTTTGGACCCTATATGCATGCACAGTACTGTGATTTGAATATTTCCAAACCATATCAGTCTGATTGCCCCATTCTTGTTACTGCCCCCTCTAATAAATCAGATGTGTTGTTGTTGAACTATACTGTATGCTGTCTGTGGTGTCAGTACATGTAGAAAAAGCACTGCATTGTGTTTGTGTATATTGCCTAACCTTGTTTTACAAGGGGTCCTCAGAGACGTACTGCCAGACACCAGTCCTGAGGGTGTTACTGTATGTGTAAGAAGAGTGCATTTGTGGGGTATTGGGAAGGTAACTCCCGTGTACTGTGTGGGCCACTAGTGGGATCAAAGTGGGGTCATAGTGTCGCAGAGGGCTGTGCTCAAGTTAGTTTAACCACTATCAACCCTGACCTCTGGGTGGAGGCACCCGCCATAGAACCTAGGCCCCTCAACCTGTCAGTAGCCAAACAGGCAGGGGTAGTAGCCCCTGGGATAGTGCCACCTGGGGGTTACATAAATAATAATGGGGGGAGGAGGCTGGTGGTTGTGTTGGTTGGGGGCTTCTCTTCATTACTTATTTTATCTACATTGTAACTTGTACAGGGGGCAGGGATCTGATGATTTAGTGGTGGAGGAGTGTTTAAATGCGAATGCTGCAGCTGTTGAGGGACCCAACTCACTGTATAACTATATTTGGGTGCTGTGGGGGGGGGTAGTAGGTGGGGGCTTGTGGGTGTGTTGTGTGGGTGGTTCTCTGTAATACTTAATACCTGCACTGTGGCTTGTGCTGGAGGGAGGGAAGACTCTGATAATATAGTGGCAAGGGAGTGTAAAACTGGAGTGCTACAGCTGTCGGGGGACCTGACTCACAGTATAACTAAACTTGGATGTTATGGGGGGGCAAAAAGGGAAGTGAGGCAAGTGAATTTGTTGGGTGGTGGGGTCCTCGTTAATACTTAACATGTGTATTTTAGCCTTTGCTGTGGGGGAGGAGCTGAAGATTTACGAGTGGGGGTGTTAAACGGGAGCACCACAGCTGTCAGGGACTCGTGTAGAACTATATTTGGGTGCTATGAAGGGTGGGAGATGGAGGTGGGGGACTAGAGGGTGTGTTAGGTGGGAGGATTCTCTTTAAAACTTGAGGTTGTTTGCATTTTGGCTTGCGCTGGGGTTGAGGAAGCTTATGATTTAGGAGGGGATGCAGTGGCAGTAAGGAGGACGAGTCGGAGGATGAGGATATTGGGTTTAAGGATATAGGACATTGGATAATTCAGTATCCTAAAATAAATGCTAATGTCCAGGGTGACTTTTAGAATACCTGATATTGAGGATTGGTATCCTAAAATCCTTATATGCTAAAAATTACCCATTATCTTAATGGTTTGTTTTTATAATGGATTTCTGAGCAGCCCTACTGTGAAAGTAGTCACTTGCCCCTCTCAGCTAGAGGCAGGGTGCTGTATGGCAGGCCCCTAGCGTTAGAGTTTGGGGAGGGGGGGACCAGTGGGTATAAAGGGGAGACGGGGCAGAATAATCAGAAAATCTGATCGAGAACAAAACTAGACACCCTTATTTTCACTTGAATCTTTTGGGGGGGGGTGGGCTGACTACATGTGCATGTAACGTATACATACATTAATAACCAAGACTGTCATGCTAAATATTGAATTTAATGCAGATGATGGATGTTGTAATATGATGCTGTGCCCATGTTTGCTATCCCCTGGGACACCATGCAACCTTGGTGCCTGACTTCATAAAAGTTTGAAAGCTAAGCAGGGTCGGGCCTGGTTAGTAGTAGGAAGGGAGATCTCCTAAAAAATACCAGGTGCTGAAGGAAGTGATGTTGGTAGCTCTGCTGGGGGCACTCTTCCCTTAGGTTAAAAATAAAGTAACCAAACTGATGTAGCAGCATGGTGCTTGGGGACTCTGCTTTTGCATGTGCTGTCTTTTGCATAAGACATTAAACCGGGGTTCATGCTGTCTGTGTGCAGGTGGACGTTAAAGATCCCATGGCACTTATTGAAAAGAGTATGGGAATTTTTATTAAAAAGTAAATCGGATAGAACAAAATCACAACAGTATTTTCAGCAGTCCCATTGGAAGCAAAACATCCAAAAATAAACAGGATGAAGGAAATTCCAAGAGAACTTGCTATATATCCCCAATACAATCATCAAAGAAAAACAGAAAAAAGGGGGCACACATTTTAAATTCAAATAGTAGCTTTCTAGAGAGTGTGAACATGATTAACAGGTAAGGATTGTGGTTCTCTATAGAAAATGTCCCATAAAAGGGTAGGGGGATTTTTATTGGTGTAAGCCCCCTATGGGAGCTTACTAGTAGTGCTCTTGTAATATGCTGCTGTGTGGATTTGGATCGCCTGCGTCCCAGGTAGTATAAATAGTGGGACTGGTGCCAAAAAAGGAGAGAGGACAAGGCCCACAGGAGAGGAGCACCAGTTGAGAGGGATCGGCCAGTTTTGGCCATGCAGGCCATGTCTCAGAGCCAGGGTGGGGCGTTTGCTACCCTAGACCACCACCCTTGAAGTTCGGTGTGTGGTGCGGTCGTGGGGGCCTTGGCCATGTTCCATGGGCCGCTACGCGGCCAGGGACTCCACACCACAAGAGGTTGGGAGCTGGGGCCTGTGGAGTGAGTGGAGCCTGCATCCATGATCCCTGGCACGTAGGCATGGAGGATCCCCTATCATTTTGGCCCGGTCAGCTACCACAGGGTCCTGGGTGTGCGAGTTGGTGGTGGAAGCCTGATTTCGTGGGAGTGCAGTGGTGGCAGCCTACATCCCGGTCACCGGTTTGGGACTTGTCCTGTGTCCTGCTGGGCAGCAGTGTCTAAAAGGCCCCATGCTTGCAGTGCGATGAAGAGTCGAGACCACCAGGAGCAGCTGGTCTTTAGGAGCGGTCTCCATGGGGTGCTTGTAGTGTCGGTGGGTTACCAGAGAACTATGACCTGCCTTAGTAATTGAACAGAAGTGTGTGCAGGAGGGAAAATGGAAGCTGTCTGTTCAGCGGCGGCCTTTTTTGGCCCCAGGAAGTCTGCTGGTGCCATCTGTCAGAGCCTGATTCAGCTCTTAGGGAGAATGTGGTAGTGAAGATCGCTGGATCAAGTATGTGCTGTCAGAATGTAAGCATGGTCTGTGCTATGCAAGAGGAAAAAAAACACAGTTTGAACTGTTTCCCCATGCTCCGTGGAATGGTCATTTTATTCTCCAACTAAATCTGTTTTTTGCTGTTTTACCTGTTTGTGGACGATGAACTTAATCAGTGTGGATATCTGTGATTTGCTAACCACAGTAGCCCTTTACAGCCATTAGCACCCCCCAAAGAAACTATCGACACCCCCAGACCATCTTCAAAACCAGGTAAATGAGTCATTTCTGGTAACTGTGTTTCTGGCTGTGAGTGCTCCCCCCCCCCCCAAGTTACCACCTGGCATACCCCTAGAGACCAGGAGGGGGGACTTACATTGGAAAATAAATTATATAAACAAAAAAAAATGGTACAATTTATTGCAAATTAAAAAGTATGTGCATTACAAACGAGGAACAGAATAATAAGACCAAGACCTGTCTGTGATATAAACAAAAAGAAATCAAAAAGTGTGTACTGGCCAGCACGGTGGCACTGAGGATTGAGGCACTGGCACCACACCGGCAACCCGGGGTCAGGAGCGACTTCAGGTTGCTGTGGGTTGGCAGGGCAACGAGAGAATCAAGCACCTGATGGACTGCTCTCCTCTCCTGAGGAGGGAGGGTTTGTCGTCCCGCTCCATGATTGCCCCCTGGTGGAGGCCAGGTAGCAGTGTCAGAGTCAGGGAGGCACAAGAATGCGGATACATGGCATGTGTATCCCTACACACACGTACGCTCATGCTGCAAGGGGAGGAGGGAGGGACAGAGAAAATGGAAAATGGGGCTGGCAGGTTCCATGACAGCCCCTGCACGACCCTGACTCTGATGACCCCGAGGCTTCTGGATTGTGCTCCAGGGGAGAGGGAAGCTGGCCCTCCTGCCTCCAGCCTCACCATGGGGGGGAATCTGTTGGAGATTCACCGGGGATAGCTGGTTGGGAGAAGCAGGGCGCCAGAGTAACACAAGCTCAGAGAGGGGGCCGGAGCTTGCCTGCCAGCCCCGCATGGAGAAAAAGCTATATTTAAGAAAAAAAGTGTACTGACTATATCACATCAAAATTCAAAAATGAAAGTAGTAAGAGTAGGAGAATGTTTGTAGTGTCCTGGCCAAATTTTCGCCATTCACTAACCCACCAAAAGGGCAACCTGGAGCAATATTAGTTTTTTTTCTGTGTCCCCATTCCCCCAGAATGAGTTTGAAAACAGGACGCATTTCCTAGCCTTCCTTTTCTGGTCAGCAAAAACTAAATAAATCAAATATGATAAATGAGATGGTTCATCTCAGTGGGGTTTCCTGGTCAAATATTTCAAAATAAATGCATAACAATTCCCTAGTCATAGCACATTAATACATATTTGAGATTTAAGTAATCATCTGAACAGGGGCGTAGCTACAAGGGTGAAGGGGCTGCAGTGGCACCTGGGTCCATGAGGTCTGAGGGACCCAAATCATAATTTTAATATTTATTCAAAACCAGGGAGAGCCCTATAACATACCCTTGCACCCAGGCCCTCTAGGAATTTGCCATGCTACTGCATCTGAAATATTGAGTTAAAACTTCTAAATGTACCAGCGGGCTACCAAACAACAGCATCTGAATTTCATATGTACGTAAACATATTTTTTGACAGACTCCTTAGGGGAAGAGCCTGTTGTCATGTCAATTCATGTATCGAAATGATTCCTGTATCTTTGTAGATTTTTGAAGATGTGTTGCCACTTAATCACTTGTATGTTTTTTGTGGTGAATTTAGCACAGACAGCTTGATGAGGAGATCTACGGTATATATTATTCATGTGTTGCAGAACAGCGATGTTTTGGCTCTGACTTCTAGTTATAAATCGTTCAGTTCTTATTGTTTATTCCCTCAGGATGGAACACTGCTGATAACTTTCTGAAATGAATGCCTATGTGCCCTGTCAGCTCTTGAAGTATTCTTAGCTGTAGAATGCAGCGGGGCTTGTCCAATGTCAGAAATGTCAAGCTGCTTTAGGGAATGTTACCTGTAAACAGCTGGTCCCAGATCATGCTTATTATTTTGACAGCACTCAGTAACATGTCTTAGAGTATAAGACAGCTTGCCTCAAGAATTATGCTACCGGAAAGATCTAAAGATTTAGGCTGTAGCAGGCCAGCTCATTTGTAGTTTTACTTTTACTCTTAAGGCTTGATAAATTAATACTGTAGCTGTAGTATTAATATTTAGGTTAGGGATAGGAGTGTCGGCTGAGACCCAGTTCTGATTCTCAAATATTTTTCCAAAAGATTGTGATATACTCTGGTTTGCTAAAACAGGTGTGTTTTCCAGACTGGGCCAGGTCTGAGGCAGCTCCGGGTATGAGGCAGATCCAGGTCCGAGGTAGATCCGGACCAGGGCATACTGCCCCTACTTCATCTTAATAAGCCTTTCCTATATGCAATTTAATGTTTAAAATGATTATTTTATTTATTTTCCACCAATTTTAGCATTGTTTACAAAATAAATGTTCTTTAATCACTTATTATCCATATCAATCAGTCAATCACTTTATTTAACCAGGCATAAATACCATTGAGCAAGCTCATTTTCTAGGTGGTCCTGGGCATTAATACAATACAGTACACTTCATAAGATTACAATTATGGTGGACAATGGTGCAAAACAAAAAACATCCTGAAGGTGCCAGTCAATATGGGCCTATACATACCGGTCAACATAATTAACATGCAAAGGTACATAATGATAAGCTTTACTGGAATGAGAAGAAACAACAATCCCATATAGTCTCTGCTAAGTAAGAGCTCATGCCTAAATGATAACAAATAAGGAGGTATTAAGGAATAGGGTAGAAATTGGGGTGAAAGAGTAGGCAGCCAAGAGGTAGGCCAGAACAGGTAAAACGCAGAGAATAGGCAGGGCCATCTCGGATTAAGGGAACTAGGCTTGTAGGTCCTAGGTTTCTGTTAGGAATGTGGGGTGGATGAGATACTTAGGCGTAGGATTTGAGAGTGGCACCCAGGGCTTAAGGGTCATAGGCCCCGTGTGCCACTCTCAACCACGCCTAAGTATCTCATCCACCAAATTACTTCAAGTAAAGTCTTGTGACCATATCAAGAACCTGTGAAAACCCCTCCTGAAACAAGTGGCACTTGGGCCCAATTAGAGGGGAAATGCAGGTGGATTCACAGCAGTACTTTTGAAGGGGGGGACAGGGCGAGCAGGCTACTTGCAGCAACCCTCTGATCATTTTAAAAAGAGAGACCCAAGACGGGGACCCAACAAGTAAGCCTGGGGAAATTTCCAGCACATTTACTGATTACTATGCCTCCCTGTATGCACAGGAAGAGATTCTGGATTTTGGAGGCCTTATAGATAGCTTTTTTGAGGGCCTTGACATCAGGGCTCTCCTGAATGAGGCTCGGTATAGCTTGGAGGCGGGGATCTCTATGGAAGAATTAAGGGCCCAGATAGTGAGTTTGAAAAATGACAAATCACCGGGCCTAGATGGCTGTACACCAGAGTTTTACAAGACCTTTGCTGACCAGCTACTCCCACTTCTACTGCCGGTATGTGGGGGAATTATGTAGGGAGGCGAGATCCCGGCCTCCTGGCTTACTAGCCCAGATCTTGGTGTTACTTGAGGAGGGGAAAGACCCTTTGGAGTGTGGGTCCTATAGACCCATATCTTTACTCAATGTTGACCTAAAGCTATTTACTGGCCTACTGGCTGGGAAGCTGCAGGCAGTGGCTTCCTTATTAGTGCACGAAGATCAGACCGGCTTTATTTCGGGTAGACATCTCCCAGATAATATCCGCGGGTTATTAAACATTATTTCCTCTCAAAAGACCCAGTCCCAGTTTCAGATAGCTATAGCCATGGATGCTGAAAAAGCATTTGATATGGTTAATTGGCAGTTTTTAAAAACATCCTTAGAACACATGCAATTTGGCCCCAAATTCTTATCAGTTATCTCTCAATTATATTCCAACCCTAAAGCCCTAGTGAGGGCTAATGGTATAAGCTCTGAGCTTTTTCCCTTGTTCAGGGGGACACGGCAGGGATGCCCAATATCTCCCCTCCTATTCACCATCAGTTTGGAGCTTCTCACAGTTAAAGTGCACAGTAACCCTGATATCAGGGGTGTCATGGCAGGGGGGGTCGAACAGAAACTCTGTCTTTATGCAGATGGCTCTGTTTTTTTTCCTGTCATCACCTGTTGTCTCCTTGCCACCCCTCATACATTTATTACAGTCCTTTGGAGTACTTTTGGGCTACAAAATTAATTTCTCAAAGTCAAAGGCCCTGGTACTAAGCAGAGAGTGCCCAGAAGACCTCAAGGGTGCTTTCCCCTCTTTTGATGGGCCCCCAGAAATCAGATCCGTTGCTTGGATATACAGATTACAATAGATTTAACTCAAATTTTTAATGCAAATTATGAACTGCTATGGGAGACTCTGGAGCGAGACATGGCAAGATGGCGGTTGCTGCCTCTAAACTTGGTTGGGAGAGTAGCCACTGTGCAGATGAATGTACTACCCCGATTTCTCTTTTTGTTTCAATGCCTTCCCATTCGGATACCTGTTTATTATTGGAACGACGTTAATAAGCAGATTTCTAGATTTAACTGGAATAATAAGAGTGCCAGAGTTGCCAAAATTATTAGATCTCCCAATGGAAGCTGAGGGCTAGCCCTTCCTCATCTTTCTTCATATTATCTGACTTCACAGGGCGCGATGCTGATGACATGGGCCAAACAAATAGCATCCTCTCAACGGTATCTGATAGAGGCTGCAGATGTAGGACTGAGACCATTATATACCCTGGCACTAACCACAGCTCCTCAAAACCTTGTAGGGGTGGTGAGGAATCGTTGGGTCAGACATGGACTTTATATTCTTAGGAAGATTCGGAACCTCACGGATACACCAGAGGGTTTGGGGCCACTTTCACTCATTAGGTATGAAGCAGAATTATTTCTGCTGTCTTTCGATCTGGGATATGCAGGTTGGGGGCTCCTGGACCTTTTAGATTTATGCAATTTATAGAGGGGCAAAAATGTATACCTTTTCAGAGAGCCAAAAATAAATTCAACTGGCCCAATTCAGAATTTCTCTGTTACAAGCAGGTCAGACACTTTTTTAGTACAGGGGACAATATCCAGCACCTCACGAGACCAACCACAGGGTGGGAGGAGTTCCTATATGGGGTAACCACTATCAAGGATATCAGCAGACACATATTGAATATCTATAAAATACTGTTAGGTCAGAGTGGAGCGTCTCTGGGAGACATTAGGAAGACTTGGGGGGGGGGGGAAGAAGCCAACATATCCATAGGTAAATCCGATTGGGCACATAGACTCAAGCTGGGGTGACGGATAACTTTTACCCCAGTGTGGCGAGAGTTTTTTTGTAAAATTCTGGTTACATTTTTTCATACCCCATTGGTCACATGTCACTACAGCACTTCAGACTCGGCGGCATGTTGGCGGGCTTGTGGGCAATTGTGGAATCACTGGCATACATTTTGGGGTTGTCTGGCCTTAGCTGGATATTGTCTGTCTATTCAGACAGTGGTGCACAACATCACTGGCGTCTTCCTTCCTTTAGAATTTGAGGAATGGGTACTGGACCTCGCAGTGGCTACAATTCATGGGGGGGGGGATCGTGTTGACCTTGATAGCAGTGGCTCTTAAATGTATTACAGTATGATGGCTACAGCAGGAGCCCCCAACCCTGGGGAAGTGGATTTGGCGGGTTAGAGAAGTACTAATACTAGAAGCCTTGATGGCAAAATGAAGGCTCTGCCACGATCAGTATGAAGCATGGTGGCGAGGATGGGAAACTTGGCTTCTAAATAGAGGAGAACGGTAGATTATGGGTCTAGATTGGATCAGGCTCTCGTGGAGGACTGGAATGTTTTGGGGGTAGGGGGTTTTAATTGCCTAAGATGTTAAACGTTTTCAATTTATAGATGCTTATAGTATAACAGTCCTGGGGGGTGTTAGGGGCACGTATATGACTATAGGTTAGAACTTGGTAGTTCAGCCCAGTATGTTGTATGTTATTTTTTTTAATCACTAGTGTAGAAACTATCCCTGTGCGGAGGGAAACATTAATCGAGTATAATCTTTCATATAGCAGACTGCAGCGCTGATATGTTATTAATTTTGATAGTCCTTAATGCACACATATTAAATATTATTGCATTCGTTTGAATGTGTGGCCTGTAGAGGCCATTCGATTGTACCTGTGGACTATTATATTTAAGATGTATCGCTGTAAGTTTTTGCTTTGGATTCAATAAAACTGAGTTCCAAAAAAATCAGTTCATATTTGGTTAAAGAATAAAGATGTATATGAAAATATAATGTAATCAGTCCTATATATAGTTTAATGAGCCATAATGTGACACAACCAAATGAATTGGAGCCTTCAACTTAAAGTAACTTTTTAGTATACAGGAAACCTTTTTGTATCTATAAAAATCATACCAACTTCAGTCTATATTTTATTAGTTTTCTGTGTTTGATCTCCTCCCATTCTTTAGTACTGTGGCCAGTTGCAATGAAAATAAGATCTCTGTATCACAGATTTCATCTCACCCTTCTGCTTTTCTTTCTAGTGAAGTTGCAGTACTCTGTGACATCACAGCTGTTTCCTTGGCAACAGATGATGGTGACACAAACAGAGAACTATGATTTCAGTGGAGAGAAAACCAGGAGGAGCAAAGTCTGGGGAATAAGGATCCTGTTTGCATGCAAATGTTCTCTTTAATAAAGAGTGAGAGGCTATGAATTCAAACAGTTAGTGACCTATAAGCTGAATTTTCTCTGAATATTATATCTGAAAAATTAGCCTTAATACTGGAAAATCCCTTTAGGGTTGATGACATGTTCTTGTGGCATACATGTGTATAATTTTTATTCAGAAAAATACATTCTGAACAGTGGAATATTGCAAAGTGTGAATTTTTACTGAAAGCCAAACGGCCTGAATTTGTGGTCTGTTTATCACAGAGGTAACAGAGTGGCCCAACCTTCTGGAAACGAGGCCTCCACTGGATGGGGGTAGGGGTAGGGGTAGGGATGGGACCATCATCGGAACCAGAGGCAGGGCATGAGTTGGAACCATGGGTAACATCAGAGAGCTTCAAACACAGCTATAATTCTTATAAGAGAGACCCCTTTTGATCTCTGAAAATCAGGTGGGTCTATCTGGGACTGAGAGGCTGAGGAGATCGATCTGATGAGGGATCAGGCTGTCCATTTCAAGTAGGATGGGAGGAATATGCTGAGCAAGTCAATATATCTCAAATGACTGAGAGGACAGAAAGGGTCTGTTGGGTAAGATGATCATTTACTTCTGCAAGTCAATGTAACAGTTCTAGCTGTAAGTGTAATCCTAGCGTTAGTTAGAGTACAGTCCTTGCGTTACTATTTAAAAACGTTTATTTTCATATTTTTTTTAATGCATTTTTAGTCGTACATAGAAACAGAGACTTTGACGGTAGATTTATTTATTTGCTTTTGTTTACCAGGTAAGCACACTAGACAGCCAAGTGCCTATTTTCAGATGCGACCCGGGAGATTACAAAGTACAGTCAAGAACATCAGCCACTACAATGTACATACAAGTACAACAGGCATTATAAGGGTCCATACAAGAACATCAGGAGTATATATTACAAGTAGAAGGTAGATAACAGCATAGTACAGGCACGGATGACAGTAATCAACAGTAGTCAACATAAGGGGGCAGCCATACCCTAAAGGATATGGGTAAAAGGTTAACAAGTAGGACATTTTGTGGTACCTAGGGAAAAAACATGAAGATAGAACAGTACACGTGCTCTTATGAACAGTTGGGCCGAGAAAGGACCCAATACATTTAATACAACTGATAGCTGCGAGCTCACCAGAGGATCATAAGGTGCATACAATAACAGGACCGTTTGGCCCACCTATTCTGCCCATTTCCGTACCTACTGGATAAGTTGCAGATCCTAGTTAACCAACAGCCTATTTCTTCGTACACCCCCAAGGACTGCCTTATGTCTGTCCCAGCATTCTTGAATTCTCTCACAGTTTTAGACCGCATAACCTCCTCAGGAGGCGATTCCATGCGTCCACCACCCTCTCTGTGAAAAAATACTTCCTCACATTGCCCCTGAGCTGTCCCCCCTCTATCTTCAAATTGTGTCTCCTTGTTCTTGCACATCTCTTTTTCTGAAAGATGCTACCCTCTTGGACTTTGTTGATTCCACTGAGGTACTTAAAAGTTTCAATCATGTCCTCCCTCTCCCTCCTTCCTTCAGGGACATACATATTAAGCTCCTTTAGTCTCTCCTCATATGGCTTCTCTTGCAGACCCGGCACCACTTTAGTTGCCCTCCTCTGGACTGCCTCCATCCTGTCTATGTCCTTGTGGAGATGGGGTCTCCAGAACTGGACGCAGTACTCCAGATAGGGTCTCACGAACTGTCTGTACAGAGGGATATCAACTTCCTGTTTTCTACTGGTGATGCCTGTCCCTATACATCCCAGTATCCCCCCAGCACTCCCTACTGCCTTCTCACATTGCTTGCTAACCTTAAGGTCATCTGATATGATTACACCCAGGTCCCTTTCCATTTTTGTTGTTGTTACTACCTCCCCACCCATTGTGTATTCTTCCTCTGGGTTTTTGTTTCCCAGGTGCATTATTTTGCATTTCTTTGCATTGAATCCAATCTGCCATACTTCTAACTACTATTCCAACCTTGCCAAGTCCCTTCTCATCCTTTCCACCCCCCACCCTTGTGTATCAGTACTGTTGCAGATCTTTGTGTCATCTGCAAAGAGGCATACATTTCCTTCCAGTCCATCTGTAATGTCACTTATAAAGACATTAAAAAGAACTGGACCCAGTACTGAACCCTGCAGTACCCCACTAGTAACCCCCCTTTCTTCAGAGTGGACTCTGTTTACTATTACCTTCTGTGTCCTGTTGACCAGCCAGTGTTTTACTCAGGCTACCACCCTGGGACCCGCTCCCAGGCTGGCTTATTTGTTTATTAATCTTTTGTGTGGGACTGTGTCAAATGCCTTGCTAAAGTCTAAGTAGGCCATGTCCACAGCCCTTCCCTGGTCTACTACTTTGGTCACCCAGTCAAAGAAATCAATTAGATTCGTCTGACATGACCTTCCCACTGTGAATCCATGCTTCCTTGGGTCCTGTGCCCCACTGGCCTCTAGGTACTCAACAGTTCTTTCCTTCAGAAGTGATTCCATCATTTTCCCTACCACAGAGGTCAAACTGACAGATCTGTAGTTTCCTGCCTCTGTCTTGCTCCCACTTTTGTGAAAGGGAATCACATCTGCCCTCCTCCACTCCTTAGGTACCACACCATCCTCCCATGATTTGTTAAAAAGGGTAGTTAGTGGTGTCACTAGTTCTCCCCTTAATTCTTTTAGAATTCTGGGGGTGAGTCCCATCAGGCCCCATTGCTTTGTCCACCTTCAGTTTTAGGAGTTCTTTCAGAATCCTTTCTTCTGTGAAAGGACTTGGATCGCCCCCCCCCCATCCACAGTGCTTTTGTTAATTGGATTAGGTACCTCCCCCTCCTCCTCTTTTGTGAATACTGAGCAGAAGTATTAGTTCAGTATGCCTGCTTTTTCACTGTCCCTCTCTGCCCACCCAAAGTCCATTCTATTCAGCCTCACTATCCCTCCCTTTGTCTTTCTACGCTCTCTAATGTACCTATAAAAGGTTTTATCCCTCTTCTTAACCAAGTTGGCAATCTTTTCCTCAGTTTGGGCTTTTGCTATTCTGACTGCCTTCCCTGCTTCCTTCTGCCTTAACTGGTACAGTTCTCTGTCCTGCTCCTTCTGTGTGTCCTTATACTTCCTAAATGCTATCTTTTTCCCCCTAACTTTCCCCGCTACCTCTTTTGAGAACCATAGTGGCTTTTTCTTTAATTTTGATTTATTTGCTTCACATAAAGTCTTGTTGCCTCTGTGATTGCAGTTCTGATGTTTCCCCATTGTTGCTCCACCCCTCCTTCTTGCCTGTGTGCTAGTGCCTTTCTAAGGCACTCTCCCATTTTGACAAAGTCAGCCCTGCTGAAGTCTAGTACCCTCACTTTTGTATGGTTTGACTCTGCAGCTGAGATTATTGTGAACCACACTGTTTGGTGGTCACTTGTTCCCAGATGGTTGCCCACTTCTAGATCTGAGATCCTCTCACTGTCCCCATTTGAGAGTATGAGGTCTAAAATTGCTCCCTCCCGAGTGGGTTTCATCATTAGCTGTCTGAGGCATGCCCCCTGTAGGGCGTTGAGAATGGCTGTGCTCTTGGATGTGGCTGCAGCAAAGGTGCTCCAGTTAACATCTGGCATATTCAGGTCCCCCATCAACAATATCTCCCCTTTCTCTGCCATCCTAAGGATGCCTTCTATCATATCCTTGTCCATTCCTTCCCCCTGAGATGGGGGTCTGTCTACAACCCCTGTGTGGACTGTGGTGCCATTTCCAGTCTCTAAGGTGACTCACAGTACCTCCTCTCCTCCCTGTTTACGCTTTTGTTCCATTGCTTTTATCCCTTCCCTTACATAGAGAGCTACTCCTCCCCCTCTTCTACCCTCTCTGTCTCTCCTGTAGGTTGTGTACCCTGGTATGCTAACATCCCAGCCATGGTTCTCTGTGTACCATGTTTCTGTGACTGCAACGGTATCCAGCATCCCTTTTCCATCAAGGCCACCGGTTCAGGGATCTTGTAGCCCAGACTACGGGCATTGGTACTCATTACCCTCCATTTCTTGATGGCCTTACCCCTTTTTGCTCCATCTGTGTCCTTACTGCCTTTGTCGCTTTCTCCATTTACCCTGCCCTTCTCCCTATTGACGTCTCTATCTTGGTGTTTACCTCACTAACTACCCTTGTTTACTTTGTTTATTCAGAAGATGCAAAACAATTATTTAGCGGGATATAAGTGGCTGTTCATGTTATTTAGAGAAAGGGTACTTTTGTGAGTTTCTGGAGTATCCATCATTCTGAAAGAATTGCTGTCATAGCTGATATGAACCAAGTAGCCCTTTCTGATACTCAGATCAAAAACAAGACTGCAGTTCGCCTGAGGTCTGAGCAGTCGGCCTTATTGATCCAGGGTGACTAGTTACTGGGCTCAAGGTTCTAGGAATCCAGGGCATGCTGACTTCACAGAGGGTGAGTGTGGGTGCAGGACACAGTACAAGGTGAGCTATGGTGGAGGTCTGTGCCAAGCTGGTGATAGAGGGGTACTGGAATGATGTAGACGTGGTTTATGACAGATCTTAACATTTAATGCCATTTTTTTTTATTTAACAAAGAGCATATGGAAAATAATAATTGGGCATTCACTGATAGTGTAGCTATAAAATGTTATTGGATATTTTTTTTTCCATTCATTTTTCTGGTTTGCTGACTTTTTTAAAATTAATTAAAGACTAAATACCACAAAACATACATTCAAGCTGGATTTCATCACATAGAAACATAGAATTTGACAGCAGCTGATGACCACTTGGTCCACCCAGTCTACCTATTTTTTGCCTGCCTATACTGTCACTGCAGACCCTCCACATCCTTGGTCAGACTGGATAACCTCTGTAACTCCTTCTTTCACTTTGCATCCAACTCTGCCTCTTGAACTCATCACTGTTCACTTTACTCTTCACTGTCCATTCTTCCTCTTCCATCCCATCACCAGATGCACTGCATCTACCTTGTAGCAAAGTACTGGTTTGGGTCCCTTCCCTCTTACCTCTCATCACTCCTCTCCGTCGTTCCCTCTGCTGCATGCACCCTCCACTCCAGGGACCACTGCACCTTTGCTTTGCCATGTCCCAGTACCTTGGTGGCCAATCAGCCTTCCCTTATCTCCCCTCTTCACTCCATTTCCCTGCCTCGCTCAGATATCAGCTGAGACTCCTTCCCTTCCCCCTTGCTCTTGTTTCCTGTCCCCTAAAAGGGCAACTGTCATGTCTTGGGTGCTCCAATCAGGCAACTAATACAGTCCATAAAGTTGCCTGTCCTAGGAGCCTTTTCAGCTTTAAATGACTATTTTGTACTCCATGGTTTTCAAAGAATATTTGCCTCATAAAACTTGTTCCGTAACTTCTATTATGCGAGCAGGGGTGATCATGACGCTGCAGCCCCGAAAACCTGCAGAATTATGACGCAAGGTTGGGAACGAGGCTGCATGGGGGTGGAGCTTTACTTTCAGTATACCAGGAAGGGGAAGGGATCTGACTGCCAGCTTCTTAATGCAAGGGTTTATGATCCCTTCCCCTAAAATACTGTGAAGATAAAAATTAGGTAACTAGGTCAGCTGTCAGTGGGAGGGCTTTGAGACTGCACTGAAACTGGTACTGTTTAAAGGCTTTTCAAGCTTCTAAATATAGAAATTTGGATGAGCAGCCATCATTAAATTTCCCAAGTCTTAAAAACTTAACCACTTGGACTGCAAGTGCAAACTTTCATGCAAGGTTGTCAACCAGCGCTACAGTTATCAAGGTGTAAACATTTAGGGTAACATTAAACAGCCTGCTTAACCTTAACCATACCTGTTCTACAAGGCAAGTATATGGCAAGAAAAAATAAAGACATTTCATTGGTCAAGAAATGTCACCTGACTATGCATTAAATCTCTGTAAACGCACGGTTAAATGCTGAATCTTATTTACCTCCCCTAAAAACCAACTTGCTTTTACAAATGAGCCATTCTATAAGTGTGATATTGTAAACCCCACCAGTATGTGCATTATAGGATTATAAATAATGGGTTCCGTTTTTTACAATGGAAAAAACCGTGTGTTAAATACCGTAACACCTGAGTAGGTGTTATGGCATTCATGCAGCTTCTTCCGATCCTAAAGTGCTCGAGACACAAAGAGAAAGTCATCGCGACCCTAACAGTGTCCATTTTCTGACAGAAATCAGTGTCCATAACAGCTCACCACCTCACTTGCATTCACTCCGTACTAAACTGTCTCAATCACAATCCAACAACCTAACCAAATTAAAAAAAAATACAACAGACTGCTATACTCCACAGTTTTACCACGCTCCCTAAGCACTTATCCTTTCAACCCTCACCTTTCCCCAGCACTTCAAATGATGGCAGCACTTGCAAACAGTCGCTTCATGAAAAAGGACAGCAACGATCAGGACAGTTATTTTTCTTTACTTTTCTTTTTAAATAATTAAATATTTACAGTTACTTGTAGAACCTGCAGTTTTCTGTTCCTTATTAAATCGTTTACTCACCACGAGGTAATACTCCAGTTTTCCTTTTTTTGCATTTCAAAATGTACCAGAAAAAAATGGAACCCTTCAATTATATAAAATAAAATATGGGGTGCAGTGTGTTTAACTCGAATTTAACACACACCCTTGTTGTTGGATGGCAGTCATAAACCCCTCGGGTGACTTTATCCTATATTTAATGCACTTCTGAAGAGTGTAAGGACACTCAGCCTTCAGTCTTATGCCTCACTATGCCCCTGGGGTGTACATCATTAAAATCCTGTAATATACACCCTGCCGTGGCTTATTATTTACATATATAAATATATATATGTAGAGAGATCTATTCCTATATGGGATATATGCCATAGGCTGGCTAAAAATATCACATTTATTTTTATCAGCAGGTTTTGACCTCCATGAACACACAAATGGCAGAGCGACAGATGATGTCTATAGAGGCCAAACTCTGCAGATAAAAATAAATGTGAAATTTTTAGCCAGCCCATGGGATATATAATTTATAACATGACAGTGCTTCTCTGGCAAGATTAGTTCTTTTAATGAAGATTTAGCTGCTTCTGTTTGATTTCGTAGCTGTTTTTAATTACTGCAGATACCATTGTGATACCATAGGGCATTGAGCAGGCTGTTCTCTGATTGGTTAATAGCATCACTGTAACCAACCTAAAGTGGAGATAAATGCTGATGATCCACCTAACATTGGCTTATGTTAGCTTAAATGGCTTATTTCCACTTTAGGCTTGTCATACACGAAAATAGATGAGGCATTGTATAAATACATAGAATACATATGGGTTGCAGTGGAATAACACATTTATCTCCACTAGTGAGTGGTAAGACCCATAACTCATGCATGTTGAAGCCACAAGTTAGTTATGAAGGTCTACGACTTATGAGAAAATGAATAGCATTCTGCTGAAACCCATTATGTACTTGATGTCTACAGCGCTACTCGTAATGTGCTTGCTTGTGTTGTACATTGTCTTAGCTTAAAACTGCCTTTCTTTATAAGTTATCTGGCTCATTGTTTTGTTGTGTTCTGTTTCTAGATTCTAATTGGAAATAAGACATGTAATAAATTGTGTTCTAAGTGAAAATAGATTCTTATCCCAAAATAACTAATTTATTTGTACAGTGTATTTACCACTGGTGTGGTGTACATGTATGTATGTGTATTTTTTTTTTATTTATTCAGTTTTTGTTGACCGGGTAAGTGCACTAGACAAATTCTGCTTATTTTCAGGCACAACCCGGGGGAGGGTGATACAGATGAATGTCAACTGATTTTGAACCAGATTAAGCTGTTGGTGGTATTTTATTGAATGGGGAGAAATTTGGTCAGGGCACCGGGGAAAATACCTACTCTTTTCGAGAAGTGCCACGGGATCTTTAACATCCACCTGAACTACCATCAGAACAGGCAGATGGGACCTCAGTTTAACGTCTCATCCGAAAGGTGGCACCTCAGGAGTGCAGCACCCCCCTCATGCTGCACTGCAGTGTTCACTTGGGAGCTAAAGCAACAGGTTGGTAGAAAAGAGGTCAGGAGTTATATTTTGTTTTAACTGAAATATTTGAATAGTTTGTAAGTAAAATTAGTTCTATGTGTTAAAAATTATTACCTTGAATTTGAACTGTTACTTGGGCTGTGATATTGTAGGTTTGGGGATAGTTGTTTAGCAGGGAAAATTAGAAGGATATTTAAATGTGTTGTTTGCCTGGTGTTTGGGGGAAGGGACATTAGCTGCAATTAACTTGTCTTTAAACATGAATTACCTTGGCTTTCATTGTTCACTTGGGAGCTTAAGCAACAGGTTGGTAGAAAAGAGGTCAGGAGTTATATTTTGTTTTAACTGAAATATTTGAATAGTTTGTAAGTGAAATTAGTTCTATGTGTTAAAAATTATTACCTTGAATTTGAACTGTTACTTGGGCTGTGATATTGTAGGTTTGGGGATAGTTGTTTGGCAGGGAAAATTAGAAGGACATTTAAATGTGTTGTTTGCCTGGTGTTTGGGAAGGACATTAGCTGCAATTAACTTGTCTTTAAACAGGAATTACCTTGGCTTTTATTGTTCACTTGGGAGCTTAAGCAACAGGTTGGTAGAAAAGAGGTCAGGAGTTATATTTTGTTTTAACTGAAATATTTGAATAGTTTGTAAGTGAAATTAGTTCTATGTGTTAAAAATTATTACCTTGAATTTGAACTGTTACTTGGGCTGTGATATTGTAGGTTTGGGGATAGTTGTTTGGCAGGGAAAATTAGAAGGACATTTAAATGTGTTGTTTGCCTGGTGTTTGGTAAGAGTCCTCCCACCCACCCTGTTTTGTAGGCTTTCTTAAATACTGAAAAGCCACTGGGGGTTGGGATTGAAGGGCTGAGTATTTCTGTTTGGGACTGAAATTTGAAGCAACAGGAGTTGGTGGGCCTGTGACATCATACGGTACCTGGTGTCTGCTTACACACACTGTTAGTGGGACCAAACACATACTGGACTGTATGTGTTTGTGAGACTTGGGAACTTTGTTGGTGGGGTTGAAATTGGGTTTGTAAATAACTACAGTCAGTATAGAGAGAAACTGTACTCCAGGGGAAAGGGACTGAGAAAAGGGGTGTGCTATTATAAACAGAGGAGGATAATCAGGGTGGCCATATTCCACCATGGCAGGCATCTTCGGAAGGGTTGTGAGGCTGACAGGCTGTGGATGGCAATAATTCTAAATTGGGCCTGGAGAGAGGCTGCCCACTCTGTAGACAGCTATCTTGTATCAGGAGTGAGGTATATTGGTTAAAGTAAGCTGTGGGAGCTGGGGGTGTCAAGGATAGGGGGTGTGGATATGGGCAGCAGAAGGGTGGGGCTGAGGGGAGGCTGGGGCAACGCTCTGAAATTACAGGACATTATGCTACAGCAAGCAGAAGGGGGGATATTAGGGACAGAGGACCCTTAGATAGGGAAGTTGATGCTAAGGGGAAAGCGTATAGGGTGAACATTCTAAATTCAAAGAGACTGGAGGGGGAAGAGTCAGGAGGGGCTGTTGTGCGGAAGCCTAAAACAGCAGACTGTGGGAAGGGAGCTCCTAAGGTGAACAGTGCAAGAGAGGAAGAAGAGGTCAGTTTAGAGATGCAGTCAGGGAAACTCGGGTTACTTGATGGAGGCTGACATAGAGTGTCACAATAAATTTGAGATACTAAGCATCCTAGAGGGGGAGGAAGGGGTTGGTGGAAATGAGGAAACTTATACAGAGGCCGGGGGGAGGGAGTCAGATACCCATAGGACATCACAGACCAGCTATGGAAAGGATAGACATAGTCCCAGAGGGAGAAGGGGAAACATATATGTTAAGCAAATGGGGAGATGCAACATATTCCAGACATGAGGGAGGAGAGCACGATTGGAGAGAAACTGGGAGACAAGGAGGTGGGAGAGGAGCCCCTTTCAGCAGGGAGGTCAGTACCAAGGATGGGGCCCTAGCTAAAGGGGACCCACAGAGAGCCTCTGGAGACAGGGGTACTATTACAAGGGGGGATGGTGGTGCGGGGGAAGGGAAAACCATCAGGGCCAGGCTAAATGGTTCAGATAAGAGAGGGTTAAAGGGGACACATATTCAGAGGGGGTTTGAGTTAAGTGGGCAAAATAGCAAGGGAGGCAGAAAGGGGAGGGTGACAAGGGGGTCTCAAATAAGGCAGGAAGACTCCCATGAAATTGGGATCATGAATAAAGTGGTGGAGGGGGGGCTGAGAGGGCATAGTGGAGGTAACCATAAGGATGATGGCGGTGTTAAGGTTCTGTTACTGGGAGACTCGATGATTAAGGGTATCCATTGGGAGGGACAGGGGGGTGGATGCCATAGCCAGGTGAAGTTAGTGAGTATCTCTGGGCTGACAGTGCACAGAGCAAAGTTCATAGTGTATGAAATGGTTAGGGATTGTGGAGGAAACCGATTTCGGTGCATTTGGGAACTAATGATCTAGAGGAAATAGCATTTTGAAATCCAAGCAAGGTTCCAAGAACTTGCCAAGTCTGTCGGATAATGGATGCAACATTTCTTTTCGGAGATATTGCCAGTACCAAAGGCCTCAGTGGAGAAAAAATGAAGCTCACAGAGGTTAATGACTGGCCCAGGAAGTGGGGTGAAGAGAATGGGTTAGGGTGTTAGGGAACTGGAATGGAGTTTGGGAGGATAAGGACTATATGCCAAGGACAGGTTTCATCTTGCCCCATTAGGGAAGAAGTCCTTAAACAGGGGATGGCTGACTACATACAAGAAGTGGGGTTTAAACTTGTAGGGGGAAGGGATAAGGGAGGGGCTGACCAGAAGCCTCCTCCAGATGAGGGAGTAGCCTTCAAGCCCAAGGGGGGGGGAAACAGACTGAGGTGGAGGTTTCAGGGGAGGATGGAAGTATAAGGAATCTGGGTGGGGTTCGACAAGGAGGATCAGGGATAAGGGTGGGGGTTAGTGTTAGTAAATGCCAGGAGCTTGGGAAACAAGTTGCCAGAGTTCCAGGCCATGCTGTCTCGGGGTGGATGTGGCGCAGTCACGGAAACGTGGGCCAACAAAAACCATGACTGGGACCTAAATGTACTGGGGGTACACTATGCTTAGGAAGGATAGAAAGGAGGGCAGAGGGGGTGGAGTGGCTATGTTCATTAGAGATGACATAGAAATTGCTATGGTAGAAGAGGCAGAGGGAAACGTGGAGGCCTTATGGGTCACCTTACGATCCCCAGCAGGAGATAAGGTCAAGCTGGGAGTAGCATATAGGCCCCCCGGGATGAGTGATGTTCTAGAGGATGGTTTGCTGGACAACATCATTGCCCAGTGTGGTCCAAAAGGGGAAGGAGTGGTGTTGATGGGGGACCTTAATATGCCAGGTACAAACTGGGGAACCATGTCCTCTAAGGTGGCCAAGGAGCAGAGGCTGCTGGATGGCTTCCAGGATGTGTTCTTAACACAGCATGTGATGCAGCCCACAAGGGAGGGGCATGTCCTGGACGTGGTTCTGGCAGATGGGGATCTGGTAAGGGACATGGTTGTACAGGACCCCCTGACTGGGAGTGACCACAATACTGTCTGGTTTCAAATAAGCATTGGGGGAGTGGGGTGAGATCTAGGACACTGGCAGTGGACTTCAGGGGGCAGACTTTATGGGCATGGGAAATATTCTCAAGGATCACTTGAAGGGGATTACCTCACGACAAGTGTGGAAAGGAGATGGAGGTCATAAACGAGGACTTCATGAGGCAGTCAGGATCTCACGCTAAGTTGAAACGTAAGGAGCAAGGTCACATAAACCATGCTGGTGGTCCAGTGAGGTCCAGGTAGCAGTCAGAGAAAAGAAGGTGGCTTACAAAAATATAAAACAACAAGAGGATAGGGATAAGGAAATGTACCAGCTTGCATCTAGAAAAAGTCACCACGTATGGTGAGGGAGCAAAGTCCAGTAAAACCGCAGCTGGCACAGGGATACATGGAGGGGAAAAGGGGTTCTTCTGGTACATTGGGGAGCGGAGAAAAACTAAGGGCCATCTCAGCAGATTGAGATCAGAAGGAGGGTGGGTGGAAGAGGCGAGGGACCAGGCAGAGGTATTTAACGAGTACTTTGCCTCTGTGTTCACTAGGGAGGGTGATGGGATATCTACAAAGCAGGGCACAAAGGGGATAGAAGCGGCAGGGAGTGGGATCAGGGGAGCAACAGAAATGGAGCAAAAGGGAGGGAAAGGTACCCCAGGGGTGTCACATCTGGATAAGGATAAAAAGACCAGTAAGGTGGAGGGGACGGATGATGCCATCCCCGCCAAAAGGGTGTGGTTTGCCCTCAAGGCCCTAAAGAAAGACAACTCTCCTGGGCTGATTGGCATTCATCCGAGAGTACTATGGGAATTGGCGGACATACTGGCTGCACCCCTGGCGGAGCTTTTCAGCAGGTCACTTGAGACAGGGACGGTACCTAGGGATTGGCGAGAGGCACATGTGGTACCAATCCATAAAGGGGGGTCGAGGGAAGTACCAGGTAACTATAGACCCATCAGTTTAACCTCGGTGGTGGGGAAAATTAATGGAGAGTATAATAAAGGAACGATTGGGGATTTACTTGGAGGAGGTGGGAGGTCTGGATAGTCGGCAGCATGGGTTTGTGCCAGGAAGATCATGTCAAACCAACCTTGTGGAGTTCTATGAATGGGTAACATCAGAACTGGACAGGGTAAGCCTGTGGATGTATTATTCTTGGACTTCAGCAAGGCGTTTGACTCTGTCCCCCACAATGGTCTGGTGGAGAAACTGATGAGGTTAGGAGTAGGCCCTTTGATGGTCAGATGGATTGAAAACTGGATAGCTGGACGCACTCAGAGTAGTGGTCTGTGGGGAGCTCTCGAACCCTACAGAGGTTGGTAGTGGAGTACCACAGGGCTCGGTCCTGGGTCCAATCCTGTTTAATGCATACATATCGGACATCAAGGATGGTATAGGGTGTGAAATGAGTCTCTTCGCGGATGACTCCAAGATGGGAGCAGTAGTTGAGGGAGAAGAGGGGAGGTTGGCCCTGCAAGGGGACCTGGACACCCTGGAAAGCTGGGCTCACACATGGAAATTAAATTTCAATATCACCAAGTGCAAGGTGTTGCATCTTGGTCAGGGAAACCTAAACACAGGTACACCCTGGGAGGGGAGGCGCTGGAAGCCTCAACAGGGGAAAAACACCTAGGGGTCATGGTGGATACATGTATGAATAACTCTGAGCAGTGCAGGAGAGCAGCTAGCAAGGCAAACAGGATGTTGGGATGCATCGTAAAGGGGATCACCTCTAGGAGCAAGGAAGTGATTCTGCCGCTGTACAATGGACTGGTTAGACCACACCTTGAGTACTGTGTACAGTACTGGAGACCACACTTGAAGAGGGACATACAGCTCCTGGAGAGGGTACAGAGGAGGGCAACAAAGATGATACGAGGGCTAGGGGATTTGACTTATGAGGACAGACTTGAGGAGCTCTGCCTGTTTTCATTGGAGGAGAGGAGAGACAGGGGGACATGATTGAGGTCTTCAAGTACCTCAAGGGAATAAATAGGGTAAACATGGAAGGGATCTTTAGACTAAAGCAGGGAGGCATCACCAGAGGGCATGGTTTGAAGTTGGAAGGTGGAAGGGTGAGGGGGGAAAAGAGGAGGAGGTTTTTCACTGAGAGGGTGGTGGACCCTTGGAATGCTCTGCCTGGTGAGCTGGTTCAGAGATCCACAGTGGAGGGCTTTAAGAGAGGGTGGGACAGACACAGAAAGTGAATGTATCAGATGATGGCCTGTCCCGGGGGTGGGGATGGATGATAGGGGTTTCTGGAGCACAAGGGATGGGAGGGTCTCGGCACCCAACTAAGGATCTAGGTTCGAGCAGACTCGATAGACCATAAGGCCTAATCTGCTGGCAAATACTATGTTAGTATTGGGATATTAACCCAAGTGCTTGGTGTGGGGCAAGAAACCACAGCCTTCTGATCTCCCAGCCTCAGAGGCAAGTTTGCTAACATAGAAACAGAGACTTTGATGGCAGATAAGAACCACTTGGCCCACCCAGTCTGCCCATTTCCCTACCTATTGGATAAGCTGCAGATTCTAGTTAACCAACAGCCTACTTCCTGCAACCCCCACTATAATTGCCTTATGTCTGTCCCATGCATGTTTGAATTCCCCACTGTTTTAGACCCCACAACTCTCCAGGAAGGCGGTTCCATCGTCCCACCACTCTCTCTGAAAAGAATTTCTCACATTACCCCTGAGCCGCCCCCAACTTTAAATTGTGCCCCTTGTTCTTACACATCTCTTTTCTGAAAGATGCTACCCTCCTGGACTTTGCTGATTCCCTTGAGGTACTTAAAAGTTTCTATCATGTTCTCCCGTCCCTCCTTTCATCAAGGGTATACATATTAAGCTCTCTCAGTCTCCCTTGATATGGTTTCTGATGTAGACCCTGCAGCATTTTAGTTGCCCTCCTCTGGACTGCTTCCATCCTGTCTATGTCCTTGCATAGATGAGGTCTCCAAAACTGCACGCAGTACTCCAGATGGGCTCTCACCAACTGTCTGTATAGAGGGATAACCACTTCCCTTTTTCTACTTGTGATGCCCCTCCCTATGCATCCCAGTATCCCCCTGGCTCTCCTTACTGACTTCTCACATTGCTTACCCACCTTTAGGTCATCTGATACGACTACACCCAGCTCCTTTCCATTATTGTTGCGTTAGTACCTCCCTGCTATTTTGTACCCTCTCCTGATTTTTATTTCCCATGTGCATTACTTTGCACTTCTTTGCATTGAATCTAAGTTGCCATATGTCTGACCATTCCTCCAACCTTGCCAAGTCCCTTCTCATCCTTTCTACCCCCCCTTGGGTATCAACTCTGTTACAGATCTTTGTGTCTTCTGCAAAGAGGCATACCTTTCCTTCCAGACCCTCTGCAATGTCACCTATAAAGACGTTAAAGAAGACTGGACCCATTACTGAGCCCTGAGGTACTGCTACCTGCTGAGCCACTGACACTGCACTGAATGGATGGGACTTGAGTCCCATTGAAAAGCTCATAATTTATTTCCCCGTATATCACACCAGGTAAAGTCAAATATATGATGGTCATGTAAGCTATAAGACATGACAGGGTGTGGGTAGTAGTGTGATCACTGCATGTCGAGGGACGTAATGAAGAATGAGTCCACAATCTGAGTGCCTTATTGCCCCTGGAAGTGCAGTGATCACACTACTACCCACACCCTGAAGTGTCTTATTGCAGTTATCATATGGCAGACAAAAGTAAAATAAATACATGGATACATAAAATATTATTTTTCAAACTAAAATAGCTACAGTTTTATGAATGGGTGCCAAGCTGTGAGTGATTTCAACATTACAACTCCGACTTTGTTATGTGGTCGATTTTTCTGTTTTCCTATGAAACCGGCTGTGTAAACAATTAAACTGGGCTCTTTCTCTTTATTGTCCTGTTCGAGTCTGTGGGAAATGGTGCCCCAAAGTTTCTTCTGGCTCCCTGAGGTGCTTGTAAAATTTGAAAATGAATTTAGGCTGGGGACCATCCATCTATTCAAAAAGTCATCTTTGACGCAAGATCTCTTTATTATTCTTTTTGCGTTTCGCTCTATTATTGAGCTTGTTCATGGTCTATTGATGCTGGTAACATAAATTAAGAATTAGTAACTGTTCTCTTGTTTAATACATTAGTTTTTTTTTTTTTTAACTCTAAGTTTATTGCTTTCAAGTAACAAATATAGTTGTTCCTGCAAGCATGGTACATACAATACAATGCAATCCACAATCCGTGAGGGCACCACTCCTCATAATATTAACCAGTTCATCAGACACATGCCACATAGATACAACCTTGGGGAATAAAAATTTAAGAAATAAAATACTTGACATTAATGCTGTCAACAAAGTCTGGGAGCGGCATGGAATTAAGAAAGTTTGTGAAGTTTAAAGTAAGTGAGTTTTAACTTTATCTGTCCTAGCTATATGGTAGGATCAAAGAATCCCTCCATGCAATACATTTACAGGGTGTGCACTTAGGCACACAACTAGTTTACCAATAACGCAGGTTACTATACCGTTCCTAGAACAACAAGGTGCATAATCCCCAGGACAACGTATGAACAGATCAGCAGAGTTTTAATAAAACGTTTAAAACTTTTACACAGCCTGTAACGTTTTGCAAACCAACAACCTGGTAAGGTGCTGGTGGAGGGTGGATTCTGTAGTCATTGCATAGCAGTAAACTGAATTTAGCGAAGGTCAGGTCAAGAAATCCACCACTTGCTCACCACACCTACAATGCTCAAATTTAATGATGAAGTTCAGCAGATTGAAGCATCAGCCACTCCCCATGGGGTCATCTTCAGCAGGGTCTTCAAATTCATCTCGGCGACGGTGAGAGGAAATATTTTTCTGGGCCCATTTCTGAGCATCCATCAGGTCAGAAAAAAAGAAAGATCCTGCCTTGATGGATGATATCAAAATGAGTGGAGGAATACCATTCTGTGGCTGATTTCGGCCTCCCATAACATTGCCCAGACCCCATCAAACCTCTTTTTCTTTTGTCAGGTGGCATAGCTCAGATCAGGATATAGATGAATTTCTTGACCATCGTGGATGAATATGTTTTGCCTTCTTGCCAATGGCAACAAAAAGTCCCAGGTTCCAATTCCATCTGTTATCATCACGATGGGTCGAGGGGCATCAGGGTTGTCAGGTCGGCCCTGAGGGGTAACTCTGTAGGCTTTTTGGATGGTGAAGGCTTGTGCCGCTACAGCCTCTCCAAATTGCTGTGCCATCCAGTCTCAAAGAAAAAGGACCATGGAGTCCTCCTCACTACCCTCAGGCATTCCCAAAATCTGAATGTTTGCAGTGTAGGCTTGATTCTCCAAAGCCTTTAATCGGGACCCTTGGTGAATGTAGTGGTGGTCCCCAGGGCAGTGTCAGCTTGTTTGGTCATATCAGTTGTTGCAGTCTGAACCACCTCCACAGTATTTTCAAGGCCAACAACAAGGTTAGTTAGGTTATCAAATTTATCTGCTAAGCATGCAACCAATTGTATTTATGTTGTCGCCCAGTGTTTCCTCAGCTGGGCCTTCTGCCGCCATTTTACATGGGCTTCACTGCCCCCCAGTTTAATACATTATTAAAAACTATTTTTATAATTTGTAAACATTTTTAGTAACACTTATATTTCTAGGGACATGGATATGTTGTTCATACACACTTTCTGGCAGGTTCCTTGCCGCTTTAAATCTTGCCGGAAGGTCTTCAAGCTGGCTCCTCCCTCCCACCCGGGTGGTAAAACTCTCGGCTCCGCCCCATGACGCCAGATCTTCCTTACCGCTTGGAAGCTCAGGTTCCCTCCTTAGCGCTCTGCGTTTTCGACTGGTTCCTGATTTTTCGGTTTCTCCGAATTTAGTTGGAAGTTTTCTAAAACTTCGGTCTTCTTCCCTCGCTGCTGCGATGGATATTTCGTTTCCCGGCTCCTGGAGGCACCCGGGTAATACCTCCAGGAAGGACCCGCACTCCACGTGCGTTTACTGCCTCAACTTGGACCATGATCCGCAAGTTTGCGATTTTTGCTGTGCCCTTTCAACCAGCGTCCTGGAGAATCATACGCCTGTTTGGGGCTCGGGCGACCGGAAACTTTTTCCACGCTGGAAAAACCCTTGGAGGCTCATCGGGTGGTGTCCACGTCGGCTGTCTCAGCTGAGCAGCTCGATCTCCTTTCCTCCATGGAGGAGGCGGCGACCAAGTCTGTCCCCCCCTCCTCCTCGGTCGTGGCGCTTATCCCGCTCTCTTTGAGTTCTCCTCATTCAGCTTCGTTCAAGGAGCTTCGCCAGTCCCTTTCCTTGAAGGGAGAGGGAACTTTGGGACCTGCCTCTCGGCCCAGGTCAAAGGAGTCGCAGGCTAGGTCCCATCATCGGCGCTGGCGGGAGTGGGAGAGTTCCCCTTCCCCTGTCTGCCGACTTTCGACTTCGGTCGAGGGTGCGGCTCAGGCCACTGGCTTCACGGTGTCCCCGTCAGGTCCGCCGGCCATGACTCCTGTCGACGTTGTCAAGTCTCTCGACCCGTCACCCGGGCTGTCTACTGCAGGAGTCATCAACCCTTCGCCGGTTTCCCCAGCGGAGGCCGAGGTTCTGCCTGTACCTTCGGGGCAACAGGCCTCGGTCTTTTCGTCCGAGCCGAGGGAAGAGCGGGTGTCCCCCTCTCCTTCCCAGGCCCACCCTCGGTTTCCCTGAGGATTTGGGTCTCGGTCTCGGTCCTCTTCTCGGTCAAGCTGCTCCTGCCAACTTCAGCTATCTCGGTCGGGGCACCGAGTTAAGTGGCATTACCGTTCCTCCTCGTCTCCCTCCTCGGATGAGGAGTGGCTTCGATGCAGATGGCATCGACGTTATGAGGAGTTCATGTGGCAGCAGTTGCTATTGTCCGGGAATCAATCGACTGTGATTAATTCCCCGTCCAGCAAGCAGCTGCCGCCCAAACAGCCGACACAACCGCTCGCTGCAGTCGAGGTGTCCACTTCAGGGCCGGTTGTTTGTCCGAACCTTGCTGCCCAACCGTCTCCGGTGGAACCTCGGTCGGGTCACGACCTGTCCAGCAGGTTGTCTGTTCCCTCACTCCAGCCCGCCCTCAGCGGGCGAAAGAGGACTCAGGCCTGAGGCAGCTCTTTGCAGAGACCCTTCGGAGTCCGGCGTCGACTCCTCCATGTTCTCTCAGTCGGGAGGACCGGGGTCCTTCTCCTGAATGTTCTGTGGACGACAGCCCATCGCCCTTTATGGGTCTGCTTCAGCTCATCTCGGAGTTCACCGGGATGCAGCTTGAACCCGTGTCCAAACGGGTCTCTTATCCCCTGACGGAGATTCTAGACCAAGGGGGTTCACCCTCGGAGGCCTTCCCGGTGGCTGAGGCCATTGTCGGCCCGGCCTTGGAGCTCTGGCGGCAGCCTACTTCCTGTCCTGCGCCCTCAGCTAGGATGGCCAGGAAGTACTCTGTCCCTGTCAGTTCTTTGCCCGGTTTCTCGGAGCACCCCTCTGCTGAGGGGTTAGTTACCGATAATGTCTTCCAGTGTTCTGTGAACGCTCGGGATGTGGATAGGCCCCCTGACAAAGAGTCCAAAAGGATGGACTATGTCGGGTGCAAGGTTTACGCTGCATCCTCCCTAGGCCTCCGACAGGCCAGCTCGGCCGCACTGATGGCACATTTTTCCCACGCCCTTTTGGGCTCCCTGGATGAGGTGCTCCCTCATCTCCCAGCTGACCTGCGGACCACGGTCCGGGGTGACGGGACCAGGGTAGGGCAGTGGCGAAGCAGCAGCTTCAGACTGCTCTGGACTTGGGTGATTCCTGTGCCAGGTCGGTGGCGGCCGCAGTGTCTATGCGCCGCACGGTGTGGCTGAGGTTATCCTCTTTCTCAATGGATACCCAGCACAAGTTGGTGGACATCCCCTTCTTGGGGACTGACCTCTTCAGCCCTGGAGTGGAGGGACACCTCCAGGGGACCGAGAAGTCCGATGCCACTCCGGACTCGGTCACCCCCACCCGGAGGGACAAGGGCCACCGGCAGCCTTTGCATAAGCCCCTTTGTCCCTCGGCCCCAGCGGCTCGACCGGCCCATCAACTCCAGCATGAGGGCCAGCAGGCTTGCGCTGGGCATCCTGAGCCCAAGCCAGCGGCTTCCTCTAAAGGGAAACAGGGAGGTAAAGGCCCAGGAGCTCCCACGGCCAGTCCCTCCTCCAGGCCTGCTCAGTGATGGGCTGAGGGGCGCTGTCCCCATCCCCGTCACCCCTACCCAGGTTCCCCCGTGGGGAGACGGCTCCGCCCCTCCTCCACCTGGTCCGCTTTCCCGGACCTCTGGGTGTCGGAGGTGCTAAGGGAAGGTCCTGCCTCGGGATTGCGAGCAGGCCCCACCCTTTTGAGCTGTTGCCCCTCAGGGGCCATGGGGTCCGCAGCCTCATTGTCGGCCCGCCGAGCCGACTTACCTGGCCCCTCGAGATAGAGGTGATCAGGAAGGTGACGGATCCTCCTCCAGACCCTGGGTTCATGTCCAGGTATTCCTGGTCCCTAACGGACAGGGGGCTTGCGCCCCATTCTTGACCCGCACAACGGGATGGTCTCTCTGTCTCAGATATCCCATCCTCAGAACGAGGCATGTGGCTCTATTTCCCTGGACTTCCAGGATGTACTTACACTTCGATCCGTCCATTTCTTGGGAGACTCCTCCGTTTCTTAAGCGGGAGATCTCTTTACAAGTTCCAGGCCAGGCCCTTCGGTCTCTGCTCAGCAGCATTCCTGCAGCACTGAGGGATCCGGGCGTAACCCCACCCGGATGGCGGCCTGACTGCAACCCCTCCAGGGCGGAGGGGGACGGTCCAGAGTTCTGGACCTCTAGGTTGCTCTCAGACTGGTCTCCTTTTTATTGGAGCCATGTTGGAACTCGTGTCTAAGCGGGTGATCCTTTCTTCGGGACGAAGCTCAACTCTTGAGTCTGAGCTCGGCTTCCGGCGGACAGGGCCGAGGTTCTTCCTCCCTTACCTAGTCAGGTCTGACTGGGCAATTGCGCCCTGCCCGGGACTTCCTGCACCTCCTGGGCCTTGTGGCGGCCTGCACCAGCGTGGTCTGTTTGGATCCATCGGTTCATGCGTCCCCTTAATGGGGGCTGGCCAGCCAGCGGTCACAGTGCTGCGTTCCTTTGGACCAGTCCGTGACAACAGCCCAGGGGTTAGGGAACACTCTCCTTCGGACCGTTCCAGCTCATTTGCAGGAGAACATCCCGTTCGTCCGCCCCGAGTCAACGGTCTTCTCTGACCGATGCATCTCGGATGGGTGGGGGTGCCCATCAAGGAGAATACAGAGTGCACCGCCTCTGGTCTTCTCGGGAGTCCCGATGTCTTTCCTACCTGCTGGAGCTCCAGGTGGTCTGCTTAGCTTGCACCGCTCTCTCCGTCTGTGCGGGGTCTAGTGGTTTAGGTCCAGGCGGACAATACTACAACCATGTGCTACCTAACCCGCCAGGGTCGGATGAGCCCCTTGCCTCTGCGTAAGGAGGTTCTCCGCATTGGGTCTTTCACACAGCCGGGAGGCAGTTTCCTAGCCATTTCTATGGCAGGAGCCTCCATCACCCTGGCCGATGCCCTAAGCCGGATAAGGGCTACGCCTCACGAGTGGTCTCCCTGCCGGAGGTAGCACAAGATCTTTTCCCTCTAGGTCACACCTCGGTGGACCTTGTTTTTCCCTCCAGGGAGAATTTGAGGCCGAGACTGTCTCATGCCCGCCTCAGCACGGTTCGCTGTAGGGATGCCTTTGAGGCCGTGGACCCCGGGCCTCTTCTACGCCTCTCCCCCATTTCCCTTGACCCACAGGCAAGGCGAGGAGGGACTAGGCACAGGTGATTCTGGTAGCCCCAGACTGGTTTTGCCAGCTCTGGTATCCAGCTCTCCTCAGTCTCAGCCCCAGGCTCCCGAGGCGGCTTCCAGCCCGCCCGGTCCTGATCTCTGTTGTTACAGAAAGGTACTCCATCCGGACCTTCAATCCCTGCACCTGACGGCCTGGTCCCTGTGCGGCTAGTGGCCAGGCCTTGGGTCTTCTGGCAAGGTCCTCGACATTTTTGAGGCGTCCTGCCAGGAGTCGACCAGATATGCTCGCCTTCATATGGAAGAGTTCTCCATTTGGTGTTAGGATAGGGCCTGGTCCCCTCTCCTGTTCCTCGGCGAGCATTCCAGACTACCTGTGGTCCATTCTTTTCTTGAACAAGGGCTTCGGTCGATGACCCTCAAGGTGCTCCTGTTAGCCACTCCTGTCTTCCGGGCGCGGGCCGGAAGGTAGTCGGTGGCACAGGAAAGGTGGTCTAGCACTTTCCAAGGTCTTGATCACACCTCCCCTCCGGGGAGAGTATCCCCATTTCTGTGGGATCTTATGCTGGTATGGGCTTAGCTCTCGGGCAAGCCGTTCGAACCTTTGCACAGGTGTGAGTTTCTCCACCTGTTGTGGAAGAACACCTTCTTGGGGGCTACCATGCCACCCAGAAGGACGGGAGAGTTCCAGGTGCTCCTTTGAATCTCCGTATCTGGTCTTCCACAGGGACAAGGTTATCCTGCACCCCACCCGAAGTTCCTTCCGTAGGCGGTGGCAGAGTTTTTTCCCTAACCGGGTATTGTCTCTGTCGGGGTTCACCCCATTCACACCTCGGAGGCCGTATATAGGATCCATTGGGACCCTATTTAGCGCTCGCCTTCCCAGGGAGCGTAGGGCTGAAGTTCGGGAGAAGTTCGCAGCTGTTTGTCATCTACACTGAAGCCGCACCTGGCAGACCTGCAGCCAGGCGGACGACGAGCGGGTGGGTCACCTCCTGCATAGATCTCTGCTATAGGTGGGCTGGCATGGAGCCTCCCAGAGGGATAAGTGCTCATTTTACCCACCCTTCCGCTGCATCGGTGGCTGCTTCCGAGGATACTCCTGTCCAGGATATCTGTAAGGCTCCTACCTGGAACCAGGCATATACTGGCTTCCCCCTTCCACATCGACCTTGGGTCATGCCGGGATGTTGGTCGGGGCCTCGGTTCTCCAGTCTTTATCCCTAAGTAGGGGGTGTGCGCCTTGCCTCCCTCCTCCCGGAGAGCTGCTAGGAGTCTGCCAGAAAGTGTGGATGAACAACATATCCATGTCCCTAGAAATACAGGTTACTCACCTGTAACAGGAGTTCTAGGAATGGTATATGTTGTTCATCCACCACATTCACCAACCTCCCGGCTTCGATGCACAACCTGGCTTCCAGCAGGCTAGATCTGGCGTCATGGGGCGGAGCCGAGAGTTTTACCACCCGGGTGGGTGGGAGGAGCCAGCTTGAAGACCTTCCGGCAAGATTTAAAGCGGCAAGGAACCTTCCAGAAAGTGTGGATGAACAACATATACCATTCCTAGAACTCCTGTTACGGGTGAGTAGCCTGTATTTACTGCATTGCTATTAAGTTCTTATTTACATTTGAGCAGCCTAAAAAGTGACCAAAAAAGACTTTTAACACACATTTTGTTTTCCTAGGCTTATTAAGACATTCTGTTAAAGCTTACAACTTAAAGTGCCACCATGAACCAGTCCAGTGTTTCATGTTTTATCTACTGCAATATACAACATTTTGCTTGAGTGGTCTGAGGGGCAAGATCTCTTGATTTGCTGAGTTTTGTTCTGGTTGGATGTGTGGATTCTGAGATCTGGATGGTGCATTTTTAGGAATTTTTTTTTTTTTTTTGCTGCTTTTTGTCATTGCTTAGCACCCAGACAGTTTGGAATTTTGTTCTGTAAGTAGGTTCAGGGTAGAAAGGGATTGTCCCAGAGTGGTGCCTTTCGGTGGTTTGGTGAAAAGATATTAATCCATTCCCAAGTTATAAGAATTTGAAAGTTTGGTTCTGAGCATGACCTGCAAGGTCTTTTGGATAGATGTTTGATATGAAAGAAGAATTTGGCAATATGAAAGGGGATTTCTTGTTTTGTGAGGGGTTACTCCTCTTTCATGAGAGAAAATTTTTCTTTTGTATGACAGCCATCTTGTTTCCATAAAAAATTTTTTAACTCATAAAAATGATGCCCTGCAGAGACACCAAGACATGAATCTAGCTAAACAGGACCACTTTAGCTAGATTCTACACTTATTTTTCCAAAAAAAAATCAACCACTAAATGTGTTTTGGGAGCATTTAAAATCTCTTCTTTTGTGAGATGATTTTCTTATTTCATATGGCTCACAAAAGAAGAGTAAGGTCATACGAAAGAATAGGACCATGCAAAAGAAGAAGAATTTGGACAATTTTTTCCATATTCATCTTTCATAAGAACCAACCTTCTTTCATGAGCTCACAAAAGAACACTGGTTCTCATGAAAGACGAAGTTTGGACTTTTTCATGAACTCAAAAATCTCATGAAAGTAGATGAGTTCATACAAAAGAAGAATTTGAACTTAGTGTGTTTTTTTTTTCATATTCTTCTTCTTTCATATGAACCAATCTTCTTTTGTGAGCTCATGAAAATATCATGAAAACAGATGAGTTCATATGAAAGAACAATTTAGACTTAGGTTTTTGTTCATATTCTTCTTTTGTATGAACCAATAACCAATTCTCTTTCTTGAGTTCACAAAAGAAGATCAGTTCATATGAAAGAAGAATTGGGACATTTCAACTTTATCAAGACATAACATCATCAATATTTGGAGCTCGGGAAATATATGTATGTGTGTGTGTGTGTGTGTGTGTGTGTGTGTGTGTGTGTCTCTATATATATATATATATATATGTGTGCTGGAATAAATTCTGCTATAAAAAGTGATAGCTAAAGCAGCCAGTGGAGATAATACTGATATCTCCATGTTCCTATACGTCATCATAATATCTTCAACACTCATATACGTCACAGTGTTATCTTCTAAACTCCTATACATCACCTCTAATAAATCCTACTGGCCCCTTTGAAAATGAAAGTGCTCCTGCGCTGCCTTCCATAACCTGCACCCCCCCAAAAAACGTGACTCCTACACCTCGTATATTCTACGTGCCATCATTTTCAAACAAGTATTCATTAAAAAAAATGAATCTGCTTGATCCTGCCATTTCCCTGTGGTGTCACCAGTTTTCTCACATCCTAGATTGGTAGTGTGACTGAGCGCTTTTGGAGCTAACAGAGATTCAAAAAAAGCGCTCTCACTGTAAAATGTTAAAAATACAGTTCCTTTTTGCTAATATTGCAGAGCTTTGTTACAATCTAGTTGCCGAAAGTAGAAACAGAAGATAGCGCGAGTCAGCAACTTCAGAGATATGAATGCAAGTGCAAGTGAGTGTTACTATAGCAACACTCGTTCCCGTTCACATCTTTGAAGCTGTCACCTCGTGCTCTCTTCTCTTTCTACTGTCAGTAGCTGGATTGTAACAAAGCTCCACAACATTAGCAAACAGCCACAGTATTTCTAACATTTCACAGTGAGAGTGCCTTCTTTTGAATTTCTGTCCGTTCTGAAAGTGCTCGGTCATGCTATAAATTTAGAATCTCAGAAATGAAACTGTTTGACACCACGAGGAAACGGCAGGATCAGCCAGATAAGTTTTTATTTAAAAAATTATTTACCAATTATAGCTACAGGGCTTCCACATCTACAGGGATTTCTATAAAATCTGAAGCCATGTAAAAATAAACTTGTTCCCATAAGCTTTCTTTGGTTATACTGGAAAAAAAGAACAATTAAACAGCCATAGAAAATAATATAATCTTCATGAAAACACAGGAGCATTGCTCTGCAGTTACTGGAAAAATGCCAAATCAGTCTGAAAGCTCTTTGTCAGAGCTGCTGGAGAAAGAGGAGAGGTTGGCTGATAGTCCTGCCTCATCAATAAGATAAGTGGTGGGTTGTCAAGTGGGGGATCTGGTGGGTTGTCTGAAACTTATGTTGGTGGTTGTCTTGACAACCCAGCACATATGTTGTATAAGCAGAACATGACATGGCCTGACTGAAGATATCATATTTATCTTCACTTGAGGCCAATGACATCAAAATATCTCACTCGTGGCTTTGCCACTTGTGAGATATCATGATATCATTGGCCTCTCTTTAAGATAAATATGATATCTTCAGACAGGCCATGTCATATCCCCTATAGATATAGATATATATAGATATAGATATAGATAGATATAGATATAGATATGCAGAGAGATGGAGATAGATAGATATATATATATATATATATATATATATATATATATATATATATATATATATATATATATATATATATATATATATATATATATATCTATATATATATATATATATATATGTGTGTGTGTGTGTGTGTGTGTATGTATGTATGTATAGTATATGTATATATATATATATATATATATATATATATACACACACACACCATAAAAGGTCTCAATGAGTTCTAAAAGACTAACACATAATACCCCCAAAAACATTTAAATAAATAAATTCAGGAGCCATATAAAAACCTAAAAATTGAAAAATAAAAATTCTCATAGCATAACATTGCAACGTTAACACGCCATAACTGTCAATATTTGGAGTTAAGGGACAATCTATGTATTAATGAAAGGGTCTCACTGAGTATTACAAGGCTACCACATAATAACCCCCCCAATTCGTGGGAGATGCACTGTACCCCAACATTACCTCCAAACTTCAGCATGGTGTCAAATCCACAATTAAAGTCTGATCATCACCAAAAATGTATTTATTTATTTATTTTATTTATTTATTTTTTATAATCAGTTTACAACCTTTGAGCCAGAGGCTCATTTACAAAGGTACCTCGTCACATTGAGGACAGACAGAGCATTTAGGTTACAGAAGACATGTCACTGACTTAGAGTTACACAGAATGATTTCATACATTGTACAATGTAATAGCATTTCCAGTGATACAGCTGAGCACATGCTGGTTACAGCAGAGGCAGGATGCACAGGGGGCAGAAGTAGGGGGGGAGTGAGGTGGAGTGCCGCCCAGTGGGCGTTGTCTAGTGTAGAGAGATAGTGGCGAGGCACCAATTAGAGACAGGAGCAGCTGTGAGTGTTAAACAGTTGGCTCCGAAGAGCGGTTTTGAAGTTGGAGATTGTGGGGGCATTGGAGATGAGTACAGGGATAGAGTTAAACCAGGATGGGGCTCTTTAGCAGAAGGACCTCTGACCGTGGGTGGTCCTGGATCTGGGGACCAGTAGAGTGGTCTTGTTGGTGGTTTGGGTTGCGATAGTGGGTGGGGTATGGTGGATGGAGGCTGTCACCCTAGGAGGCGAGTAGAGTTTTTTTTTTGTTTTGTTTTTGTGAGGAGGCAGGTTTGGTAGCAGAGCCGTTCATCTAGGTTAAGGAGTTTTGCCCCATCATAGAGTTGACATGTATGTGTGAGTCTGGGGGCACCAGTAATCAGACTGCAGGCCTTGTTTAGGGTGAGACGAATTTTGTTGAGGGCAGTAGTGTCAGCAGCACCATAAACTGGCAAACCATAGTCGACAAGGGACAGTACTGATGACGTAACGGCAAGTCGGAGAGCATCGGGGGAGGCAATTCTTATAGCAGTAGAGGATGCCAAGCCGTGTGTTAGTGGCAGATGCAAGGGCATTAATGTGGATGTGGAAGGTGAGGGCTGAGTCGAAAGTAACCCCAAGGTATTTGTAGGAGCAGACTTGTTCAAGCGGTTGTTTGGTGCTAGGGAGGATAAGGAATGGGTTGTTGCAGACTTTGTTTTGGGGTTGGGCGAAGAGCATTGTCTTGTTTTTTTTTGAGATTAATGATGAGTCTGCGCTCCTTAAACCAGGCTTCAGCATCATTGTAGGAGTGTTGTAGAGAGTCCTGGAGGGAGATGGGATTATGGTGGGTGGAAAAATGACAGCATCATCTGCATACATAAGAATTTTGCCAGAGCATGCACTGGGCAGGGTGTTTAGATAGAGTGTAAAGAGTAGGGGGCCCAGGATGGAGCCCTGGGGTACCCCCGAGCAGATGGGACGAGTTTCAGAGAGTGTCCCATTGATTTTGACACACTGGGAACGAGTGGATAGATAGCTCGAACACCATGCAAGGGGGCCAGCAGAGAACCCAGTATGGCAGAGGGCATCTAGCAGAAGGGGGTGGGAGATGGTGTCGAAGGCCTTTGAGAGGTCAACGAATACTGCACCAGCTAGGGAGCTGGCATCCAGGGAGGAAAGTAGGAAGTTGGAGAACTCAACTAGTGCAGTGCTGGTACTGTGACCAGCATGGAAGCCATACTGCTCTGGGTGTAAGATGTTATGCTTAGTCAGATATTCAGTGATTTGAATGGCCACCACTTTTTCTAGGGCTTTGGAGAGGAGGGGGAGGATGGAGATTGGTCGGTAATTACTGGCGGAGGACCTGTCACCCCCTTTATGAATGGGCGTGACTACGGCAGTTTTCCATAAAGTGGGGAATTGTCCCGGGCAGAGGGATCAGTTAAGTAGGCTGGTGAGTGGGGTAAGGACTTCATCCAGCACCAGCCAGAGAATACTGGGGTCCAGGGAGTCGCTGCTGGGACTATTACTTTTTAACGCTTTAATTAGGAGCGGTCTGGCTTCCTGGGCAGATACCTTGCATAGGTAGAAGCAGGGGCGCTGGAGGACAGGGGGAGGTAGGCTGGGGGGTGGGTCAAACAAATTACTGGGGAGGGCAGAGCTAAGATCAGTAAAGGAGGTGTTAAGGCAGTTAGCAATGCAGGCAGGGTCGGTGGAGGTAGAGCCATCAATAGTGAGCTGGGATGGGGAAGGGGAGCACGATTACCCATTTAGCTGTTTAATATTGTCCCAGAAGGTCCAGACACACCCTCAGGAGGAGGTGAGGGTGACCTGGTAATGGGCAGCGTTGTCTTTACAGACGGCCCATGAGCACCTGTTCCAAGCAGCATTGTAGGCCTGTCTATCAGCCATCTGGCCCATTTCAGTGGCTAGGTGCCATAGGTTATCCCTATTTCTGAGCATTTGTAGTAGGGCAGGGGTAACCCAGGGTGCAATATGTTTTTTGGATCGAATTTTGGTGGGGGATGCAAAGAGATCACAGGCCTTGTTAAAGGCTTGTTGGGAGAAAAGAGCGAGGGCAGTATCAATGTCGGGTGCATGATGAATGGGGGACCAATTAATCTGGGTGAGAAACTGTTTGAGTTTAATCAGCCCACCAGGGCAGAGGCGCCTGCAGAGTATGGTTTGGGCTATGGGTTTGGGAGTGGGGGCAGCCCAAAGGAGTAGGATAGGGGAGTGGTCACTTAGGGAGTCCGGGAGGACCTGTGTGTTATGGATTTTTCAGGGGCGGTTGGTGATAATGACGTCCAGAAGGGTACTGGTTCCTCTCTTTGGGTTAACTCTAGTGGGCTGTGAGATGAGTTCTGTCAAGTCTTGGGCAGTGAAAGAATCTCTGATAGTGGAAGGGAAGGGGCTGAGCCAGTTCACGTTAAGGTCCCCACTAGGATTTGTTCTGCCTTGTGGTGGAGGGTGGCAAGATATTCTGGTATAGATATCGGAGCTGGGTTCTGGTTCTTTGGGGGCATGTAGGTAGCGGTGAGATAGAGAGGGCCCCTGGAGGGGTCAGGAGTGAGTTTGAGGGTAAGGGCCTGGGCCCCATTCACAAGAATGGGGGCAGGGAGCACTTGTCCAATGATTGTATCCTGGGTATAGATCGCACAGCCACCCCCGCGTTTGTCTATTCGGTCCTCCCGATATAGGGTATAGCCTGGGAGGGAGACAAAGGAGCCAGGGGTGGACTTGGACAGCCAGGTTTCTACTAGGGCTATGATGTCTGGTTGATGTAACATGACCCAGCACTGGAGGGCATCACATTTTTTCAGTAGGCTGCATACGTTCAAAGAGACAATGCGGAGACCAGTGGACCTAGCTGGTGGGCTGGAGGGGGCAAGGCCTGGGTTAGGATGTATATTACCAGATAGGAGTAGTAGGAAGACCAAGGCTCTGACCAGGGGGTGGCAGTATGGCGACTCCGGGGGTACACTGGGATGGGGAGGAGGCCTTAGGGAACAAGGAATGGCAGGGTTCAAGGGTCGGGAGGGCGAGGATGAGTTGCAACCATGGGGAGCCAGGGTAGGCAGCAGGGGGGGCAGCTAGGGGGTGGGTGCCATGGGCCAGGGTACACGGTCAGTGTAGGGTGGGATCGGACTAAGTCAGGGAGAGTTGGGGGTGCTGTTACAAGTGGGTTTGGGGACAAATACAGGGTAGAAATAGTGACTCCTAGTGGTCACTGAGGGTTAGTGGCAGGCTGGGTGAGGGTTCGGTGGTAGGGCAGGGGGGTCAGTATGTAGGGCTAGCTAGGAGGCTGGGTGTGAGAGTTAGGTGTGGGCAGAGTAGAATGAGAGTAGGGGAGAGGAGTAGAGTATGTAGGTAGAGGGGATCCAGGAAGTAGGAGGAGGAGGAAATTCAGGTAGAGAAATGGAGGTGATAGTCAGAGGGTCCCTCTAGTGGC
Source organism: Neoceratodus forsteri (assembly GCA_016271365.2). Lineage (NCBI taxonomy): Eukaryota > Metazoa > Chordata > Ceratodontiformes > Ceratodontidae > Neoceratodus > Neoceratodus forsteri. The sequence continues at coordinate 196,054,428 of CM028137.1, read as the reverse complement.
TAGCAGGTATAACCTGCAAATGGAAAAGTGGGGACTTAGAAATACAGCAGACAGGAAGTGATGGACTTAGAAATACAGCAGACAGGAAGTGATGTCATAGGAAGGCAGGAAGTGATGGCATAGGAAGGGGCCAATAAATCAAGGGTCGAGCCTGGGCAGGTGGGGCACCAAGGGTGTATCTCTTCTTGGACTATAAGCATGGCAAATTTCAGACCAAACCAACACACATTTACTGATATGGCTAAAAATTGAAAAACACAGTTTTGCCCATATACAATCAACCACTGGGAGTTAAGTGGCACGTATATATATATATATATTTTTTTTGGTTTGAAGTGAGCCCCACAAAAAGCAATCACAATGAAGCAGGTAAATTGCTTTCCTGGAGGGATGGAAGCACAGGGCCCCAAAGGGCCCTACAGTTCTGCAGCCAGATGGATGTGTTCATGCGGGTCCCAGAGTGAGGATAAGATTTTACCATCTCAGAAAGAAAGGAAATTCTTTGCAAAAAAAACTGCATTAATGCATCAGTTAGGGTTCAGATTAAAGCAACAAAAGTAGACATATGGTGTTAGGGTTTCTAACCCTAACCCCACCTCCTCCACCCCAAGCAGCAAAAGGAAAAAGCATTACTGTTTTGGGTGTCCTGAGGCTTGGCAAATCAGGGGTGGGGTCTTTCTTGGGGTTTTCAACCCTAGTGCTCACCCTATAGAAACATAGAAGTTGTTGGCAGAAAAGGACCCCTTGGCCCATCTAGTCTGCTGTAAAAATATCCTGCCTACTGTGTCACTGCAGACCCCACTTGATCTGCAGCCTTACCTTCCCCTGCCCTGTTACTAAGGCCCCCCATGTCTATCCCATGCATGCCTGAATCCTGCTACTGTTTTGTTACCTACCACCTCTGCTGGTAGTCTGTTCTAGGCATCCACCACCCTTTCCGTGGAGTATTATTTCCTCACAACCCCTCTGAGCCTCCCCCCTTCCAGCTTCATATCATGTCCCCTTATCCTTGAGCATCTCTTTCTATGTCAAATGCCACCCTCTTGTACCTTACTGATAACCTTGAGGTATTTGAATATTTCTATTATGTCTCCCCTTTCCCTTCTATCCTGTAGAGAGTACATAATTAATTCCTTGAGCCTTTCCTCATAGGGCTTCTGATGCAGGCCATGCACCATTTGGTTGCCCTTCACCTGATCTATGTCCTTCCTGAAATGGAGCCTACAGAACTGGATGCAGTACTTCAGGTGGAGCCTCACCATTGATCTATACAAGGGCAACCCCACCTCCCTCTTTCTGCTTGTGATACCCCTCCCTATGTACCTCAGCATTCTACTAGCCTTTCCTACTGCCTTATCACACTGCTTTGCCACCATCAGGTCATCAGATATGATGACCCCCAGGTCCCTTTCCTGCTTTGTTGTTGTAACCTCCTCCCCCCCAACTGATAAATTGCTGTTAGGTTCCTAAGCCCGTTGTGCATAATAAGCATGTTTTTTTCTCTAGATTTTAACCCTTAACCCCGTGTGTTAGAGACAGACACTGTACCAGTACACCGCAAGGCAATTTTGTTAAATGAATCTTTAACTGAAACAGTTTTTATTATTTGCTTCAAGGGCTCGTCCAAGATTTGGACCTGGAACCTCTCACACCCAAAGCGATAATCATACCCCTAGACCAACAAGCCCCCATTCTGATATAGTCTTCAAACGTACAGAACTGTGGCTCCCCACATGTTGCCAACAACCTGTTGGCCCTGCCTGAAGAAAACAGATCACAACTTAACTTATTTACAGGAAATGGGGTGAGTATTAGGGTTGAGAACCCTAAGGAGGACCCCACCACTGATTCACCAAGACTCAGAACAGCCAAAACCGTAATGTTTTCTCCTTTTGCTGCTTGGGGGATGGGGATGGTGAGTTAGGGTTGAAAGCCCTAACACTACATTTCCCTACTTTATTTGCTTTAATCTGAACCCTAAGTTGTGCATTAATGCAGTTTTTTGCAAAGAATTACAGTGGTGTGGCAGCACCACCATAGTTAAGGTTGAGTAGGCTGTTTAATGTTAAACCCTGAAATCTACACACCTTATTAGCTGTGCCCCCATTCACCAGACTTGCACAAAATGTTGCATGTGTAGTCTTGGGGGCAAGGTCTCTTGATTTGCCAAGTTTCATTCCAGTCGGATATGCATTCCAAGATCCGGATAGTGTGCTTTTAGGAAAAAATCTGTGTTTTTTTGTGCTTTTTTTTGTCCTCACCTACAGCACAGGTAGTGTGGAATTTTGGTCTGAAATTTTCAGGGTAGAAAGGGGTTACCGCAGAATGGTGCCTTTCATTGGTTTGGTGAAAAAAATGTTTATCCTTTTCCAAGTTATAAGGATTTGAAATTTCAGTTCTGAACATGCTCAGTAGAGTCTTTTGGATAGAAGTTCAGTACCCTACTGAGCATGCTCAGAGCCAAAGTGTTGCCACATTGAACGTTGCCAGTGCACTTTGTCCACAACCCTAAACTCCAAAAAAAAAAAAAAGATGGGTTAAAATTTGCAGTACTGTTAGTAGTAGCGACAGATACCATTTTTCTTAGCTGCAGGCACATACAGTACAAGTCACATTAAACTGTTCCTTCAATGCACTGGATCATCATTTTTCATTGAGTTGCTTAATGTGTACACTGCTCACTGCAGTGAATCAATGAAAGTTTCCTAATAGTTTGTATGTAGCTGATATTCACTTTCAGCTTACTTTGCAGTTCTCTGAAAACTTTTATCAGTGCACTACAACACATTAAGCAACCCATAAAAAATACTGAACCACTGAGTTGGAGCCCCATTTCACTACCGCAGTGTGCAGCACAGCGTGATTGACATGTCATTCTACTCAATTCCATGAAGAAGCTCTCACCCAGTTAATTCCAGTAGCGATCCTGTATTCAGATTGAAATCCCCGCCCCCACTGCCATGTTCTTTTCCCCACTTCCGAGGACTCCACTCACTGCTGTTTTTTTCCTTCATTTAAGTATATTCCATGTTATTTCTGACCTTTTTTCTTTTATCCCCCCCAAATGCTACAATTTCTAGCTCCACTGTTTTGCAGTTGTTTACCAGCACCATGATCACTCTGTACACGGTATGCATAGTAGCGCAACACATGTAATTACGTGTATGGTTATTGTGCTAATGGTCAACTGTTGCTCACCCCCCCAGCCTGTAGCCTCCAGTCTGACACACAAGGTACAGCTTCAAGCCAGCCCCTCATAGAGACAAACTCTTCAAATTTAGAGAAGTATGTCTCGCCCCATGTTGGCAACACAATTTGTTGTAGCTTTCTTCATTGGAGGCCTGCATGTGAGACATTGTTTGCTCAGGGAATGGGGCGAGTATTAGGGTTGATGACCCATAGGAAGACCCCACCACTGATTTGCCAAGACTCCAGAAACCCAAAACCCTAATGTTTTTTCCCTTTTGCTGCTTGGGGGAGGGGGAGGGGGAGTTAAGGTTCGAAACCCTAACGCTACATTTCCCTACTTTTGTGGTATTAAGTTAGCCTAACTGGTGCATTAACTAAGCTTTTTGCAAAGAATATATATTATAGTGGTGTGGTAGCACCACTATATTTAGGGTTGAGTAGGGTTTAATGTTAAACCATAATTTTTATACTTTAATAATTTCACATCTGTTTAACAGATTTATACGAAAGTTTGTATGCATGGTTTAGTGGGTTAGATATCTTGACATGCCATGTTTCATTGTGGTCTCATGTGTGGATTCTGAGATGTTGTCCCCATATTGCACTACCCTGTAATAAAGAAAAAGCACCAGTCAATGTCTTTTTTTTTAACCCTGTAAAAAAGAAAATGGTCCCTCACTGATCTGACCCCCCACCACCACCCCAACCTCCCACTGAGCACCCACCACTCTGCACACCTCCTTGTCCCCCACACACCCTCACTCACCTGGACAGGTCCCAGGGTGTAGAGCCACTCTCCGATTGAAGACATGTCTTGCTGCTGGAACCTCCAATTGCAATATGAGAACCTTAGGTAAAAGTGGTTCAATGTATTTCAATGGGGTTTTCAACTTTGATGCATAATTTTGCCTTTTGTGCATATTTTGACACTCAATTTTCAACATGGTGTTTTTTGGATCCCATCTAGTGAACAAGGGGGTGGAATTAGGCAAATCCAGTGGAAAGGTGATTTTGCAGTCATTCATTACCTTTTTCATGAAGTGGGGTCATATAAAGGGTATGTTGAAAATTTGGGGTCAAAATATGTAAAAATGGCAAATATGTGTGCATATATTAAAATGTTACTACACTCGCTTATAACTTTGGTAATTTTTAAATGTTTTTATCCAAAATTCTCAACATAGCCTTTTTTTACACCTCCCCATGAGCGTGACAGTTGTTCTTTTTCAAATCCTGGCCAAACTATTTTTTCACACCTATGGCGTGGAATAACATTATGGTGGCACGGAATAACATTTTGGTGGGGATTTGAAAATATTTAATACTGGGTTCATGAGGTGAGGTTATACAAAAGTTATGCTGACAATTTGGTTGCTGTTCTGCTACAAATGCAAGCACAGGGCCTGGAGGACGCTGCTTCCACAGCAACATATGTGTACACATCTATGGAGGATATAGAATGGGGTGAGCTTTAGGGTTGACAATCCCAAGGAAGACTCCATCCCTGATTTGCTTCAGGTGTGTGTATGTTGGGGGTCGGTTTAGGGTTGAAAACCCTAAAACCACATTTCCCTACTTTTGTTTCTTTAATTTTAACCCTAAAAGGTGCATCAACACAATTTTTTGCAGACAGATAATTTATTGTATCCACTGATATATTCTTAATGGAAATAAATCACTTATTTCAATGTTAGGTAGATTATTAGCATTTAGGGCCACAAAGCAACTCTTAACCAATGGGAAAGCAGCTTTAGCAATGCCTGATGCTGTCTTAGCGGTCTCTGCTGCACTGAAAACTGAGCAGTGAAATCAGACAGAAGCAATGAAGTCTTCAGTAAGAGAAGTAATTGAAAGCTCTGCAATTTAAAATGCATTGTAAAAATTGGATATGCAGTGCCCTCACTCAGAATAAGACATTTATCTGCACTTGTGAGGTGGTAGGACTTTCATAACGCACTTGTCGAGTTATGGTCCTCCCTCTCACTCTGGAAGAGAAGTGGCACATTCGGGAGTACTATATAGTTCAGTATAGCCTAGAGGATTAAAGCACCAAGCTGAGAACCTGGAGTCCCAGCAGGCCTGAGGTTTAAAACCCATTACTGACACTTTCATTCTGTGTGACCCTGCCTGACCAAATCACTTAACCTCCATAGTGCTCCTGGTACACTCATAGAAAGAAGCTTTGGCTCAGCTTGACTTTCCTGGACAAAGATTCTAAAAAAAAGTCCTATTTTTTGTGGAAGGGTATGGGACAGGGAATACAGAGCTAAAACAAATTTAAAAAGTGCTGGGTTCCTATCAGTGTGTCTGATTATAAGTATAATAATGATTATAAATATTGGATATGTCCTTTGAAACACGTTTAGCTTATTGCAGGTGCATCAGACATGTTTATTTAATTTCTGAAGTCTGCTTCCTCAGGAAATTAGCTCAGGCTTGGCAAGAAGATGACCTAGTTTTATTTTGCGCATAATAGTAAAAAAAAAAATGTGACTTCTGAGTTGTCAGTGAACTTTGTGCCACTCATTCCAGGAAGTCCAGCTGCTTCTTTCCTCCAGGGGACGAGTAATACATGCTTTCTGGACAAATGTCAAAATCCCAGCTTCCATGATTCTGCAAAGTCCTGCTTGACAGTGATAATGTACACAGTTCTGTAATTATTTAGACAGTTTCACTTAGCAACTTCAGCTGAGTTTGGGGCATACTCCCAAAGGAACCTATTAAATGTAGACCTTACTACTTGTTCTGGACAAAATGCTGAGAACTTCTGCACGCAACTGACTACGTGTGTAATAAACTGCTGGAGAGTTAAAACGGAACAGCTGGAAGAGTGGTGCCTGAATGTTTACAACGTGTTTCTTCTGTCTCTTCACTTCCTCCATTATATTTCTACAATAAGTGAACTAAAACATGCATGTAATTCAAAAACAGATTAACCTGTTTGAAATATCTATCAGTATGTTCTGTATGCCTCTGCCACCAGGACGAGACTGAAAATGATAAATATTTTTTAGGCCTCCAATCCCCATCAACAAAAATAAGTATTTAAAATAAAACAGAGAAACATAAAATTTGTTGGCAGAAAAGGGCCACTAGACTCACATTGTCTGCCCAAGGTTTGCCTGCCAATTGTACTTCTGCAGACCCTATCTGGTCTATGGGAATCCAACCCTCTCCCTGTTTCCATACTACTTTGTCCATGTGCATATCCCTTGTATGTTTAAATCCCACTGTTGTAGCCTCCACAACTTTACCTTGCATTCGGTTCCATACTTCTACCACCCTGTCTGTGAAGAAGTATTTCCTTACATCCTTCTTAAAATTTCCTCTTTCCAATTTCTTTGCATGTTCCCTAGTCCCGGAGCTCGTCTTCTTTTGGAAAAGGCTTCCTCCCTGCACTATATTCATTCCTTTGAGGTACTTGAAGGTCTGTCATCTCACCCCTCACTCTCCTGTCCTCCAGAGTGTACATATTGAGGTCTCTCAGTCTCTTCCCATAGGCTTCTCTTGGAACCCCTACACGATCTTGGTTGCCCTTCTGTGAACCACCTCCACCCTGTCAATATATTTTCAGAAGTGCAGTCTCCAGAACTGGACAGTGTACTCCAGATGGGGCATACCAGCGAGTGGTACAATGGCAGTACCGCCACTCTCCTCCTGCAGGTGGTGCCCACCATGTGCATCCCCCGCATCACATTAGCTCTGTCTACAACCTTGTAACACTGCAGTGCCACCTTAAGGTCTTCTCAAATACTAACCCTAAGGTCCCTTTCCTGCTTAGTGACTGCCAACACGTCCCCCCTTCTTATACTCAGCCCCGGGGTTCCTGAGCCATGGTGCATGATTTTGCACTTTTTGGCATTAAACCCCAACTGCTATGCCTTCGACCACTCTTTTAATTTCCCGATAAGTAACGTTGTTGGCAGTGGTTGAGTTGGAAACATTTAGGTGGTTGAACTCTCACATCTCGAGTTCTAGGTGGTGGAAATGTCATTTCAAGGCAGTAGAACTCTCCTGTATAGTAGTCAATCGAGAAAAATGACTGAAGCGGTGGAACTGTCATCCAGTTTTTAAGAGGTGGTATAACTAAGTTCCTGTGGACACCTGCCCAGTTTAACCCCTGGCTGTTAGTGTGTATAGTAACTACTTAAAATAGTTGCAATGTTCATGAGGGTTATGTGTTGTGTCAGGGATTACATTGCTAAAATTGTCTAGTCACATACCTTTTAGCTGTAAGAGACAACCTTTAGTATTCACTTCAAAAGCTACATGCAGATCACAATTCTTGAAGTCTTGTATCTCTATCTTATGGCATATTACAATTTACTTCCCCTAAGATAGACTATCTAAGTTGTAATATGCCACTTGTAAAGGCACCCTGTTTTTTTTACCTAGTTTTACAAGTGGGTGGACTGACACACAGGGTGGCTAAGTAACTGGTTCAAAGTTACTAAGGGCCTGATCTGGAAAAATGCCATTTTATTTATTTAGTTTTTGTTAACCAGGTAGGTGCACTAGCCATAAAATTACTATTTTCAGGCACGACCTGGGAGAGTACAACAAAAAGAGAACAGTGGAACAACAGCAACATGGGTACAGTAATACAAATAGAGGAACAGTACAGCAGTGCTACAAAATTACAATGAGTAGAAACAATAAATAATAATGGCAAGCATTATACAAATAATGGCAGTAAGATATATAATAAATGCAGAAACCACGGACTTGACCTAGTGGAGTGAAAGGGTTAATAAGAGAATAAGGTTATATAGAGAGAGAAAAGTGAGGAATGTTCAAACATAACAAGAAAGATTGACAGAAGGAAGGCCAGGGGTGGTATTTGGCAAAACAACAGTGGATGGTCAGCAACAAGGTTCGAGAAGGAAGAGAGCTGTTCACACAACCACCTGCACTGATGCTGGTCCATGACTGCAACATATGATATTCAGTCTCTTGCCATCCTCTTTTGCATGTGTGGATCTCCATGTGGACACGGAGTGGTTGGGGTGGAGCTGGGTCAGACATAGAAGCATAAAATGTATCAGAAAGACTCATGGGTCCATCCAGTCTGCACCATAACCCTTCCTCATTCTATGTAATGCCTGGCTGGATTTAAATAGCTGAGAGCCCTAGTGACTGGCAAGTATCCACATCCCCATAAAGCCAACTCTCCTCTCTGCCTGTGGGCTGCACTATTCCCTTACAGTTGTTGCTATCTTTTGCCTCAACCACCTCTCGTAGTCTAATCCATTTGTTCATCACCCATTCAGTGAAAAAGAACTTCGTCACATCCTTCTCGAATTTCCCCACCACCATCACCAGTTTCCTCCTGTGCCCCTTAGCCACTGTGGTTTTGCTCCTGTTGAGCAGGTCCTTGCAGTCCACCCTGTGTGCTCAGAGCAGGCTGCCCAGATCTGGCACAAAGTGGACCCAGGAGATGTCGGGTACACTAGTCCGGCTGGCATCCCCTTCACAAGGATGTCATTTTTTGGTTGTTTTTGTTGTTTTATTTTAGAAAATGTGCAAGTGAAATACTGTATTCTGATTAGCTGTTGCCATTCCATGGGCATATGCTTATGTGCCAGTACCACCCTGTAAAGAAAAGGTCCAACCATGTGAGCTGGAATTTCACCCACTTTCACTCATTCCTGGTTTTCATCACAAAACATGACTGCCACCTATACTGTCACTTAGAAATCTTTAGCTAGGACCAAGAAATAAAACTTCCTTAAGTTAAATAAATAAATAAATAAATAATTGAATGCTCCTTCCACTCATAATCCCCCCATACACCTAAACAATAAAAAAAATCAAGCACTATTTTAGAATTTTCGTTTTTGGTTTTTGTTTGATAACCATGAACAATCTCCTGATACACTAACCAGCTTGACAGAAAAATCTCTGCTGCTATCCCATACCCAAATACCATTCAGGCTCTGGCTCCATGTATGATCTGTGTATGTCTGTGTGACTATATACCAGTGGAATACTGCAGAATATATAACTGCACGTAAAATTGTTTTGTTCTGCTCATCTATATTATTTGAAATATCTCAGAAACCTTCTACTGTTGCATAACAGCAGGGAAAATGTCACAAGAAGGTATCATCACAGAAGACAATGAACAGGGTCTATTAGCACATCAGAAAGATACCACGTGCAACTTTTTATTCAGAATCACCAAGTGCAGCAAGTGATGGCTTTTCAAGCAACATATACAAACAGTCCATATCAAATTGTGACATTCTTCATGGCTCAGTTGCCTAGTCCATGTTTGTGGTGCCACTTAAGTTATGCTACCAGCTGCTAACACCATACCATGATTGATAGTTTGCTTAGAATATAACAAAATGAAGAAAGCTTCTATGGGCTCCCCAGGCTAGGGGCATCTGTTAAGAGTAGGTATCACATCAACAGGCATGAAAAACATGCTGACATTTCAGAGCTTAGGTTACTCCTTTTTCAGAGCTAGTCTGCTAAGGCTGCTGATGGGTATTTAACCTGTTCATATCTCCATGCAGACCAGCACAACTAGGTACATTTGAACTCATTTTTCAGGATGTTGCCACATGGATTACATGTAAAGATCTTCCAGGAATCAATCTTCGCCATTGATTCAAACTTGTGGGTCTTAGCTGGAGGTGTTAGGACCCCGCAGGAGCCAGAACTTTTCAGGAGGGCTCACACCAAGGCAAGCTGCATGCATGCACAGCACCACGAGACAGCACCAGGCTTGCCTTGGCACTAGTCCTCAACCACCTCAGTTCCTTTCTTCCACTGTTGAGCGAGCATCAGTGATGACTTTGTTTACCCACCAGGAGTCAGAACTTCATGTCTATATGACAACAGCATTCACTTCTTCTCAGTTTTAGTGTTTAAAGCTACAGTCTTTTATTTTTGTGTCAGTTTAATGATTTTACAAAGATATTTCCATCTGTTTTCTCACAGCCCTACCGAGTCAGTGGTCAACAGCCATGGAAGATGACAGTAGGAAGCCTTTTTATGTAGGCTGCTCTGGTAGCAGGGCCGTGTCTGGTCCACTTTCCCCATTGGTGAAGGGTTCTGACCATGGGCATGCCGTGCTCAGGAGGAAGGACAGTCCTATCAAAAGCACAAAAGATAGGGCCTTTTCCCGATTCCATTCGGGTTCTCAGTACTGCTCAGCCTCGAGTTCTTCCTCTTTCCTTCGGGAGGGAAAAATTATGCCACTCAAGGTCACTCTCTGGGAGGTTTGCTGCGAGCCAGAAGCCCTTGCAGGCTCTAGCGGCATCACTGGGGGTCTCTGATACTAGGACATCGAGATCTCAGGCCCAGAGTTCCCCTTCTGCCTATAAGTAGGGACCCCGGTGGGCCATTCCACCCTTGGGAACCTCTTTGGAGCAGTGGGTGCAGCATCAGGCTCATGTGTCTCTGCCAGCGGAGCTGCTTTCTAGCCCTGTGGGCTTGGTGAAACTGGAGCAACAGGCGGGGCCCTCAAGCCAGGTAGAGTATTTGGCTCTGGCAGCAGCCCTTTGGCCCTTTCCAGTGACCACATCTCTGACTCCAGTCCACTGGCCATACCCCCACCTTATGTAACTTGGTTGGACTGGCCTGGTATGCTTGCCAGTCACTCCAGTGCCAGCTGGGTCATTGGCAGTGGGTCTGGTTCTAACACCGTGTTTGGGCTGTTTGGGGCCTAGGCTGGTACTAGTTCTAGTGCTCGTCCTGGCTTCACCCCTTGGCTCCTGGGATATCCTAATGCCACCCTGAGCACCTGGGATCTCCTGACACCAGATTCAGTTCCAGTTGTGGCTCTGCCTCTGGGACCAGCCCCTCGTCCTTGGAGCTAGTGTCATTGGTGTTGCCAGAGTCACGTTTCTGGGTTCAAGAGCCCGAGATCCACCCACCTCTATGAACCTCCCTCTGGGTAGGATGAAGAGTGGGATGAGTCTGACCCCAACTTTATCTTCTCTGAGGGTGGTGACGATGACTTTCTTAGCCTGGACTCCTGACCCTTGCCTTACTGCTGTGCCCGAGAATGATCTAAGTTTCAAGGCTTTGCTCAGAGACATGCTTCTGCACTTAATTTTGAGCCTACAGCCACTGATCAAGGTAAATGTCTCTGTCTGCAATAATTAAACATTTTACCATGCCTGTCAATTAGTTCTTCCTATTCTGCCTGCATTTCAAATCCCGTATGAAGCAGGCTGGAGTAGGCCTGCTTCAATACCATCTGTCTGCAAACAGATAGATGAACAAAAAAAATGCACTGCCCCTAAACATGGTATGCCTTAGCTGATGCCATTGGTATTCTCCCTGAGAATGACAAGGCCATTCTTCCCCAAGTGGTCACTGTGTACCTTCTTACGAGAAGTCACGCAAGTTTGACATTACGGGAAAACGGATCTGTGTACCAGCATGCAAATTGCTAGCTACCAAGAGAACATTTCCTACTATGCTGTCCCCTTTGGAACTTGCTAAGTCCCTGGCAGAGACTAAACAAAGAATGTGCTGACTGCTTCACATGGAATTTAGTCCATCAACTCTAAGCCACTTAAATGTCTTTGCTTCTGCTTCCCACTTAGCCACTGCAGGCATCTCCATCAGAAGGCATTCTGACTCAGACCACTGGTTCATTCACAGGGGTCATGCACCCTTCCTCAACCTCAGAAATCTCATCAGTTTCTTTGACTGAGAAATTTACATTCTTCCAGGATTGGCTAGCTCCCTAGATGTGTAGGATGCATACCGGAACATTCTGGTAAACCCCAGTCATCTCAGATACCTCTGATTCCTTCTACTGGGGCAGCTTACCAGTCTAGAACCCTGCCCTTTGAGCTGTCTTCAGTGCCTTGAGTCTTTACAAAGTGCTTTGCAGTACTTGCAGTGCACCTGAGAAAGATAGCACTCCAAGGGCCACAAAAATGATTCAGGGACTGCACCATATGGCATACCAGGACAGGCTGAGAGAACTCAACATGTACTCCCTGGAACAGAGGAGGGAGAGGGGCAACATGATTGAGATGTTTAAATATATGGGGGGTATAAATAAGGTTAATGTTCAGGAGCTTTTCCAATTGAAAGAGAGTGGGAGAACAAGAAGGCATGATATTAGGCTGAAGGGAGCGAGGTTCAGGAATAATACAAGGAAGTTCTTCTTTACAGAGAGAGTGGTGGACCCATGCAATAGCCTACCCAAGGAGGTAGTGGGGGCCAAAACAGTAAGCAAGTTCGAGAACGCATGGAATAGACATAAAGCTAGCATACGGAATGGCAAAGGCGGGAAGGGGGAATAGCACCAGGTAGGTTCTTGGGCAGACTACGTGGACCTTGCGGTCCTCTTCTGCCATCACTTTCTATGTTTCTATGTAGTTTATCCATACTTGAACAATTGGCTGATAGCCAGTCCATCCAGGCAGGAGACTGAACAGGCAGTTGCCATGGCCACTCAGTTCCTCACCTCTTTGTGGGTTCTGCTGAATCTAGAGAAGGCTCACCACCAACCCTCACAGCAGCTGCTGTTCATTGGAGGTCTTCTGGATACAACCAAGGCCTGAACCTTTCTACCAGACAGCAGAATGCAGGCAATCCTGCAGATGGCATGTTACATTATGGAGCGCAAAACTGTACAAGCCCTCTCCGTGCAACACATGCTAGGTCTGATAGCTTCCTCTGTGTTCTCAGTGCCCCTGGCACGGTTGCACGTGAGAATGGCTCAGTGGTCACAAGCATCACATCCTCAGTCCTATCTGACTCAGATGATCAAGCCCCTCTTTTGGTCACTCACAGGGTGGTCATTGCAGGACAGTCTCCTCCAGGGCTTTCCCTGCTCCCAACTGGAACCTCAGGTAACTCCCACCGTGGATGCCTCCCCATTGAGATGGGGGCCTACTGTCAGAGTCTCCAAACCCAAGGTGTCTGGGACCTGTCAGAGACTCATTTACACAGCAATGTGTTGGAGATGTGAGCTGTTTTGTATGGCCTGTGAGCCCTAGTGGATTTTGTCAGCCACAAAACAGTCCTCCTCCAGACAGATAACAGATCTGTGATTAATTACATCAACAAACAAGGAGGAGCACACTTTTACCCTTTCTGCAGGAAGGTGATGAGAGTGTGGAAGTGGTGCCTGGAATAGTGGATCCTGCTTCAAGCTATCCAGCTTCCAAGAGTCCAGAACACTCTGACAGACAAGGTCAGCCGAACACAGGCCAATCCTCATGAGTGGTCACTAGCTCCAGACATTGTGAGACCACTGTTTGCTGAGTGGAGCACCTCAGATGTGGACATTTGTGCATCCCCACTCAACGTCAAACTGCCTTGATTCCACTCCAGACATCCAGGACATGGTGTTTTCTGTCAGGATACATTCAGACTGCAATGGCAAAAGCTATTTCTACGTGCATTCCCACCAGTCCCTCTGTGCAGAGGGTATTGCTCAAACTGGAGGTGCACAGAGGGGCAATATCATGCTGATCTTCCCCTGCTGGCCTCAGATACATTTCCCTCTGAACAGACTTTCAGTCAGCAAACAGGGTTCTTCCACTCAGCACGGACTTCTGACTTAGGGTCACATGGTCCAACCCAAACTCCGCTCACTTCGCCTTCAAGCCTGGCTCCTGAAGAAATAGAGCTGAACAGGTACAGGGTATCACTGAAATACTTTTAACAACCTGTAAACCTTCCACTAGAAAGACTTACACACCCAAAATAGAAATGTTTTTCCATCTGGTGCTCCAAAACCTGCATGGTGCCTTTTGAATGCCCACCTTACAAGGTTTTGGACTACCTTGCTTGACCTTTCTGATGCTGGTCTACAGTATTCCACAGTTTAGATCCACTTTCGTGCTATTTTTGTATACCATGAGCCCCTTGGTACCCTCTACCTACCACAGCTGCTACTGTTCATAGGGTTCCTTCAGGGCATCTTACATATAAGTCCTCCCATTAGGAAGCTGGTGACTTCCTGGGATATCAGCCTTGTGCTACATATCACTTGTGAGCCTTTTGAACTTCATGCGACATATGAACTAAAGTTTTTGATTTGGAAAGCAGCATTCTAGTGGTCATCATTTATTTATTTAGTTAGCTATTGTTTACCAGGTAAGTGCACTAGGCAGAAACATGCCTGTTTTCAGGCACGACTCGGGAGAGTACATCACAGGTAAACAATACAGGCATCAGTACAGGTATTACAAAGCACATACGGGTAGCAATACAGGCAACAGTACAGTTATTACAAAGAACTACAGATATTTAGAGCAAACAGTGGTTATAGAGAAACACTAAAGGAGATGATGCTCGCAGTGTGTCTGAAATGCATGCATTGGTCACAGATCCTCCATATTCTGTTTTTCACAATGACAAGGTGGTTCTCTGCACACACCCTGTGTTTCTTCCAAAGGTGATGTGGGAGTTCCATCTGAATCAACAACTAGTGCTGCCTACCTACTTTGCCAGCTTCCACAAGGAAGGGAGAATGTGCTGTCCAAACAGCTGTTGACTCCTTCGATCCCAGTTGAAAGGGACAGCCTGTTACAATCAAGTGCATTTCTGCCTGGATTGTGAGCTGCCTACACCACTGCTATGCCATGGTTCAGATCAATCTGAAAGGTTAGATACTGTATGTATCCACTCCACTAGAGCAGTTGCAATGTCCCTGGTAGAGATTCACCCTGTACGTATTGTTGATATCTGCATATCTTCAACTTGGAGCACAGTGCATACCTTTTTTAAGCATTGTTCCCTGGATGTCCATGCCAGGCAGCATGCCACCTTTGGCAGGACAATCCTGTATGGACTTCTGTCCTGAGTGAGCCCTTGGCTCCTGCCTCTTTAGTCCAGGGGATTCTGTCTAAGCTTGGTACTGTTTTTTTTTTTTAATAACATTATTTATCCCCCAGGTCACTGGCTGGGACCACCTTCCACCTTCTGTCAATCCCAGTTCCCACTTTACCAAGATCCAACCACTCACATGGCTGGGCCTCCAGGCCAACCCATGACACACTGCTGTGCTGCCCCATGGTTTGC
Organism: Neoceratodus forsteri; assembly: GCA_016271365.2. Taxonomy (NCBI): domain Eukaryota; kingdom Metazoa; phylum Chordata; order Ceratodontiformes; family Ceratodontidae; genus Neoceratodus; species Neoceratodus forsteri. Next base: position 196,039,233 of record CM028137.1, on the reverse strand, counting down.
CCCCCAGGCTGTGGTCACCTTCTGCCACTTCAGCTACTTTCCCTGCTGTCTATCTGGCCACCCACAGCGGAGGTGAAGACCTGGAGGTGGTGGTGTGGATCCAGTGGTGAGCATGGTGGGCAGTGGACAGGGGTTTCATCTGCCCTTCTAGTCCTGTATTTTAACCTGTAGTCCCACCTTCCCCCAAGAGCATGCCACTTCACAGGATGCTGGCAAGCTGATGCATCTCCATGACCTTGACGCTTACTCAGGTCCACCACACTGACGCTTCTCCCTTGCACCCCCATCCGTGGTCACTCAGGTGGCAGTAAAGCAGCAGAGTGGTGAATCTCCCCCGGAGGAGGAGATCATCCCTGGAGCACTCGATCGTCCTCCCCCCTGCTGGCCCTGGCTTGCTCCCAAACCTGGGTCGTCGGCAGCGCTAGTGGTAGTGCTACTGCTGCACCGGCAGGCTGGCTGGGATGAAACTGATGATGGTCAATATTCTAAGCCTGCTCAAAAAACTTGATCATCTTCAAGTCTGGGCAGCCCATACTGACCCAGATAATTACCGAGTCATGGCTAAAAAGGACCAACACTGATCCGCAAATTACTATACGGGGCTTCAAGCTCTTTAGGGCTGATAGGGATTTGGGGGGGGGTTGTATATGCCAAATCAAAATTTGTTGTTAGCAGCATTTCCTGTAAAACTAAGTCAAAGGAATACGAGATTGTCTCGCTTAAACTTCACCTTCCATCCTCAGAGTGCATCACAATCATTGGTGGCTATAGACCCCCGTCAGGAGGCACAGAAATTCTTAACGTGTTGAATTCCATAACTTTGGCTGCTAACACGGAAACAATAATCTTAGGGGACTTCAATATGGTTTGGCTCACTCCTAAATCCCACTCCCTAAAAGCCATCTGTGATGAGCTGGGTCTTTCACAAATAGTAACTGAACCCACAAGAATCGATGCTTCTAACTCTGCCAACAGCTCACTCTTAGATGTCATCTTAACTTCGCATCCCCATAAAATCTCACATTCTTCAGTTTTCGATAATGACATGAGCAACCACAGTATCGTTGTATGTACAAGATTCCAATCTAAAACCCAGCAGCACCCTAAATTCAGAATCAAACGCTCATTCTGTAAATTCAACTCAGTAAACTTCCTAACCGATCTAGCTATGATCAGGTGGCAAGACCTATATCTTGCCAAATCTGCTGATGCCACCGTCTCTGTCCTAAATGACAACCTCACCACCCTAATTAACAAGCATGCTCCTCTTATTAAAATGAGGGTGTGGAAAATCTCGCATCCGTGGTTCACCCAAGAGCTCAAATCTGCACTTACCAATAGAGACAAGCTATGGGCTAGGGCCAGGAACACAAAGAACCCAGCAGACTGGCAGGCGTTTAGAACTGCCAGAAATGCCTGTGTTAAAAGTGTATGTGCTACTAAAGCAAACTTCTACATCTCCACTCTGGAGCAGGCCAAAGGGAACTCCCAAAAAATCTGGAAGACACTGAGATCCATTGAAGGCCATCCTGCTGCTTCCTCCCTTCCCACCAAGATTCTGGCCAAGGACGGGATGGTTGAAAATAAACTGCGGATCCTCGAAGAACTTAACATTCACTTTGCCACTGCCGGGTTGGCATTCGACTCCTCCCCATACGCTAGCCGAGTGAATAGAAACACTAGCCCAGATTCTACACATGCTACTCCATCTCATCCCTTCCAGTTGTGCCTCTTTAGCTAGAAAGAAGTCGAAGACATAATTCTTAGCCTTGACACCAAGAAAAGTGCAGGGGACGATGGCCTTGAATCATTTTTCTTGCGGTTAGGCTATGCCCAGCTCACAGCCCCCATCCTTCACATCTTCAACCTCTCTATTACCATAGCCACTGTTCCATCCTGCTAGAAATCTGCCCATGTTCTTCCTCTCTTCAAATCAGGAGATCCTTGTGACTTAAACAACTACTGTCCTATCTCTATCTTGCCCGTTCTCTCCAGAGTGCTGGAAAAACTTATATACAACCAACTAAAAAATCACCTTGAAGCACACTCACTCCTAAACCCGGCCCAATCTGGCTTCAGGTCGAAGCACAGTACCATCTCAGCCTTGGCTAAAGTCTCTAATGACTGGATCCATGCTATGGACACCAAGAAGGTTACTGGTGCAGTCTTTCTAACCTCAGTAAGGCCTTCGACACTGTAGACCATCACCTCCTAATCACCTGTCTTGGCTACATAGGTGCCACTCCACTTACCTTACAGTGGTTTAACAGTTATCTCACGGGAAGGATACAAAAAGTCAAAGCTGATGGCCTACTATCTGCCCCCCTTCCAATTACCAGAGGAGTCCCTCAAGGCTCCATCCTAGGACCAATCCTTTTTTCTCTGTACATCAACAACCTTGACTCCCACATAAAGAACTCTAGCATACATTTCTTTGCGGATGATATGGTTTTGTACACATCAGGCTCATCCTTAACTGAAGTCAGGGAAGCACTCCAAGCTGACTTTATCCAGTTAGAAAGCAACCTTATCAATGCCAAGCTTCTCTTAAATGCCAAAAAATCAAGACAATGATTTTCTTGAGACTTGCCTTGTCTGGTGCCCTACCTACCCCACCTAAAAACTTCATAGTTACCTCCCTAGGTGAACCCTTGGAAGTCGTACTTAAATTTAAATATCTAGGTATGTGGATAGACAACAAGCTTTCCTTCAACGACCACATCGAGGATCTATCAAAGAGGCTTAAAAGCACGCTTGGGTTTCTTCTTTAGAAATAGGACCCTCTTTTCTCTCGTGACCGACAAAAGACTTGTCCAAGCAACATTCCTTCCCTTGCTTGATTACGGAGACATTATCTTTATCTTCTCCTCAACCTTGAGCCTATCTAAACTGGATGTACTCTATCGCCATGCTCTTCGCTTCATTACTAACTCTGCGTACAAGACCCACCACTGATCTTTATGCAGCAGTTGGGTGGACCTCTCTTGCCACCAGACGCCTCCTGCATGCTGGCATTTGGACCCTCAAATTACTACTCCACAAGCTGCCTGTCTATTTAACATCTCTCACACATCTCGCATAGCGCCTACTCCCTAAGGAAATCCGACCTTATCCTACTAGATGTTCCCAGGACACGTACCACAGCTGGCCAAAGAGCTGTCTCATACACTCTCCCATACATTTGGAACCAACTACAAGCCATGCTGAAGCTAACCAGCATCGTATCAATTAACTCCTACAAAACACTAGCTATCTCTAAATTAAAAGACATATGTAGGTGCTCCTAGGCCCCCAACGCCAAGTCAACTTCCTAGGTACCAACTGGCTTTCTACTTATTAAGCTGAAATGTGTTGCATAATTTAGGGCAAGGTTAAAGCTGGAATGTACTGCAAATATAGCATAAGGACTTCTATTGTGTATACCTCTTGTATTATATATTTTTTCTTTGTTGTTCTACATTTTATATCTCCTGTCTATGTAATTGCGAACTGTATGTGTATGTGCCTCAGGACCTCCTTGTGAATGAGCTTGCTCAATGGAGTCTTTCCTGCAATAAACTTGAACTTGGCCTAAGCTTGGTACTCAGACCCACTAGTGTGAATCGGTGGTGAATACTGATTCCAGGAAGATATGAAAATGACATAATCAACCGTAATTCATGATCTCTTGGAATATCTTCACCATTGATTCACAGACCCACCCTCCATCCCACAGGCTCACCTCAGTATGTCTTATTGGTCTTCACCTCTTGTTCTTGGTTTGGGATATGAAACACTGTGTTACTGGTTTGGTGACCCTTCTTTTATGGGTCACCAGTGCTAACTTATGCTCTTAGGTTCAGCGCATAAGTTCTTGTTAGGTTATGCTGCACTTCCTTGGCAAAAAAAGTACTGAGGCGGTTGAGGGCTGTGCCGAGGTGCACCTGGTGCTGTAAGCCAGCCTTGCAGTGTCACGGGTGCATGCAGCTTGCCTCGGCACCAGCACTTGTGAAACGTTCTGGCTCCTGCAGGGTCCTAGCACCTCCAGCTAGGATCCACTAGTGTGAATCAACAGCAGAGATAGTCATAGAAGATCAAGAATGATGGTGAGTACATAATTCTCAGTTTTTTCAGTGTGTATAACTGCTGAACTTGTTTACATAGAATAGACAGATATGAAATGTGCAAGATATGAAGTTCAAAAAATAATTTAATCTTTTTTTTTTTTTGTTATTGATGACTAAGGGGCATTTTCTATTTATTCAACTGTTTTATGCACTTATTTATGATTAAGGAATATTTTTATTCCTGTCCCGGTGGTACAGAGTTTGAGGCGCTGGACGCTACACCTCGCTCCATGCCGGCGACCCAGGTTCAGGAATGAGCCCGGGCCATCGGGGGTCGGCAGAGGAGGACTGGGGTTGAGCATCCGTCGATTGCTGCCCCAGTCCTGGGGAAAGGGTGGGACACACACCGTGCTCTGGCAGTCCCTGGGGATGCCTGGAGGTACTGCAGATGCACGGGTGTCTGGAAGGGGGGGGCATGGTGGACATCTGCACATTAAGTGCATGGATGTCATTGCACGTCCGTGCTCCCATTGGGGAGAAAACAGAAAAAGGCTGGGCGCGACCAAGCAGCTTGATGGCCACGCCCTGCCATGCGGGGAGGACTGTCGTGGAATCGCACTGGTGGGTGGTTTCGGCACTGGTCCGGCTGGTAGGGATGGGGGAGCCCTCCAGCGGATCGGCCACGGCCGGTGGCTGGATGCCCCCTCTGGTAAGGCAGCACAGCAGTGGAGAAAAAGAGCTGCGATTAAAAAAAAAAAAAAAACATTTTTATTTATTTTAAGTGCTGTTTAAATAAAGTAAGCTATCTATTTGTAAGTGATTTGAAGTAGTGGTGTTTTATGTCACTTTTCTGCACTTTACATGTCATTGAAATCTCACATAGCAAGATGGTCAATTTGAAAAGAAGGAGTACTCCCCAATTTTGTATGACCAAGTTGTTAAGGTGTACTTAGTCGCACTGGTCTCCATGGAGATGTGAACAGGTTAAATATATGTCCCCAGTGGACCAGCTCTGAGGAAGGAGGGACCATTGCTCAGAAACATCTGCATGTTTTTGATGCCTGTTGGCGTGATCCCTGCTCAGTCAAATGGAGACCGATCCTAATGAGTGATCACTAGCTCTGGACGTCATGAGATCACTGTTTAGTGAAGGTGGGTACCCCAGATTTGGGCCTTTTTGTGTCCCCACTCAATGCCAAACAGCCCTGATTCTGCTCAAGAAGTCCAGGACATGGAGATTTCTGTCAGGATGCATTCAGACTGCAATGACAAAATCTGTTTCTGTATTCATTCCCACCAATCCCTCTTATACTGAAGGTATTACTCAAATTGGAAGTGCATGGGAGTAAGATGATACTGGTGGCCCCCGACTGGCCTCCACTAATATGGTTTCCTCTGTTGAGCAGACTGTCGGTCAGTAAACTGAGGATTCTTCCATTCAGGACAGACTTGCTGACCCAGGGTCACCTGCTCCATCGCAACCTGTGCTCTCTTCCTCTTCAGGCCTGGCTCCTAAAGAAATAGAAGTGAACAGGCACAAGGTATCTCAGAGGGTCTCAGAAACTTTTGAGTAAATGTAAACTTTCAACTAGGAAAACATACACAGTCAAATGGAAGAGATTTTCCATCTGGTGCTCCAAAACCCGCATGGACCCCTTTGGGTGCTCACCTGACAAGGTTCTGTAGTACTTGCTAGCCTTTCCTGATGCTGGCCTATAGCATTCCACAGTAAAGGTCCTTCTGTGTGCAGTATCCGCATATCATGAGCCCATAGGTATGTGCTACATGGCACAGCTGCCATTGTTCAAGAAGTTCCTTAAGGGCATCCTACACACAAGGCTTCCTGTGAGGAAGCCAGTGGTTGCCTGGGATATCAACCAGGTACTGGACATGCTCAGTCGCAAGCCCTTTGAGCCTCTAGTGATGTGTGACTTGAAGTTTCCAACTTGGAAAGCAGCATTTCTATTGGCTGTCACCTCTGCTTGCAGAGTGTCTGAAATCTATACCTTGGTCACAGATCCTTCATATATTGTTTTCCATAAGAACAAGGCAGTTCAGCAACACCCCAAGTTTCTACCAAAGTGGTATCGGTGTTTCATTTTTTTTCCTTTTTCTTTTTCTCCCCTGGCAGGCATTCCTCTGGAGGGCACCCTCAGCCCCGTTCCCGGCGTCCACCAGCCAGCACCAACCCAAACTCAGGGTTTCCCCCCCAGTGGGGTTCCCCAACCCCGACTGAGGCCGATTTCAGTGGGCCAGGTGCTGTGGCTAGCCGGGAATAGAGCCTGCGAGGCACCCTCCACCATTGTGCTGCAGCCACATCCATTTTCCTCAAGTTTTCTCCCTGGAGCTGGGGTGTGCAATGATGCAGAGGGAAGGGAGCACGCATGCATCCATGCGTGCTCCCTTCCAGGCATCTGCCCCAGCTCCACCCAAACTGTAGCATGGTGCCCTGTCCCCCAGCCTCCACCAGGGGGTGAACATGTGCCAACACTGAGAATCCCCCCTCTCCGGAGAAGGACAGCAGTCCATCGGACGCTCAATCCTTCTCCTCCCCTGCCGACTCCCAGCGGCCCGTGCCCATTCCCAAACACAGGTCGCTGGCGTGGCATGAGGTGTGGCATCCAGCACCTCAGCCCTCAGTACCACTGAGCTAGTGGGAGTTCCATTTTAACCAGTCACTGGTGCTACCTACCTACTTTGCCAACTTCCAGAATGAAGGAATGTGCACTCTCCATTCTCTGGTTAAGAGAGTCCTTAGGTTTTACGTGGGTAGAACCACAGACTTCAGACAATCCAAACAGCTCTTTGTCTCCTTTGAGGAGCAGCCTGTTCCAGTCAAGTGAATTTCTGCCTGGATTGTGAACTGCCTATACCACTGCTATGGCATGGCTCATGTCAAGCTAGTGGTCCAGTGGACCCCCCTCCCCATCCACCCACTGATCCCCACCGCCCCGCTCCCCCCCCCGGTCAGTGGCGGACTGCAGCACCCCACCCACCTGCCGACTGGCACCGTCGGTAGGGCTGTATGCCCATTGGTCCACAGCGTGAGCCAATGAGCATGCAACCCATACCGTACTACACATTTCAGATATGTGAATGGGCACATATCTGGAATGTGTAGTATGGTATGGTCTGCATGCTCATTGGCTGCCAGGACCAGTGGGCATACAGCCCCACCGGCGGTGTCAGTCGGTGGGCGACGGGTGGCGGGCGGGATGGCTGCTGCCGCCGCGCTGACTGGGGGAGGCGGTGGTGGGGATCAGTGGGCAGGTGGGGAGGGGGGTCCAGTGAACCACCAGGGATATAGGTGTAATATTCTGTCACACTTAAGCCCGCGATAGGGCAGACTTCAGTCCACTGGCCCACCAGGGATTCAGAATTTATCTATTTTTCACACTTAAGCCCGCGATCGGGCATACTTCGGTCCACTAGACCAGCAGGGATTCAGAATGTATCTATTTTTCACACTTAAGCCCGCGATCGGGCAGACTTCGGTCCACTGGACCACCAGGGATTCAGAATTTATCTATTTTTCACACTTAAGCCCGCGATTGGGCAGCGGTCCACTAGACAACCAGGGATTCAGAATTTATCTTTTTAACACACTTAAGCACGCGATTGGGCAGGCAGCGGTCCACTGGACCACCAGGATATTGGTATCTTTTATCTTACAAATAGCCCGCGATCGCGCTGCAGGGAAGTCGGTCCCCAATGACTGCTGCCTGGCAGGGTGCCAGGTGCAGTCGGGACGCACACCTGCATGCAAATGAGGCCATAATGACATGCAAATTTAAGAATTTTTTCAACAAATTTTCAACATAGGGTTTTTGGGGGCCTACCTCATGAACTGTGACACTGTCATTTCATAAATCGGTCCTGAAAGGTAGTTCCACGCAGTGACCGCAAAATTAGCTTTTGGGGCTGATTAACAAAATAAGAGTGACAGAATACATGAGGTGGGGTCCCAGAAACCTCATGTTGAAAAATTTGAATAAATCCCCATACCTGAATGTCATCAAAGTTTAAAAACCTATTTATTACATTATACAGCTTACCGGCATTTCCTCAGTTAAGTGACTCAAAGCTTTGAAAAGTGCGAACATGTTCCCAATCCACCGAAGATAATCGCCGGACTCGAGGAGGTAAGTATGGGAGTGGGGGTAATAAGGGGAGGCAGAGTGCAAGAGGGTGGGTGCAGGTGGGGGAGCAGGGGTCAGGACAGTCAGCAAGGAAAGGTTTTCTCTTTCAGGTTTCTTTTTTTTTCTTGGACGATGCAGGACTTGTGCCGTGCTGGGGTGGGCTCCTAGCGTGGCAGCTGGAAGGTTGTTTGTGGCGGGGGGGCAGTGGAACTGATGGGGGATTGGGCACCCCCGTTGGCCATACAGACTGTTGCCATGCTGGGTGGGCTCCCAATGTGGCACCTGGTTGTCTGTTAGGGAGGGACTTTGGAGCCGGCGGGAGTTGGGCACCCCGTCGGCCATACAGTGTGTGGGTGATGACACACAATATAACGGTGTGTGTGGAAGCATGCACAGGCAGTAACTTTTCGCTGCTTACTGAAGTGGAGCTCTGCCTTTCAACTGTATGGCATTGCATTTTCAACTGCTGTCATAGACAGCTGCAGCATTCATTGGCGAAATGTGGCCGTGCCTACAAACACACTGACTGCACTGGAAGACCGGTGCCACACCTATGAAAACTCAGCTGATGGCACTGTTTCTTGCACATGCAAGCAAGCAAACATAAAAATAACTGAAATCCAGTTTGCCTGTAGTTTGTGTCTAATGGCACGCTCATGTCTAGTTGCTCACAGTGAGCTCATTGCACTACTGAGTTTCAGCCCTACATGCCAATGTATACGGCACATATGGCAGAGTTACACACATCTGAGGTGTGTACAGCACGGTTGTATTTTGGACACCTGCAGATGCACTATTATCACACCTTCACCACATTGCTGACCTGACCATGCTCTGCTGTTGGGGTTGGGGGCAGTGGCATGTTGGGGGCTGGACTGGCAGAGCCTGGCATGCATGAAGCCATTTACACTCTGTCAGCCCAGTGTTAGAGGGCTTGGATTACACCAGCCAGAGGGCTGCCATACCTGAACAGCAGTCCAGATCCCCAGGTAAGTTGCCTACTGCTACAGACCCCAGCCCTCCTTCTTGCCGGTGGAGGCTGGAATTAGGACTATTCTGTCTGAAACCAAGATATCTCTTTGGAAATTTGTACTACAATCACAGAAATTGAAGGACTGATATTTAAATGTTGTCCCGCTGTGCAAACAACAATACAGCACCCACAGACCAAAGGCACTGCAGGTTTACATAGGCAACAACACACATCAGTGTGTGTGTTCTTTGGGAGATATGGGAACTCCTTAGGTGTGGGCTTGAGGCCTGAGGTTGTAGGCACTAGAGGAATGTGTAGAGCTCAAAACAAGTGCAGCACCCTGGGTGCATTATTGCACTTATAAAATGGCCTGGTAATAAAACATTTGGCTTAAAAAATGCAGCACTGCTCATTCGTGAGTGCACGTAAGCATGGCACTGGTGACCTAGTTCCTCCATTCAGAGAGCAGTATTTGTGGTCACCATCTTGGCTAATTTTTGTAATCTACTATACCTAGTGCATCCACGATCATTCATGTGAGCAGGTAGATCGGCTCCATTTAGTTGTGCTCCAAAGCTGCACCCCCCCCCCCAAAATAAAATTCAATGATCCATTTTATTCATTCCTTTGTTGGGATCATGAGAGCCTGTAGAGGATTCCTACAAGCCCCATTCCATATAGAACTATGATGCTGGGCTACTTCAGGCCCTTTCGGGGCTCCTTTGACCTTGGAAATACAATAAATGACAAGCTCTGCTACCAAAAGACGCCACACACACACACACACACACACACACACACACACACACACACACACACACACACACACTACTCAGTCTTTGAATTTTTGAATTATTGTCTTGTTTCCCTAGTGACCTAGTAGCTATAGGAGATGGTGTAAAAATTCACTGCGCAAGTGGACTCCATCCTGTGACTGCAACACTCATACGGCCCCAACATCATGCTCAGTATAGATTAAGTGAGCTGGCAGAATAATTACCTGCCCCATTTCCTGTGCAGGGGAGCTGGAACAGCCCATGTTAAGTAAGTTGTTGCAGACGTTAATGCCCCCGCACCTCTTATATATCAGGCCTATTGTCTGGTAGGCCCCTATTCCCCCCCCCTTTCCAAGGAAGACACCCACACAGATCTTGGAGGAAATGGCCGCAGCCATATGTTTATTTAACATTGAATATTAATATTGATCTTTATTGTTATTAATGTCTAGTCATACTTCTTTAATATTAATATTCTATCAGTCTTATAACCATTGGGCAGCGTGTGTGCCTGGAAGATACGCCATACATCAGGCACTCACACTGCCCATCAACCTGGGAAATCCCTTACGGTGCATGCCAAAGTATCCCCCAGTGATAGCAAGATAGGTCATATGGCCAAGGTTCTGGCGGCTGCCTCCGCCCCCGTCTGGTGTCACCAAACTTGCAGTATGCACTGATAAAGTTGGACCTAGACCCCCCCTTGTGGATACAGATCTTGTGATCCTCCAGTCTCACGTGGACCAGAGGCCATGTCACGAGAACTGGCATTGTCCCCTTTACTCCCACTACCTTCCTCATGCGCGCCTCCTGCGCCGCCACAGGCCAGACCAAGTCTGACCCCCCCAAGCCACCTGCTCAATACTACCTTCCAAGATCCTCTGAAAATCCTCTATTAAGTTTTCCAAACCTTCCTTCTGCATTTGCCCCTCCTTACCCGCTGCCAGGCCCCAGTGGGTAATGTAAATCTTATTGTGTTTCACTACTGCACCTCCCAAGGACTCCATAAAAACTCTCATCTCCCTGCTAATCCTCATGCAGGCTCTATTCAGCGCTGCCCCACTCCTAGCATGTCGCCATTGTTCCCTCATCATGAGATCACATGAGAGTTGTATGAGGCCACCAAGCCTTAATGGAACGTAAATCATTCTTCATCACCAGCAGCTGAATCTGTCTTCCTGTAACCCAAGTCTTTGCCTTCCAAGTGAATCAATAAAATGTCGGGCATCTTCCACCAGCCAGCCTCTACTCGCAACTTTGGAAGCAACCCCTCCCAATGCATACTTTTCACCCCCAGCCACCTGATTTGGGCTGTTTGTTGCAGCAATGACAGGTTGCTTCCCCCCGGCTGACCAGTTGCTCTCTTCACTGCCTACCAAATGAAGGAGTGTCCACATATCCATATGCTAACTGTGTCATCCCTGGGGCCTGCAAGAGACAAGAAAGCACTACTGCAAGTGTGGTTGTACATAGCATAAGAATGCCTGGGACCTCCAGTGTCCCAGGGCCTGAATTTCCGAATCAGATAGGCCCAAACTTCTGGCATTCATTGCGGCTCCTATCTGGAAGGAATGGGTACCATAATGACTGACATCCATACCACCTGCTGAATTGCTTTCCTTAGTATGAACCTGAATTGATATGCCATCACCGGCCTACCATTCTGGTGATGAAAGAAGGCTCCCCCCCCTACCTCAGGAAAAGACACCCGGTAGTCGGCGATCATGCGACTCACCAGCCAACCAGAACCCTCTGGTGCCCTAACCTCATACCAGCGCCCTGCTCCTCACTGCTTCATCTTAGACTTACGTAATCGGAAGTAGACCCTCATCCCCATTGATACCACATCTTGCGCCATTAGATCTGTGGTGCCTTTACCAACTGTGGCTAGCGTGAGCTCTGACACCCTAAACACCCCACAGAAAACCACCAAAAATAAAGTTTTGAACAGTCGGACTTTGTACTCATTCCAGCAGACCATGGGCAGTACCCCCCAAATGTTGGTCAGGATCACTGGGGTAATGGACCACCTTGCATCCGGGGGGCTAGATACCTTCCTTTGCCGGCCCTCTAATAGCTTCCATACCTTGAAAGCCCTTGTGGTATCCGCCATCCCCATGACCATTGCTAACCATGATAGACCAACAAGATGCCATCCCATCACGCCCAGCAGACATCCTGTTTGTCTGCCCGCCATGTTGTATCTGCACAATTGGTCCACTGGAACAAATCAGACATCCGCCCACTCCGCGGCCTCCTGAGTGACGATGTAATGTTCCACCCCCCAGCAGTACGCCTCTTTGGTTCGGGGCTATCACAGATTCACTCAGCAGATCAGGCCCTCTACTCTCAAAGTGCCAACCTCTGAGCGCAGTCTTATGAACAGTGTAACAGACAAGGTAACCCTCTTGTCTGTTTTTGTGAGTTTGGATCAACCTCTGGTCTCAAGTTCTGGAGAGATTCAAACTGTTAACCTCTTGCTAGCATACCCAATGCACAGCCTCAGATGTATCTGTCTTCGGGGGGGCCAGATATCTTTGCTACAGGCACCTAACCAGGTATTCAGAGATGAACCCTTTAAAACTTTAATAAAGACCTCAGATTTAAAACTCTTCTCTTTCCAGTTTGGTACCACCATACAAGCTTATGTCTGTGGTCTGCTATAACCATAAATATTTCTTAGCAAAAAAAGGCAATTCAAAGACAGACCAGGTATGCTCTAAAATTAGAGTTTTTACTAAAATATATAATATGTCAAACATACAATACAGAACTCTTATATCACAAGACATACATATCTTTAGACAAAACAAGGTTTAAAACAGTGAATTCCTACAACAATATTTAGATTTTGTCTAGCTTTCTAAATACCTGTTTTCAGTGTTCAGATGTTTTCTTGGTCAGTGTCAGATAAAAGTGTGCCTGTAGTGAAACAGAATAATCTTTAAATGCTGGTTTTGCCCACCTCTTTTGCATGAGGTCATCTAGCTCTTCCCTATCAAAATATCTAAAAAATATATATTTCTATACAACCACAGGATGTAATTTCAAAGTATTAATTCTGCAACCTTAGCATAACTCAATTTCAAATGACACCTCTTTGATCTCATGCTGTACCCTCCCTCACATAGGCTTCACAGGGTCATTTACAACCTTACACCCCTATATAACATCCTAGCTTCCCCTTCAAACATCATAAACCTTGTTTATGATTTCTCTCTTAACAAAATTAACTTAAACAAGTCTGTAATTAACTCAGAGAAACAGGATCCTTGATTAAAGTCTTCCATGTAACACATTGCCTGTAAAAACTGAGTGTGTATGATACACATGTTGTCAGCATTTCTCTTAGCTTGTATCTGTCAGCTGAAAACTGGGGGTTTGAGGTCAGTCCTAGAGCATTAGCTTTTTCAGCAGAGATAGTCATTAATACATTTTATATGAAAAAAATATTATACAGCACTCAGAACTGGCTGTCTACATCACACTGGGCACAATGGAATTGCCTATGCATCTCCAAGTCTCTTGGTCACCACCTCCCACAGGAAGGGTGGTACCCTTCATGTCTGCCTGTCTGCTGATGGTGCCAACTAGAAGAATCTCTGCCACTGTGAATGAGATGAAGCATCGTCAGTTCCGTTGTCAGCTCTGGGCACATGCACCGCTTTAAACGTAATGTTAAACAGCATGCATTTTAAAACAAAAACCTGCATTAAATCCCCCAGTGGCCCAAGGACCCCAACTGTTGATTAATAGTATGCACCATGTCCATGTTGTCCGACCTGAAGTGGAGTACCCTTTCCCACAACCTAGGTCCCCAGTTGCAGAGGGCCACTACCACTGGAAAGAACTCCAGCAGTGTGATCTGCTTGCCCAAACCTGATGCCAGCCGCCCCACCAGCCACTGCCCTGCACACCATTCCCCCCTGGAAATAGGCTCCAAATCCCAGCCCTCCAGCTGCATCAGTGTACAGCTGTAAGAGTTCTTCCACCCAGGAGGCTTGCCACATGGCCACGCCATTAAAATGGTCCAAAAATACCCACCAAAGTTGTAAATCTTCCCTGAACTGTTCCGTGACCCGTATTTTGTGATGCAGTTTAGTGCATCCTAAACCCCCTTTGCCAATCAGTGCATAAACGCCCAGCCTACTGGGATGATCCAGCATGCAAAGTTGAGGTGTCTACCAACTGTTGCAGCTCTCAGAGTGTGACCTTCTTCATCCCATAAATCCTGTGCAGGAGACCTTGCAGTGTCTCCAGTTTGTCTTGCGACAACTGACAGCCTATACCCAGAATCAATTTCAATGCCCAAGAAGGTGTGTACCATCCCTGGGGGCTCTGATTTATCAAATGTCAAGGGCACTCCAAAGTCCCTGCACACCTGTTCAAAGACCGCAACGGTCCCCCCACAGATCGGAGAGCCTGCTGAACCCACAAACAAGAAATCATCGAGGTAGTGCACTATGGCTTCACTGCCTGCAACCTGTGCTGTAATCCAATGCAGGAAGGTGCTGAATGGCTCAAATACTGCGCCTGCTATGGCACAGGCCATGGGCACGTAATTGTCCACATAGTAGTAGCCCTCAAATTTCATGCCCAACAGTACTTTGTCCTCATGATGAACTGGGAGCAGACAGAATGCTGACTCAATGTCAGCCTTCGCCATGAGTGCCCTGGGGCCCGCGGATTGGACCACTGTCATTACCCTGTTGAAGGACTGATAATGTACTGACGTGTTGCAGGGAATGGATATGATCATTCACCGAGTCCCTGCCTGGGTATAAAAGGTGGTTAATCATCTGAAATTCCCCCGAAAGTTTCTTGGGCACTAAGCCAATAGGTGAAACCCATAAATTCTCCTGCAGAGGCCTAGTGAAAGGTCCGCTTACTCACCCCAGCCGCCTCTCTTTTTCCATTTTTTCCCAGACCACTGGTGGCTGATCCCTGGCAGACTTCAGGTTGTCCACCTCGTATGCCCTCTTGGGGCTAGCGTATGGAATCCTGAAACCTTCCGAGAACTCGCTTTCCAATAAGTTGGCGGCTGCTCTGTCCAGGTTCTGGTTGAGCCATGGCTTAATCCTTCTTAACTGTACCAGAGTGGGGAGGCTTCCCACCCTGGGACTTTGTAAACTTACCTCGATCTCCCCTCCCACTCCCTTTTTCTCCTCATGCTGAAATGCACTGCAGAAAGGGATGCTGTTTCCCACAAGCCATGCATGCATGCATGCTTGAACCAGCAGCTGGTGCGAGTGCACGCAGATTGATTATAAGCATAGGACAGGTGCTGGGATGTGCCCTCTGCAGTGTGTTGCACCAGCACCTTGATGGGAAGCCCACTGTCTGTGTGCTGCACTCCTTCTCCTTGCATGACATCCACCATCAGTGGCATGTCTAATTTCCCCCAACCCAACCCAACCTAACGCTGTGTCAACTTGGAGCCTACGGCGAAATTCTTTGTCATAGTCTAGCCAGGCCATACCCCCCCCCTTTTTTTCCTATGTATAAAGGAAATACGATGCATATAGTTGAGTATCTCCACCCCTTGCTTCTTGTCTGCCTGCAATAAGCTAGTGGCATATATGAGAAATGCCACCACCCAATTGTCATAAGTGCGCGGAACCTAGACTTTCTTCCGATCTAGGTCCTCCCCTTTTTCTTTCTTACCCTCCATGGGCTCCACGGGTCTGTTTAAGAAGTAGAAAATACTCCATACTCCCTATTTTGTATTTGCTGCCTAACCTTATCCATCAAATGAGTACCCACTGGTGTATCGAGCCCTGCATAAGGGTTCTCTGGCGGAGGAGGTGCTGGCTTATCCGGCGCAGATCCTGCATTACCCACGCTGTCCCCGCCTGACGGATCCAGAGCTTTCTTATTCTTAATTTCCACCACTAGGTCCACCATCATCCCCACCAGTTGCTTCAAGCACTCATCTGCCACTGCCCAAAGGCTAGAATTGACCATAGGATGCTCACTATCTAGCCCTTCATTTTCGGAAGAGTCCAGAGCCGCTGGTGACTCACCGCCATCCATCTCCACAGTACCAGCCTCGACCAGCCCCTCTGACTTGTTGTGGAAAGATGTGTGGACGTGGCAAACCCCTGCTCAGCTCTGAGCCCTTGAGGCAGGAATGGCTTTGGGGCATACTGGACCCTCTCCCCCCCTCTGGATCAGATCTCCTGAGAGCTACGGCTGCCATGCTGCCCACCTGAAAGGCCATGAAGACCCAACAGCTGCAAGGTAAATCATTCTTTACCTACCAAGAGATCTACAGGAGAGGGGACAAACAAACGTTGGGATAGTGGCCTAAGGAAAAAGGAGAGGGGCAACTAACCTCCCACTAGGGCATAGTGGGTCACTGCAAGCTTCCTCGACCTTCCCAATCGGCGACCACTGAAACGGTAAACAAGGCCCCTGCGCTAAATTCCCAGCTAGTCACACAGCTGTACCACTATGAATTCCCGGCTAGTCGGACAGCTGTACCATACCGCCAGAGGATTGCACGATTCAGCATTTCACCAGTCTCCCCAAAACCTCTAAGTGATACCAGTATGAATCCTGCAACATGCCTGTGGGAATCCTGGCTGGCAGTACTGTCCATGTAACCACAGCCCTGCTGACTGAACCCAACCGCAGGCAAAGGGAGGATGTTGGCAACAAACCCACGTATGTTGGAGGAACCAAGCTTATTCACAGTTCGTTACTCTAACCTCTAGGCTATACAACCTACATTCCTCTTCCTCCCCTACACCTAGGGCCTCCAAGCTGCCTTACCTTAAGAAGGACTGCTGGACTTCTGGCTGTCCCGGTGGTCAGAGGAGACAGAGGATGAGACCCCGGGCAGCAATCCACTATATCCTGCTGGCCTGTCCCCACCAACCCCCCCCCCCAAGGAGCATGGAGATGCCCATCCCCCGGATGTGTCCAGGGCCTGCTGTCCATTCCCAAAAGATAGGTATCCCACTACTTAACTTGATCAGGAGGAGGAGGGGGCCCCTGGACACATGGCCAGCTGCTGCAATGCTTGGGCAGCCTCTTTATTATGTACAGGAGTGACAACCAGAATCTGTCCAGCTTGTCCATTCTATGGGCTGGGACTCAGTCACTATCTGTATTTCTGTCTTCCTGTATTTAAGATATTGAAATCTTAAATACAACATAACACTTTTTATCCCTCCTGTTACAACACAATGACAAATCAGAGTGTTTTAATTCTCATGGTAAGATGATACTTGAAAACCATGGAATGTGATTTACAGGAAGTATGTTGCGATTCCCAAACCTTCCTGAGATTTTCTCCTTCATTCATTAAACTGCTGGTTGCAGACAGATTAATCTCCCATGGTGCAGTACAACATCTTGTATGAAAGAATGGGCTGAAACAGTTGCTAAGCCGTGAGTGACAGAGATGCCACTTCTGACCATTAGCATACGGTATTCTTGTTATGCTTTGCTGAGAAAGCTAATTTTCCAGCAGGCAATTACAGAGCAGAACTGTTTTGATTTATTAATGAAAATTTAAAAGAACATGTACTATGCTTTCTCCGATAGTCACATAGTGACATAGCAAATAACTGTGAGCTTTGTTACATATCCTGTTACATGTCCATTAAAGTCACCCAGTAGGACAGTAATTTTGCACTAATCAATCTGTACCCCACCAGCTTCCTGGAGATTACAGTTTTAGGACTTCTTCCACAGCAAGGTCAGTGTATAATTCAGGTCTGCCTTATGTTTTTAATTTGTTGGATTCTCTGTACCTGAATTTACTTGGTGTATAACGTGATAACTCATGTACCCCCTGTCCCCCAGGACAAGCCAGCTAAGACCACTCTTGAATCTGTATCACTCTCTGAGGGCCACATGGATTGCAGCTACTGTGAGAATGTGTATGTTGCTGCACAGTGTCCATGTATAACAGAGGGTACTTCCTGAAGGTTCTAGTGCTAGATTAGGGTTTCAAAACCGGATACAAAATAAATCAGTACTCTCAGTAGCTAATCACCAAAAAGAAGATACTGTATACTCCACGTGGTCAGTGCTCAAAAGAAGGTAATTTATTAGAGAAATGTGCTAATCACCAGTGCTGTACAGAGGTGTGTCAAACCTGTGGGGTGAAACCAAGCCATCCCAAACACATACGGCTCAGTTTCCATGAGGCCGGAGCCGAACCTTGCCAGCTCAGCTCGGGTCTCTGACTTTTTTTTCTTGTTCAGCTCCTACTGGTCATGTGACAGGAGGGAGCTGGAGAGTTGGTGGTTCAAGTCAAGATACTGCAGTTTGCGCATGCACATACTGAAGTATAACTGGACGCAGAGCTGCCCTTCACACAATTTGAGTTCAGCCACCAAGTAGAGAGAAGCATCCAGCCTTCCAGTCCTTCAGCAAGTGAGCGGTCAGCTGGGAACGGAAAGGTCTCTGACTGTAGTCAGAGTATGTGGAGTCAGAGCCACACACAAAAAAAATAAACCAAGAGCATTAAAAAACTGAGAGAGTTGGGTGGGGACTCGGGAGGACATAGGCCAGGGACTGGGGAGTGGGGGAGCAAGTGGCTGGGTCGGAAGGAAGGGAAACAATGGGTCTCCGTGCCTGGACCAGTTACTTCCCCCACTCACACCACCAATGTTACAAAAGTAACACAGAGAAAACTTTATTATAAAATAATAAAAAAAAAACAAAAAACTGAGAGGGTCAGGACTTGGGCCAGGGACTGACTGTGTGTGTTTTGGGGGAGGGGGGGTAGTGGGAGTAGTGCTGCAGTGCAAGAACTTAGTAATGTGCTATGAAAGAGCCTGATGGGACATCCAGCAGACAATTCCAATTTCCCACAACTTCCACTTGCATACTGTGTGACTCTGAGCAAGAAGTCACTTAACCCCCTAGTGCTCCTGGGTCACCCCTGAAAACAGGCACCTGTGCCTAGTGAGCCTAAGCTGATAGTTGAGTGTTGATTGAGCTTATTTAACTCAGCAGGGATGCTGGCATACTGTGAGACTCTGGCTGAGGAAGTCACCTGTGTAACCACCCCAAAGCTCTGTCATTGCAGTGTCACTAGCCATTTCCCACAAAAGCAGGAGTCAGGACAGGAGGACCACATGTTTTTGTTGTATAGTCCTGTCAAATAAAGACTTGCATCACGTGTAAAACATTTTTGGAAAGGGACAGTCAGGCAGTTGAGTAGCCTCTGTCTGCACAGTGTCTCCAGCCATTTCCCACACAAGCAAGAGTCAGGACAGGAGGACCATTTTGTTTTGTCTAGTACTATCAAATAAAGGCTTGCATCACATGTGAAATGTTTTGGGGAGGGGGCAGCCCAGCAGTTGAGTAGCCTCTGTCTGCACCATGTCTCCAGCCATTTCCCACACAAGCAGGAGTCAGGACCATATTTTTATTTGTGTAGTCCTGTAAAATAAAGGCTTGTGTCACGTGTGAAACATTTTTGGGAGGGGCAGCCTGGCAATTGTGTAGCCACTGTCTGCACCATGTCACCTGCCATTTCCCACACAAGCAGGAGTCGGGACAGGAGGACCATATGTTTTTTTATTTGTGTGTGTGTGTGTAGTCCTGTCAAATAAAAGCTTGTGTCACGTGTGAAAGATTTTGGAGGGAGGGGGCACCCTAATACATAATTTCCCTTGAACTTACTAACAGCCCGGCCTTGCTAGCTGCCATGCTATTAAACTGTTTTTCTATGGAATATAACCTGTTTTCCATTTTATTATACTTTAAAAATGAAGGTACAGACCACATTTTATGCTGAATTAATATTGGCTGTGAATCTAAAACCAAAACCAGAGGTGTTTTGGCAAAACCAAAACCTCTTTGGTTTTGCACACCTCTAGTCTTGTGGAGATGGTGAACCAACACATAGGCACTCTGAGACCCAAAGTCTCTTCTTCATGGGTTGGGGCTGGTGTACTTGAGAGGTACTTTTATGCCAGTCATCCCAGGTAAGGTGATGCCATGCTCCACAGTGCAATCCCCATGATTACTTAGGTAAGTGTCAGCTGCACTAGAGGCCAGCCCATTTTATCCCGTAGCTGTGCCTTTCATACCCATGCAACAACTTGTTGCATAGAGTAGGTAACTGAAGCCACAAATTTCTGCAAATCCCTAATTTTACACTAGTACCTTATTTCAGTTAAGTCAAATCCTGGCAAACTCCTTAGGGGGTCTGACATATAAGGACACCAGCCTTTTTAATAATTCCAGTGAATTGTTCTCTAACTACGTGCAATATTTTGTTGTGCACTGGCCATTCTAAGTCACAATGGGTGACTGCACAAAACAAGAGGGCGACTGTCACCCCATAGTGCAACCACCAATTTGCGCTATTAACAAAATTTTTCATAGGGAAAGGAGTCCTCTATATAGCTCTGTCACAGTGCCAATCAGTGTTCCAGCTAACACAATGTAGCATAGCACCTGTCACAAGGCACTATGCCATGCTGCAAAACATTGACAAATGTGGATAATGCCCAGAAGTGTATCCCTCCTTGACCACCCAATACCTTATTGGCCACAGTGGGCCTGTGGTTCCACCAGTCCTTGACCCCATGATTGTATTGTCTTGTCTTGTTCATCTATGGAGCCCCACCTACCCCCATTTTAAGCACTCCCTGTTAGTCATGTGGCACCCCCCTCCTAGCCCCCGTTATTCCAATGAACCACTGTTCTGTGACATGCTTCCCCCAAGTGTGTTTCCTTCCAGATGCTGTTCTCAGTTGTAGCACTGTGAACCCCCTCTCCCAAATGTCTGCCTATAGATGTTTTATAGGCAGTAGAGTTACAGGACGCTGGCACTGACATTGCAAGGGCAGTCCGAATTTGAGAATGGTCTTGCATGGCAACACTTTGGCCTTTCCTGCATGGTTGCAAATACATGCACAATCATTAGTGCAAGAAGGGGTTGTGACCCCGTTGAACATAGGTAAACAAGGTTTCAGGCTTATGGGTAGTGTTAAGAGGTCATAGCAACCACCTTGTACCAGCCCTTGTGACTGTGTATTGGGCCAATGGTGCTTCATGCTAATGCATTTGGATTGGATCACAATTACTAAGGTGCTTTGTATGGTCACGAGGACATAATCATAAGAAACTGGCATTTTGATTTGAGGCCCTAAATCCCTAACCATGTCACTGCAATGCTTCATATAGTTAGCTAGCTCGGCTATCCAAATACTTGCTGCTAAACATATGTTCTCCAAATGATATGTACAAAACAAGCTCCCCTAAAATACAGGCATCTTTGTAAGACCTGAAAATCTACATTGTCATGTTGCATCACCCAGACCATTTTTTATAAGAAAGTGCTTTTTCCGATTCACCTATGTTGTACTCAACAGAGGAGGGGCTCATTTTTAAACGACTCACTTAGAAGTCTAATGAGATAAAGTGTTTGGAAATTGAACACAGGCAAGCACTTTTAATGCTATTAAAATAGGATTTACTTTCAGCTGGAAAGCTGTGCTTCAGTAGTGCTCCCTAATAATTGGACATGACTGGATAAGATGTGATGTGATGGAAACCAGCTTGAAGACAAATATGCTGAAGTATTAGGGCATTATTTTGTGGTTGTTGGCATCTCTAATTAGTGTTTATATTGTCAGGGGAAGAGACTGCTCATGTGAAAATAGCTAATTATATTTACAAAGTTTAACATATGTTTCTTCCCTGTGTTTATCATACCTTCTGGAGAACTGATCAATCACTAACTCTGGGAGCCAAAAACTGTCATAAAAAGCTATAGTCTTGATAGGGATTGTCAATTAGTTCTTGAAGAGTATCATTCTGGCTCATTGCCTCTGCGTAACTGTCTTCTAAGATAAAGTTGCCTACATAAATCCCCATTAACTCTTAATTTC
Organism: Neoceratodus forsteri; assembly: GCA_016271365.2. Classification (NCBI taxonomy): domain Eukaryota; kingdom Metazoa; phylum Chordata; order Ceratodontiformes; family Ceratodontidae; genus Neoceratodus; species Neoceratodus forsteri. The sequence continues at coordinate 196,017,435 of CM028137.1, read as the reverse complement.
ATGGAGGCAATATAGCGCTGTGGTTTAGGGCACTGAGCTGCAAACCTGGAGACCTGGGTTTGAATTCCACAGCCCCCACTTGCATACTCTGTGACCATGGCAAGTCACTTAACTTTGTTGGGCTCCCAGGTCATACCTGGAAACAAGCTTTAGCTTAGTGTGCCTTTCCTGGTTAAACAATTTCCCTTCCCCCCCTTTGCCCCATTTCTAAACATTAAATGTTCACTTTATGAATTAGTACATTGCAGTGGCTTTCTGGAGTAATAGGGTTACAGTTCTCTGTACTACAAGTTAATTTGTCCTCTGGTGGGTGTCTCTTATAATATGAGAATCCTCATTTGAGGTTTGGACAAGAGCACCAAGAAGTGAACCTGAGCAGTTCTGGCTGCTCAAACCTAACATGAGTTTTATATACCATAAGAGACACCCCACAGAGGATGTATTACCCTTATTTATAAATCACTCTAGTTAGCTAGTGTGATTTACAATAACTTTTACTTTCCCTTTGTTTAATTTTAAAGGAGAATGTTATAGTCCTGTATCCCCATCTCTGAGATGGAACACTCCACTGTAATGGTTGTGCAAGAGGTGATGACTGTATACAGGATAGGGGTCCATTTCTGAGCACTGATTGGTTGAAATCTTGTGAGTTATAATGTCTATTATGCACCTGTATCAGAGGCGCTATTTAAAGGGGAAGTTAATATTTCCAGAGTCATGCATATTATAAATTTCCATGACAAGATCTTGCAAACGAGGTATTGAAGTGCCCAGGCTGGGTGAACAATTTGGATTCAGTTCGAAAGGTGTTGGAGACAGCTTCCAGCAAGCGTGATACACTTAAATAGTGGGGAACCAAATCGCGACCCACTGACAGCTTACAGCATATTTATAGTGAAGCAGAATACAATACCACAGGTTGGATGACAGTCCAGTTGCAATTTCAGTTTTCCTGAGCAAAACCATGAACCCTGTGGTGATTTGGACGTCCTGACAGGCCAATTGCTTACAGCAAATCTTCGGTCTTCTTCAGGTAACAGGGCAGTCACAATTCAGTATTTCTGGTCATAAGCCGGTTCAGATTCAGTCCGATTAATTTCACTAGCAGATCCGTCATTAAGGAAGATGAAGCAGGCAGGCCAGACACAGCCTTCCTGCCAGTTTCCTGTGCTACTCTGCAGGAGCAGCTGCTCAAATGTCTTGAGCAGTTCACTCTCTCAACTCCAAACTCAGACTGACCCTCTGCTGCAGGCAGCACCGGGAATTCATTCTGATCCAAAAAGGGTTTGGTTGGTTGATTCATGTGTCTATCAAAGCAATGGCTCCCCCTCCAGGTCCATTTAGGCACCAAAATGAAAAAACTACAATTCCTACAGAAATTCACTCCCACAAGACCCCTGGGGACAGACTCCATTTTAAGGTCCCCAAAAGGTACTGATTGGTGCAATACAGAAACGTCCATGCTGTAAAGAAAGGCAGGTTAGACAAACTATAATACCATTATTATTAGAGCAGCTAATCAGCAAATAATTACCAGTTCGAACAGAGCTCCCTCTGCACCATTAGCGATGGCAGAACAGAACAATATTATTGCAGCTCGGGCAGGACTCGAGCCTGGAAACACTTGGCCCCTACCCAGATTAATTATACACTATAAAAATAATGTCTCTCAAAGGGACAGGCATGGAGGCTAACAGGGCACTCGCATGCAAGCACTTTTACACCTGTAAAGACACAGAATGTCCGCCTGGCAGTGGGCATTTAAGCACAGCCAAGGAAGACTTTTGGGTACCCCCATTTATAGGGGGGGTTACATATATATTTAGCGTGTTTAATGTTAACTTTGCAACTGCAAGTGTTTGGTGCAAAAATGTTAACCTGCTGCAAAGTTATTCAGTTTTTAAGTTCACATTATTTCCTATGGGAAGTTCATTTTTCAGGCTAGAGGTAAAAAGTTTGAAAAAGAATTTGATTTTGTGAAAAAGGATTCATACTCACAAGATCCGTTCCTTTTTCGTGAGGAAGAAATCCTTTTTCATGAGGAAAATATCCTGTTTCGCAATCCCCCATCTTGTTTTTTTCTACCAACTAAAATACATGGAAAATACATACAAATTTCCTTTTCCAAAACAGACACCAGAACCTAGCTAAACGGGACCCATTTAGCAAGCTTCTGGTGTTTATTATTCACAATTAGCCCCAGAAATACTTTTTCTGAACAGCCAAAATTCTGGGTGCCCAGCTTACCAAGAGGAGCCTTCCGGTGCATTCTCTGTATGAGAACAGCAGATTTTATTTAGTTCTGCAGCCACAGCTGACCTCCTGCTGCCAGCTGCAGTGTGTGTTGTAAGTCCTTTTGTTTTCCCTGGTGTCTAGTGGCACCCCTTGCTCCCCAATCACTGTCCCCATATATCCATTGTGTCTAGTGGCACTCCCCACCCTCTGATCAGCGTCCCCTATTCCCCTGTTTATTTCTTATATATTCCGACACTGGGATGCCCACCCCAGTATTGGATGCCCCCCAATTTTGTTTTATTAAGTGCCGACATTGGGAAGCCCAGTCCCCATGTCGGCATTACAACCTCCTCAGTAGTGTGGACACTAGGAGCCCATTCCCAGTGTCCCAAAATATTTATTTGATATTAACTTAAAAAAAAACCAGACCCCTGACATTTGTTTTTTTTAACCTGAAAAATAAAATGGTCCCTCGTCATCCCCACCATCCCCCTCCACCATCCTGACCCTCCCACTGAGCACTTACAACTCCACCCACCCTTACTCTATACTTACCACTGGAGATTGTAGGCTGTCATCTTCTGTGGACCGAGACACGTCTGCACTCTTCAAGGCCAAACCATGAATTGAGGATTAAAGGTAAGTGCCATATAATGTATTTCAATGACGTTTTGAACTTATGTTCATAACTTTGCCATTTTTTGGAATTGTTTCACCAAATTTTCAACATTGCCTTTTTGGGACCCCCCACCCCACCCTACTCCATGAACACTACAACTGTCATTTCATTAATCAGGCAAGGAAGGTGATTTTGTAGTCGCTGCGTGAAATCACCTTTCAGGACTGAATAACGAAATATCGCCACCAGTGTTCATGAGGTGGGCTCCCGAAAAGGCCATGTTGAAAATTTGGTGAAAGAATTCCTAAACATGGCAGAGTTACGTGCGTTCATTGAAATTTTTCTATGCACTTGCATAACTTTGGTCATTTTCAATATTTTGACTCCACATTTTCAAGTCATTTTTTCACATCATCTCATGAACATTGCAGCTATTTTTCACATCCTGTCCAAAAAATGTTTTCTCACCTGTGGTACGGAATGGTGTTTAGGCATGTATTTGAAAATTTTCAACTAAGGAGTTCTGAGGTGGGGTTACATGAAAATATATAAAAATGTCAAAGTTATAACCATTCATTGCAGTTTCTCTATGCCCACTCATAACTTCGGAAGTGTTAAATATTTTTACCTCAGATTTTCAAAATAGCCTTCTTATTACCCCACCTCAAGTATGTCACAGCCGTCATTTTTCAAATTCTACCCAAAATGTGTTTTCACACCAGTGGCACAAAATGGCATTGCAGTTGTGCAGAATTACACATTTTGGTGGTGCTCCGAAAATTTTCTTCACCGGGTACATGAGGTAGGGTAATAAGATGGCTATGTTAACAATTTGGTCACTGTGTCCTATAAATGGAAGTGCAGGGCCCAGAGGACCCTGTGCTTCCACAGCTACATACATATACTTATCTACGGGTGGCTTCGGACCCTGCACTCTCACAGTAAAATAAGGATACTATTATACTATCTCAAAAAGGAAGGAAATAAGTTGTAAAAAACTTAATTAATGCTCCAGTTAGGGTCAAAGTGACAAAAGTCGGGAAATGAGATGTTAAGATTTCCCTAATACCCCACCCTCCCAAACTAGGCAGGAGAGCAGGTGTGGGGTGTGTCTTGGGCTTCTCAAGCCTAGAGTAATGGCCTGCAGGGCAGGGGTTATCCGACACCAGGGGTGGGCATCCCGGTGTTGGAATAATAAAATTATTAAAAGCAGCAGGGGAGGGCAATCAAAGGGTGGCAGACCACTAGACATCAGGGAATGAATTTAATAAGGGAATCAGGGGTTCCCAGACACCAGGAAAAATGGTGCAGTGACCTTTAAAAACCCTTTTTTGGTTGGCGAAAAGGGATTGCAAAAAGGGATTTTAAACTTTTAAAAAGGTTTTCTCTACTAACTTACAAAAAATCAAAGGCATTGCTGGGTAGAGGACATCCCCCTCGCCAAAACCCATGCCTTGGTTTTTACAAAAGACTTCCCTGGGGCAAGTTATAAGGTTTTGTTTTCTTCCTTCGCTAAGCAAGAAAACAAAATGGTGGCCGATGAACAGGGATTTTCTCACGAAAAGGGATTTTCCAAGATTTCCCAGTCCCTTTTCGCAGTCCCTGTTCATGAGCCATTCACAACCAGGAATCCTTGATCAAAACTGTGCAGCTAACTAAAAGACTGAACTGTGCATGCTCAGAACTGTAATTTTTAAAATGTAATAACTTTTGAACAGATTAATATTTTTCACCAAACCTACGCTGGATTGTTCCTTAGGATAACCTCTTTATACCCTGAAAATTTCAGGCTAAAATTCCAAACAATGTGGGCACAGCACAATTTCGAAAAATGACCCTATTTGCCAAAAAAGGCAAAAAATGTGTTTTGTGGTGTTTCACTGCACGAAAAGCACAAATCCAATCACAATACAACTTGGCAAATCAGGAAGTCTATCATCTGAGACCGTGTATTCCAAATTTCATGCAAATCCATTGAACGGTTGTGAAGTTATTAATGTGCAAAATTTGGGGTTTAACATTAAGCTGTCTACTCAACACTAACTATAGAGACACGACCACACCTCATATATAGATATATGTATGTTTTTATACAATAGGGGCTGGGAGATATTTTCATGAATAAAAACGTGTTCTCACTCCCATTAAATAAATGCTGCTGATGTCACCACAGTGAAAATGTTTACATTTATTACACCCGCGCAAACCCATGCAAAACCCATGCAAAACACACAAACCCACACAGATGGTAACTTTTGCACCAATATGGGCCCCTATTGTATAAATCGGATACATGATGTGCACTTGTGTGATATGGAAAATATTTTCACTCCTACGCAGTGACCTCTTGCCACTCGCGAATATCCAGAGGTTACTCTAAAGGACTGAAAATATTTTCCATATCACACTCGTGCCCATCATGTAGCCTATATATATATATATATATATATGTGTGTGTGTGTGTGTGTGTGTGTGTGTGTGTGTAAAATATATTGCAAAAAACATAGTTAATGCATCAGTCCCCCACCCTGCACAAACCAGGAGGTGGAGAGGAAGGGAGCTGTCTTCGGGGCCGTAAGCCCTAACACTCACCCCATTCCACTATAAAATCAGGTGACATGGCTACAGTATTAGAGAATGGAGTGAGCAATAGGGTTCACGTCCCCCAAGACAGCCCCCTCCCCCACCACCTGTGGATCTGGGCAGGGTGGGGATTGGGGTGTTAGGATTAGAAACCCTAATGCCACATTTCCCTGCATTTGTCACTTTAACCCTAACTGATGCATTAATGAAGTTTTTTTTGCAATTTATTCCCTTACTTTTTGAGAAAGTATAATAGTATACTTATTTTACTGTGGTAGTGCAGGGTCCAAACATGCATATATGTATTTAGCTGTGGAAACACAGGGACCTCTGACCCCTGCACTTCCAGTTATAGTACAACAGTCACCGAATTGTCACCATAACCATGTTATTACCCAACCTCATGTTCCCGGTGCAGAAACTTTTTCAGTCCCTGCCAAAACGTTAACTGCATGCAAGTGCAATGCCAATCCACAGCACAGGTGCAGCAACACTTTTAGATAGGATTAGAAAAATGACAGCTGTGACATACATGAGGAGGTGTAATAAGAAGGCTATGTTGAAAATTTGGGCTCAAAATATTTAAAATTTCCAAAGTTACGAGCAGGCGTAGCAGCGAAATTGTGACAAATAGTCATAAGTCTGCTATTTTTAATCATTTTGACCCCAGATTTTCAACATAGCCTTCTTATGACCCCACCGCATGTACTTAGTACAGAAAAGTTTTAAATCCCGGCCAAAACATAATTCTGCACAACTGCAATGCCATTCTGCATCACAAGTGCGAAAACACATTTTGGTCAGGCCAACTGACCGCGAAATCACTTTTCTAGCAGGAGTTGCCTAACAGTCATATTATTCATGAGGTGGCATTCCTAAAACACCATGTTGAAAATTTGGGGTCAAAATGATGAAAAACGACTGAGTTATGGCAAGAAGTTGAACCCCCCCCCCAATTGAAATATGTTGAAGCACATTTACCTTAGTTCATATGGGATCAGTACCATTGCCCGAATTTAAACTTCCTGTCATTAATTTCACTGACACCAACTGCCAACATGATTAAATTCCCAGCAAAAAACAAACTGACAGTAATCATCCCATCATGCGTTAATAGTGGTCAATGTGAAGGAAGGTTCAATAGGATGGGGAATACGACTGTGACATTCAAGTTCTTGCTGTCAGACTCCCTGGTAATCTAGTCTCCTACTCGAATTGCTGGTTACCATCTCATGGTATCTATTTATAGCAGCATACTGTGTATATATGATTAAAACATTATAAATGGAAATTTTTCATTAACTAAACACTCTGCTGTTGCCGATATGTCCACAGAACAACTCTAACAAACTCTACTGATTGTACTTTAACTCAGGGGTGTCGGCAGGCATACACACTGTACTCAGCAGAGTACAGTAACAAAAAATCAGGCAGGGGCAACAAAAAGAGGAAAGCAAGGGAACTGTGATTCACATTGTGTTTGTGTGGCACTGAGCCCATTTGCCATTGCTTTTTTATGGCGCACTGATGCCACCAGCCGAATACACAAACAAGAACAAGTTACCAGGCAGGCAGAAAAACAAAGGAAGGAGGATTACGGGAAGAAACTGATTTGCCTGATCTCAGACATGGCAAACAGGGGGAGGCCTATTGTTGGTGTAATTGGTGGAAGTGCATATTTTGGTTTATGTTTACGTAATGGAGGGGCAACATAGGATTAGTTTTGAGTACAAGTTTAAAATTCCTGGCTACACCCCTGCTTTAACTTCACTAATAATTCTCTTACTGGTGTTTTTTTATGGTTGTCACTTTAAAAACAGTCCTTGGTGAACTACACTACTTACCGACTGAGCTCATACCATCGAAGGAGCCGCTGCACAGGCTCCAAGTTGGAACCCACCCCCACTCTGCTCCACTTACCAACGGAGCTTGCACCATCGAAGGAGCTGCTGCACAGGTACGGGTTGCTGAAAAGACAGCCAGCACTCCAAAAGAGTAGACTGTGTTGTGAGAGGTGCTAGCCTAATGGTCTATAATTTGTAGAAATCTGCACTCCGCCATTTCAGTCCGCTACCATCTGCACCTTAATTTAATTAATCTCGGTGCAGTGCAGCTGTCAGTTCCTGCACCTGATGAGTTTGCCTGGCTGTGCACTGTTTAAACCTGTTGCTTTAAGGCTTTTTATTGTTTGCTTAGTTTCGGAGTGCTGCTCTGTTATCATACTTGAGATCAGGAGATCAACGTCGGCTTAGAGACTGCCATGTTAGTTGCTTAAATAAATCAGCTGTTGGTTTCAAGAGCAGTTCTCTTAAGTAATACAGAATACATGAACCGATTGGCTGTTCGCTACTTGGTCTGGAGAATCAGCGTCAGTAAAAAATCAACAGCGGGAAGATTAGAAACGGGATGTAAAATATGGGATATTTTTAGCCAGGAAAGACGATGTTGGGAGATCCTACTAGACCCGTTCATATTGCAGTTTCTGGTTCCAGCAGCAAGATGTGTCTTCGATCGGTGGAGCGGGTCTCAAAACTGGGACCTCTCTAGGTGAGTGGCAGTCTGTGGGGACATCTCAGGGGATGTGGGGAGGTGGTGCACAGTGGGAGGTCAAGTGGGGGTGTGGGTGTGATTGGTGATGGACTTTTTTATTTTTTTTTTTACATGTCCCAAAATCTTAAAAAAGAAGTTGAGGGATGGTTTCCTTTTTTGCAGGTTGTTTCTGTAATTGGAGGGTATGGGGTACCACTAGACACCAAGGAAATTAATGCAAGAAACTGGGCAGTGATCTGAGGGTGGGGGGTGCCACTTGACACCAGGGAAATGATGCAAACAGTGGGGGCAGCAATCGGAGGGTGGGAGGGTACCACTAGACACCAGGGAATAAATAAAAAAGTGGGGCCACCGATCGGAGGTTGGGGGATACCACTAGACAGCAGGGTAATTATGAGAAAAGTGGGAATACTGATCGGAGGGTAATGAAAAAGGATTTGTTTTTTGTGAGTTCACAAAAAATAATTCCTTTCACCTAGCTAAATCTTTTGCCATCCAATTCCTTTTCACAAGCTTGCAAAAGATCGACTAGCAAAAAGAATAGGTTCTAAAAAAGAAGTAAGCAAGTCATGAAAAAGGAATTAAAATAGGCACTAAAACACCTTCCAAGGTTGCTCTTCCATGAAATAAGATCAGAATCCACCTAGCAGTGTCCTGATGACCAAGGTACATGGGCTGGTGTACCTGTATAACTTCAATTGTGTGGGTTTGCAAAATGATTTTTTTTTTTTTGAAAAAATGGAAAACAGAATGCGGCTCGCAAAAAAGCATTTTTTTCTCACAAAAAGGGATTTAGTTCTCATGAAAAAAGAAACGGTCTCGTGAGAGTGAATCCTTTTTAGCAAGAGCAAAATCCTTCGTCGATTTTTCTCCCTCTATCCTGAAAAGTGCTCTTCCCATTGAAAAGAATGGGAAATGAAAAATTGTTATAACTTTGCAACAGAACAATATTTTTTCACAAAACTTGACATGCCTATTCTGTTAACCAAGCTGGTTCCAAAATTTAAAAATCACACCAAAATTCCACACCATCTGGACACAGGACAATGAGGAAAAAAATGCAAAAAAAAAAAGTGACTTTATGACTTTCAGCACTGTCCAGATCTCAGAATCCGCACATCCAGCCAGAAAAAAACTTGCCACATCAAGAGCTCTACCCCATGGGACAGCAGAATTCCAAATTATGAGCAAATCCATGGATCGGTTGCAAAGTTATTAAAGTGCAAAATTTGAGGTTTAACATTAAACATGCTAACTACAGTACATATATATATGTTCCCCCTTCTCCCACCAGTAGAACCCTTATTACTACTTCATCCCCCACCAGAACTGAAAGTTGAATTATTCCCCAGTACTTGCACCTTTATACCTCACTTACTTTACCACTCGCCCATTGTGAAATACCTGCCCAGCCCATATAAAACAAAATCCCCTTTCTGCATTCCACACATCCATTGTGCAATCCAACCTCACCCCCATGTCTTGGCCTCTGCCCTACATCCGACCCACCCACTGTGCAATCCCAGCCCCCACCCTCCCGAATATGATCAAACTAGTACCAGATACCCTTCCCTGGTGCTGGTATACAAGTATCCATTCCCCTTCCCCGGCAAAGAAAGGGAAAGGAATTTTTTTATAGTACCTTTCCTGAATCTTATTGCTAAGTGTTTTACAGCCTAGGACAAGGAGGGGAGATAACATTGCTGCTATTTTAGGTGTGCCAAGAGTGTTTAAAAACACGGAGCTATAATAGAGATGTTACATACAGGTTGAGAACAGAGTTAAGATGGCTTCCTCAGTCACACAGGGAGTGCACTGCAGTGGTGGGATTCAAACCCTGCCTTCCTGATCAGAACTCTGCACTCTAACCTGTAGCCCAAAACTACCCAGATCAGACCCGAATTTGTACCCTATCCCAGTGCTGGTTTACAAGCCTCCCTCTCAATCGGTTCAGTCCTAGGAGCCCAGCCTTGGTGCCAACAGACTCACCCATAAAGCAAACATACCCCACACAATGTACAATTCCATGCCAATCCAGTCTTGTGACACCCACAGTGAACAGTTTCATCTATTACAAAGCACCAGTCTTCATCCTGTATGAGTGATAACATTAGGCATATGCAGACAAGGTACTAGAAGAGGCACAAGAGCTATAGAAATCTCCAAATGTTTGATTTTGGAATTAATAAGAGTTCTACCTTTATATTTAAGTGGTAACATTCAGTTAGCCAGAGTATAGTATGAAGGAATAACTGGCTTATGTAGGTGATTAAATACCCAAGGTCAAAGGTCAAGGCATTTGAGCAACCTGAAAAGATAGTTATTCTGAGTGTACGCTGGCTAACTGAATGTTATTACTTCTATATAACCAGGGGCCCCATATTCGAAAAAGTGCAAAGCAGAGAGCAGAAGTTTATGCTGTGCCTTGCGATTGCCTGGGAGTCTGAGGATACTGTATTCTGTCGAACAGCACACTGGTGCTATTTGACTGAATATAGAGCCATGTCGGTGCAGTGCTACATCAAGTGGCGTTGCCCCGACATGGATCCTGAAGTATGCCGCCAGAATGGATAGCACGTAGCGCTATGTGCAGTATTCAAAGGGACCCATGCAAATGAGCCCATTGGGCATGCAAGGTGCTAAAAGGCCATTTGCATGCCCATTATGGGCTCATTTGCATGGGTAGCAAGGCTGGTTAGTGTGGCATCCCCCCCCCCATCCGACCGCCCAGTCCCAGACATGCATGGATATCCCTGGTGCTAGTGGTCCTCCCTCCTGTGATCACTGGCCCGTATTGTAAATAACAGAATCCCTGATGCTAGTGGTACCCCCTCCCTCAGATCGCCTGCCCATACCATAATATAAAAAATACCTGACATCCAGTGTTCCCCTCCCCAGCACCAATCCACTTTACTGCTCCTCGCAATGCCTTAATCCCTACTGTCTAGTGACCCTCCACCATGGCACTGAACACCTCCCCCCATCACCTTACCACTTCCCTCGGTGCCACGGGTGCATATGGCGACCATCACAGCCCTCCTCATACCTTCTCAGCCAGCCACTGCATGCCTCTTATTTATAGGACAGGGTGACATACCCTGCCCTATAAATAAGAAGCATGCTCCTTGCCTGGTCTTACAGTGGCCAACCAAGGGGGTGTGAGGAGGGCTGTGTTGGCTACTGCATGAACCCGCAGCACTGAGGGCACTGGTAAGGTGACTGGGGGGGTTGGTATTCAGTGCCACATTGGGGGAGCTGTTATATGCCAGGGATTATGGCATTGCAAGTGGTGGTAATGTGGATTGGTGCTGGGGGGGACCACTGGACACTAGGGATCCTATGAGCCAGCAGTCGGATGGAGGGGGGTAGGGGAGACCATTAGCACCAGGGATATTTGTTAGTACAGCATGGGCCAGTGATCTGAGGGAGGAGGGACCCACTGGTACCAGGGATATTTTTATTGCAGTACCAGACCCAGCCAGTCGGAGGAGAGACCACTAGCAACAGGATATTTTCTATCATAGCAGGGCTGGCGATCGAAGGAGGGGACCACTGGCACCCAAAATATTTTCTATTACAGTATAGGCCAACAATCCTGGGGGGGCTGGGTACCAATACCACCAGGCATGTGTTGTATTACATTACAGGCTGCCGATCTGGGGGCGGGTGTGCTTCCCCAGTGGCCAGCTGGCTAGGTGGCTGTATTACCTCTGGCGGCTGCTAGGGTTGCCTGGAGTAAGTTGGGGTTTTCTTTGGCGATATGTGCACTCTGCAAAAGGAGGGCACTAAACCCTTTACATTTCACAAAGCTGTTGAATATGGGGTAGCACGGCTATTCCTGGCCATGCCCCTCCCCTTGCCCACCCTCATACATTATGTGTTGCCTGGGTGCTAACCCTCTTTGCCTGTGCAACAGCCCCTTTTGAATATAGGGATCCAGCCTCAAATCCCTGGTTTGTGCGGGCAAAGACCCATTAGCACCCATGCAAACTTTTGAATATTGGCCCCAGGAGTTTTGAAACCTGAATTTTAAAAGCTCTGTAGTAGTTGAAGTGGACAGTCAGTGATGCCTCCCCCACACACTTTTTCTGTGGACTAGATGTGGATAAACTAACATGGGAATGTCTTAAGTATGGATAAACTATTGTGGGCGTGCCTACAATGTGGCTAAACCAGTGTGGGTCTGTCTAAACTATGGATACTGGACTATGACAGTGGCTGTAGTAGTTTGTGGGGTATTTAATGGCAATTTCCCTCTATTCTGATTGGCTGACAATCAATACCTGTCATATAGTATCGAACAATGTGAGGCACTGTGTATGTGGATCTATTAAATGCAGGACCTAGGAGGTGGCAACTTTGTGCCAGCTGTCGCATGATATTGTCTTGTTTCCTGCCTTCAGAATGCGATTATCCCAGACAGGCATGCAGCCTAGAGGAAGTACTTCCAAACAAGTTTTTTTTTTTATTTTATTTTTCTCAAAGCTCATGGCTGTTAATGTTGGTTGTTTTTCTTTCATTTGTCTGCACTGTAGTTCATTGATCTACTTCTGGGAAGTGAATGTTTCCTATCTTTGCTTCCATCATACAGCATTTGTCTGGTTAGGGAGAGCAGATTCCTTCTCAGCTTGTCATTCCAAAAAGGCTAGGTAATACCACCATATGCACAGGAGGCCCTATCCCCCTTTCTTCCAGTGTGCTCTTTATTTGTTCTACTGTGGCAAGGTTGCTCCCTTCCCATATAAAGGAGCTAAATGATTTATTGTCTTCTGACATCATTCTACTCCCTCCCCTATATGGGAATATACAGTTGGAAATGAAATGTGTCAACTTTGAAACCATTATTATCATACTTGCTTCTGTTTTGCCAGTAAGCACCATTTGCCATTTCTGCCAAACCACTGCAATTATTTTTAGGTGGCAGGTGAAACAGCCCCACCCTTGCTCCTGTCCCTCTTCCTCCTCCTCCCTGTAACTCCTTAAAACTTCTATCACCTGTTATTTATTTATTTTTTTTTTCCTTATTGTATTTCTTTGCCTCCTCCGGGCTGGCAGGCAGCTCTGGCCCTCAGAGGGCTCGTCTTTCAGAGTGCGGTCGTCCTGATCCAGCCCTACCCCAGTGGTTCCTCCATGGATTACTCCCATGGCAGGGCCGGAGAGAGGATTGCCACCCCTCACCCCACCCCCCAAGTACAATTCAGATGCCAGGGTGAGTCAGGATCGGGACTTGGCCAGGCCATCACAAAACCTGTCAGTCCCACTTTTTTTCTGGTTTTCTCCCTGCCCCTGCCCCTCACGGTGTGAGCATGTGGAGGCACGTGTACACCACATACCCGTGCCTCCCCTGACTCTGGTGCTGCCCTTCGGCAAGGAGCGGGATGACAGCCATCCTCGCCTCGGGAAAGGAGAGCAGTCAGTTGGACACTCAATCTTCTCCATCCCCTGCTGACCCCTGGCAACCCAAGATCACTCCCGACCCAGAGTTGCAGGTGTGGCACAAGATGTGGTGTCCAGCGCCTCAACCCTCAGCCCCAATGGGCCAGCCCTCTCGGCTGTTTTTATTGCTTTTTTGCAAATCTCTGTCTCCTTTTTCCTAATTTGTAATACTATAGACGCAATCTCAATACCCCCTATGATCTCATTGCAGTTTTGTTTTGATGCCTGTATGTCATATTTAAATTATGCTACTAACTTGTGTACTCCCCCATTCCCCCCTCTCCCCCAGGTCGCACCTAGAAATGAGCTTCAGATCAGTGTGCCTCTCCTGGTCACCAGCTTCAAAATAAATAGGATAAATAAATAAATAGGGAGGCAGTATAGCGCAGTGGTTTAAGGCTCTGAGTTGCAAATCTGGTGACATCCAGCAGACCAGACCTGGGTTTGAATCCCACAGCTTCCACTTGCATATTGTGTGACCCTGAGCAAGTCACTTAACTTCCCTGTGCTCCCAGGTCGCACCTGTAAAAAAGCTTTCAGCTTAGTGTGCTACTCCTGCTTAAATAAATAAAAAAAATAAATAAATAATAGCTTTTCCCTAGTATTGTCATGCATACTCTTTTGTGCAAATTTTAAGGAGTATTGTTACATTTAGTTGACTGTGCTGAGGTCTAAGAAGTGAAATGGCAATCAGAATGTAATTTCTAGCTTTCTTTAGTCAGTTCGCACACACACGTGCGCACACGCAGACACGTGGATTTGCATACTGATAATGCTTTGTGCTATCTTTGAGGCTCTAGACCACATTGGTGTTTATAGAACTTGGATGGCATCTGCTTTCCTGTATCCCTCATGCATCTTGCAGTATTGTTCCTCTTCATTTTGATCAGCGTTAATTTTTTTTTACTTTGTTCCACCACTAACTATAATATGTAAAAGACTTTGAGTAACATAAAACCAACTATAGCTTCCTACATTGTAGATAAACTGACTCTGGAATGCAACTGGGAAGGGGTTGCTTATTCTTTTTTTTTTTTAAACTCTTTATTGAAAGAAAGTAGACAGACATACAATCAGATAGAATTTAGCTGCAATTGAGTACACGTACGCAGTAGATTAAAGATCTACTGGAAATCACATGCTGTTAAACAATAAATCTTAATTGCATAACTTCAGTCAATAAATGAAAGTCTGTATCATCAGTATGTCAAAAGAAGGAATCAAAAGGCACTCAGTTGTTGAGAATTTTGATCTGCCCCTCCTGGAGAACAAGTGAAGAGAAAGTGGCACCATTTTGAAGTGAAATGCACAGAGTGATGAGTCGAGTGCTGGGATATTCACCCTCTATATCTCCACCTGAACTACTGTTGGAGGCTGACCCCAGTCGCCGGGGGTGGGGTGGGGGACTTTGGTGAATGCCGGGGAAACTATAGCCCAGTCTTGGCTGTCCTCCTCTTCTCCTGCTATTCAACAATGGGTCACCAATCTTAAATAATGCATGGCCCTGGAAAGGATCCAGCTGACCGCCCTTGGGAGGGGAGAGTCTTTCCAGACCCTGGAGCTGCTTATTCTTGAGGCAGGAAAGGTGAAACTAGGTGTATGTCATCTGGTGGTACTGGTTATAGTTAGCATAGAAACTTGCAGCTGGTGTAGAATACTGAAGCTTGTCACTCAGCATCTATTGTTTGGGGATGTATGTTTTGACATTTTACTTGACACTCTCCCTGCTACACATAAAGATCTGCAAACCAATTATGCTTTTTTTTTGTCTAACATATTTTTATTGAATTTCCATTAACATGAAGTACAAGTTAATACAACAAGGTATTATACCCCTTTAAGATTTGTGATTGTATCTGTGTTTTAAGAAACCACACGCATTTGAAATACTGTAATCTGTCTTCTTACATTTGTGCATTTTACATTCTGTCCTTTTTGCAAACTGCCTTTGCTTCTCATTCATGTTACATTGGCTGTAAAAGCGTCTGCAATAGACAGGTAAAGTATGGAGGCTTTATACCAAGAGGCTGCATTGTGAAAAATGCTATATTGATTCTCTGCAGCTGGCAGTGACTACGAGTCAATTGCTCACTCTTGCCCTCTGTGGGTGATCAAGCAAATTGCTACGAAGTATGATCCAACAGTCCAGGAAGTGGAATGAAAGGCTATAAGGCAAAATTAGAAAGATTACTTCAGAATCTCATTGCACCTTGTATATACTGATTAATGGTAGTGCATGGACTGTAGAAAAATTAGTACAGAATTTATATTTATGTGAGATACTCCCAATTCAGCTTGCCCCCCACACAAGAAAATACATATCCATGATGTTTTGCTCTGGATTGTATTATTTACAATACATACGTCTGCAGTAGAGTGTTACAAAAACAAAAAATAATGGGAAATTGTCTGTCTTTTTGTATTGTTTATGCGTTCTGCATAGTGCGGTTTTGCTTCTCGTGCATAGCATGCCAACTGTAAGGGGTCTGTAATAAATAGTTATAAGCACCCCTTATGCACGAGGTGTGCTGACTGAGCCTGGTGATGGTAAAGGGCAATGTCTGTTATGTCGCTGAGTGAATGCGGCCTGGGTTCGTAGTTAGAAATGGGCTAGGAAAGTGGCGCGGCGCCTCTGCCTATGGGGATCCTTACGACAGAGTGCCATCAGGATGTTTCCCAGCAAGAAATAACTACACCCCCCACGCTCTGAGACAGGGAACATAATACCACAATCTCCTCTCCACTTATCACACTAAGCATGCAAATAAACGGCAAGCAATGATGGCAAACTATGTCAGCAGTTGCAAATAAATAACCAGTGGGTTTATTTTGGGGTTGGAGAACAAGGTAGGAGATAAGGGAAGCAAAGGCAAAAATAAACAAAGGTAGCCGTTTGCATTCACCCCTTCTATAAGGTGTACCTCAGCACTTCTCCCCCCCCAGTGGTGCACCAGTTAAGCCCACAGTCCCTCTGGGAGCTCCCAATTACAGTTCAAGTGTGCACACGGATGTGGAGTTGCAGGCCTGTGATGCTTGGACCTCAGTGTGGCACCATGTAAATTCGGTTGTGGGCTGCAGCTCAGCTGCTGACTGGCAAATTATACAATTGGATGGACAATAAAACAATAAGTAAAACTTTACCAATCGCCCAATCCCAGAGGCTGTGGGTGCTGTACGGGCAGGTAGAGGTTAAATAACGTACAACAATACAAAACGTATGTTATGACAGCGATCACAAGCAACAACAGTACCAAAATAAGAGCCTCAATAAAATAAGCAGATCAGCTGTTTGCTAATTCCTGAGACTCATAGACCATTCTCAAATGCTTGTCTAAAAACATGGCCTTCAGACCCTGCCTAAACACCTCCACCAATGGGGCCTCCCTCAAAGATCTTGGAAGTGAGTTCCACAGAGCCAGGCCCGCCACCTCAAATGAACAATCTCCAGAAGTCTTCAGCCAGGCCCAGGGAACCACTAGGAGGCCTTCAGTGGAGGAGCACAGTGAGTGCACAGGGTTGATAGGTATCAAGAGGTCACTCATATAGCCAGGGCCCGATCCGTACAGGGCTTTATACATGAGCAAGCCCACCTTGAAGGTGATTCTCCGTCTCAAAGGCAGCCAGTGCAGGTTCTGAAGGACTGGGGTCACATGACAAGACCTCAGCAGGACAGTCAGCAACCTGGCCACTGCATTCTGCACCAGCTGTAGGTGAAGAATCCCTCCACTGACCCCAAGGTAGAGAGCATTGCACTAGTCAAGTCTAAACATTACAAAAGCATGAACCAGTGAGGGCAAGTCGCCAGGCGGAATTAAGGCTTTGATCTGGATGACATTCCTAAGGTGGTAGCACTGCAGCAGGGAGACAAGGAACACTAAGCGACTGATATAAGCAGAGCGTGGAAGCAAGAAACCAGGAAGTCATGCCTAACAACTGAGGTACGATTCCTGCTAATCCACTGTCATAGCTTACATACTGTAAGGAGGGAGGAGTGGAAAGGTCACTAATATAATTTGGGACCTGGTGTTAATACCCTATCTAGGATAAGGAGTACAATAGGTGTTAAAAGTAGGAAAAAGCTTGGACTATGCCAAACTGCCCTATCTAGAGTAGGAGTAAAAAGGGAGTTAGAAGTAAGCAAAAGTGGGACTGGGCCAGAATGCCCTATCGGGTCTCGGCTATAAAAAGAAAAGGGGGGTTTAAAAGTAAACAAAAAGTTGGGATTAGGCCAAACAACCTATATCGGGTAGGGATACCTAAAGGTTTTAAAGTAAGCAGAGTTCTGGGAATAGGTGAAACACCCTGTCTAGGGCTGAGGTAAGAAAGAGTTTAATAGCAGTTGTTTTCTTGCATGCTATTTGTGCTGGACTCAGTCTACCTTGCAGGGAAAACTGTTGGACTGATTAAGGGCTGCTCACTACAGGCCTTGACAACCCATGATACAGTGCTACAAATAATGCAGCCAGCAGTGATATGTAGTCCAGCAGGGCAGCCTGCATTTATATCTTAGGAGCCTTGGGACAGGGACTAGGGTTCAGGGGCACATCTTCCTCACTATTCTGTGCTAACTGTAGGCTGTTTTTATTATGCATTGGGGTTGAGTAGCTGGACTGGCAGAGGGTTGCATCTCGAAACCCTGATAAGGATCTGCTTGTGGCTATAGTTAATACCGTCCACTGTGATAAGTACGTCAGTAGCTACTCCACGTAGAAGGCTGGCTCTTCTACTGGAAAGTCCAGTGTCAGTGGCTCAGTAGGTAGCACACTCACCTCTGAGGCCGGGAGATCAGAGGGCTGTGGGTTCAGTGCCCACATCTGGCACTTGGGTTAATATCCCAGTACTGACACTGTAGTGCAGCATGAGAGGGGTGCTGCACTTCTGACGTGCTGTCTTTCGGATGAGACGTTAAACCGAGGTCCCATCTGCCTGGATTGGTGGTAGTTCAGGTGGATGTTAAAGGTCCAATGGCACTTATTGAAAAGAGTAGTGTAATTTCCCCGGTGTCCTGGCCAAATTTCCCTCATTCACTAAAAATACCACCAACAGCTTAATCTGGTTCAAGATCAGCTGGCATTCATCTGTATCCCCTTCCCCCGGGTCGTGCCTGAAAATAGGCAGGATTTGTCTAGTGCACTTACCTGGTCAACAAAAACTAACTAAACTAAACTAAAGCAGTCACAGTATAGGAAAAGATTGGGAGGGCTGGATCCCAGAGCTCTGTATACTTATGCCCTGCACCATTCTACAGCCACTCCCCGCCTAGAGCAGACTCCCCCATCTGCCTCCTCCTCCTGTCATGGTCATGCCTCCCCCAAAAATCCATGCTTCTACCACAGGGGGACTTTACCAGTGTCAAATAGGTGCGGGGGATCCCTCCCAACCCAGCTTGGCTTATTCGTTCCCTGAAGGCCAGGGCATGACGTTATCAGGTGGACTGTGGACCCTAAGAGACAGCACCGTTGTCTGCCCTAGCTAGTGACCTCCTGCAAGATGTGCAGGATATAATGAAGGAAAGGTTACAGGTTCACTCTCTTACGCAGCCACTGGTTGCCTTTGTGATGCATGTACAGCCCCAGAGCGGACCCACAAAGTTGCTTTTTCGATTTCTTGCTGACAGATGGTAGTGCTTCATTGGGGTGCACAACTCATTGAATCAACATTTATTTCTGACCATGCCCCACTAGGACTTTTTTTATTCCTCTTGGGGAACATGGCAGATCACTGGATGCAGGCACCTCCTCTCTTAAAACATATCTTTTAAAAAAAGCATTTTTAGGAATATGATATTTTAGGATTTTGTGTTGTTTAACTGGATCATGGTTGTAATTTTTAAATATTTTAGTGCATGTTTTTTTATTATTTTGTAAGGGTGCCCTGAGCACTGGAAGGGTGCTTTTGATAAATAAAATTTTACTTACTCCTCTTAAGGGACCCCAAATTCTGTGCTTGAATCACCTCAGAAGCAGAATCATACTTTAACATTAATAGGAAAAGGGAGGTAGCACCAGGGAGGGTATGGGAGGCCTTTCTCAGAGGTCGGATTATCTCTTCCATGGCTACACAAAACAAAAAGAGAGCAGTGGAGCTCAGTCAGTTACAACAGGACCTCCAAACCAAGGAAGCGCCGTTTAAGCAAACTAGTCAACTCTCTCCAGAACTCCTGTCCTCTATAGTGGGGCTTAAGTATAAGATTAACATAATTCTACATCGCAAAGCGGAATGGCAAATGTTGCACGCTAAACACAGATTTGGGGAGTCTGGTGACAAAAGTTGTCAGCTACTAGCCTATAAACTGCAGAAGCAGAAAGCGAACTCACAAATCCAGACCCTATGGAATACAAATAGGGAGATTATTGCGGCCCCTTGGGAGATCAGTGATGTAACGAGGCAATACTATATGGACTCTTCCCCCAGTGAAAGTTTTCCTCGGGAGCACCTCAGTACCCCAGATTACCTCTGAACTCCAACGTGAACTAGATTCACCCGTCACAGTTGATGAGCTTAAGGTAGCACTGAACCAGCTCTCCAAAGGGAAGGCCCCGGGAGCTGAAGACATGGTATTCAAACTCTCCCAACTTATGCCCCATATCGTAATTCCCCCCCTCTTAGAGGCCTTGCAGGAGGCTAGAACCCTTGGTACCCTTCCACCCATCATGAAGGAAGCCATGATTACCTTATTACTGAAAAAGGCATATGACCCTCTAGACTGTGCCAGCTTCAGGCTGATCTCCCTATTCTCCACAGACACTAACATCGCAGCCAAGACCCTGGCCCATAGGGTGGAGAAGGTACTTCCACCTCTTATCCACCCTTCCCAAGTGGGGTTTCAGAAAGGTAAAATATAAGCTGACAACATCCGCACAGTGCTCCACCTCAACTGGCATGCAGGCCAGTCTGCCACCCTAATGGCAGCACTGGCAGTGGACTTCCGCAAAGCTTTTGATTTGGTAGAATAGCACTATAGGCACTCTGTCTTGGAGGCTTACGACTTCGGCCCATACGTCTGCAGCTGGATTACTACCTTATACAATGAGCCCACAGCCACAGTCCTCACCAACGGCACCATTTCAAAGCCATTCAGCTTACACAGAGGCACACAACAAGGTTGCCCCTTGTTCCCCTTGCTCTTTTTGATAGTCTTAGATCCCCCTTACTAGAAAGCTTCTGAACACGATGGAAGTAAAGGGCATTAAGGTCAAAGATAAATGCAATCTAGTAAACACTTAAGCAGATGACCTACTCCCGACCATCACTGACCCCACACACTCGCTGAGCTCTATCATGGCCTTTCTGGACAGGTTTGTATCTGTTCTCGGCTTAGCCGTCTTCTGGAAAAAAACTACTATATCCTCCTTGAACTCTGCAGGCACTTCGAATGGTACCACTGGCACACACATAGTATGGTCTCTGGAGGGTTTTACATACCATGGGGTAACTCTCACAACCAAATGGGCTAGTTCGGTGGCCACCAACTTTAATCTGCTCCTTAATGCGCTGGAACCCAACATATGAAGATGGCTCAAACTCCACCTTACCCTTAAAGGGAAGGTAGAGGCTATTTGGATGTCTTTGCTCCCCAGATTTGCCTATATCTTTAATAACCTCCCACTAGTGGTACACAACACAATCTTTAACATGATAGACAAACTCTTGACTTGGCTACTTTGGGAAGCAAGGCACCCAGACTTAGCAAAGCTAAACTCAGAGTACACTAGAAACAAGGGGGAATTAAGACTCCCTTGGTTTCAGGGTTACCGCTGGGTTTACAGGATGGCACATGCCACTAAGTAGTTCCTCCCACATGGAGGTAATACACCCCACTGGGTTACATTAGAACAGGACCTGGCTGACACAGATGGGTCTGCTACTGGGGGCCAAAAGCACTCCAGGATCCAATAAGAACCCCATAATCCTTGAGACCCAGAAAGCCTGGCTCTGATGCATAAAGACAACTTGATGCCCCAGGACTGCATGGCAAACACGGATGCGGTATGCCTACAAATGGGGTAATCCAAACATTCAGGTGGGAGGGGTTGCAGTCACATGGCAGGATTGGGAGAAGGTAGGGATCCGTACAATAGCTGACCTCTCTGTTCCAGACTCAGACGAACTGGTCTGATTTCAACTAGTCCTGGCCAAGTTTGGGACACTCAGAGTCGATTTCTGGAAATTTGTACAAATTGGAAGTGCCATCAGCTCTTTTAAAAAGAAATATCAAGCACAAAAAGAATGGGACTGGCTACAGTACTTGCACAAACCACACAACTACAAAGGCGTAGTGGGAAGGGTTTATCGTATGGTCAGAGATGCTCAACCAGGGTCACAGACAAGTGTAAGATGGGATGGGGCAGTAGTTACAGACTGATCTCTCCCTGGAGGCTAGGGCTACCTCAAGGGTGCTTAGTTGACTTACCGAGATGCTAGAGGACTGTTAATACAGACAAAACTCCTCCTTAGGTGGTACTGCACCCCTGACTACCTATTTCACAGAGGTCTGCTACCCCTCTACAGCTGCTGGAGGTGTCATGTCCATGCTGTCAATCTGCTGCTTATGCTCTGGCAATGCCCAAGTCTGAGCTGCTTCTGGAAAGGAGTCCTGGGGAACTGCTATAGAATCCTGGGCCTTCTGATCCTGAATCAGCCTGCTCTGATCCTCTTAGGTGACACCTCACTGCTATGGCGAGGCTCAAGCCAAGAAGCAAACTGGTTGCTAGCTGCACTTATGGAAGCAAAATGAGCAATCCTAATGAAATGGAGGCAGCCTGCTCTACCATGACTTCCGACCTGGCATGCCATAGTGGCTAGATTGGCCACCTTTGATAGACTTTCTTATGCCACGTACAACAGGCTCATTGCCTAACAGAAGAAATGGGGCAGGTATCTGACCTCACACCTGTGTTCTGTACCCCTTCCCCCTCCAGAGAACCCACCACCGTGAGCATGACTTAATCAGTTACCACCCCTACAGGCTTTGCATGGCAATCTTGAATCGCCTTACTTTGCTGTACAGTTTGAGCTTCTACCTGTATATAACTCAATAAGCTCATAATGATTGCAATGAAAGGAATGCCCTGGCTGTTTTCTGCATGTTCTCTGGCACGAATGCCTGTTCTTTGATATTGTAATGTTTGAAAGATGAACTAGAATCTTTGATGTTAAAAAAAAAAAATGCCTTTCCCTGGCCTCCTCTTGCTCCAGGCCCCCGTTTGCCCAGTCCCCAGTCAGACTACTCGGATTGACTGGAAACACAGATATTTTGTCATTATACAAACAGGCTGGGAGAGATACTGTGCTTTATAGCTCCTTCAAGCATCAGTTGGTGCCATAGGTCTGTTATTCTTTGTCATTTAGCATTCCATTAATTTAGTAGCATGAAAACTCTTCAGAAAAAAAATAAAGGCTAGCTTTATGTTCACAAAACTGTGCCGACTGAAAGTTTATTAATACTTCCTCTCTGAGCTCATTCATTGTCATTAAAGTGAGGAGGGCTAGGCTAAACATCTCGAGGACATATTCAGTGTATCACCTAGGCCTAGGTCAACTGTAGTTTCATTTGAGATTACTCACTTGCTTTCCAGGATCTCATGCACTGCTCTCCTTGTAGATAATAGAAAGTTAGCAAAGCATTACAGGCAACTACAAGGAGCAATAGCAAGGCACACCACTCACTCACTCACTGACAGCCAGAAAAAAGCATGTGCCAGCCCCCAGTGCATTCTAATGGGACAGCTGCAAAACACTTCCTGTCTTTGATCACAGTAAGAAATGGTTTGCTATGCAGAGCAACCCAAAAAACCCTAAGAGCAAACAAAGGAAAGGACACACAACGACTAGCCTGTGGAGGGGTTGTGGGTAACAGATGGACCAGACACCAAACTTCAGGTTCAACACACAATCTCTGCGTGATGTTTATTCAAAACACAAGAAATAACCTTTTGCAATGGCAGATTTTTTTTCAGTACATCCGTTTGCAACAACAGACTATGAATGTCCTTTCTCTACACTTAGCCAGCACCTACTGACACTGATCTCTGAGTCAATCCGCTAACTATGATGTACCCATAACCCTTATGCAGGCCTCATTTGCTTACGTAGTGGGGGCCAAAAAAGAAGAAAAACAAAACAAGTTACAAACAAAGAACCTCAATGCAGAATCACTGAAAGAACAGCTACCCCAAAAAGCATTGGCAAGAAATCAAGTTTCAAAGAAATACAACATCATACGTACTTCCATAATGCAATGCATCATGGGATAGATGCAAATCACCATGACATTTAGACTTTTTCAGTTTACAGCAATTTACATGCATTTTAAATAGCACAACTAGCTTAATTTCTATAATAGTCACCTAGTACTTTTTACCATTATCAAAACACCAAGTGCCATGTTATTTTAAACATTTACAGGTTTCATAAACATAAGGTATATACATTAAGGTGTTTTATAACATAGTGCTATTACATACTAAATCCAACAACAATAAACACAGCTTTTTTTACATATACTCTGAAGTCACCACAATAACCTCCCTGTACGAGGACCCGAGAGGGAAAGGAAAATTAAAGAGGACACTGTAGCATAGTCAAGGGAGGGAGAAGGGGGTGCCCACAGGTGGCCAACCTTATGGACTACAAATTGTAAAGGATAGATTAGTCTTAGAAATAGAAGAACTGTTGCAACAGATTTAAGAAAAGGCTGGTCCTCAAGAGTGGCAGGAGCTCCCGGTCACACAGTCATAAACCAAATACTGCACAACATAGTTTTTGTAAATTTTGACAGTAGTTCCCAGTCTGAGTGCAGAGAAGTCTAAGAATGGAGCAAAGAGGGGGTTACACCATTGTCTAGATGGGGCTAGGAATAAGGATGTTGGCCTTCAATTACAAAATCCTAATTCTTAAAAAAAGGGTTGGAATCAAGCAAGTCTGGTTCCATTCCACAGTCTGAGAAACCTTTGTCCTCTAGCACCAATGTTTAATAACTATGGCTATCTATTTATATCACAGTACAGTATGTATTCTGCCTGCCACACACATCTCACTATGTCTGTAGCTTCCTTGGGGGTGGTTAGGATCTGTAAACTGATTCCTGATCTTGGAAGTTATGGTTTTTAAAGGGTTTTATTATGCATTTCCATGACCTGCTGATTTCAGGTTAAAGCGTCTTGCCCACTCATGACATATCTTTACTTCCACTTGGGATTCTAATAGTCTTAGCAAAACATTATGCAGTCTCCACAGATGGCTCTACTGCTTACTAGGGGCAGATGCAGCTTACTGGAAAGGACTCCTCCCAGTAAATTTTTTTGCTGTAGGGACAAAAGCAAGATTGGAATCCACTTTGTATGAACCAACTGGAAACCAGGATTTTTGCAAATACTTTATAGTCTGCGCTATGTGTGTCAGGTTTTAAGTTTATTAGGATTAATTTGTTTATACAGTACCAAAGAATGAAAATTGCACAAAAACAGAAGTACAAATATATAAGTTAATAGCGTATGATAAAGTCGAATTCTTTTAATTTCTCCATATATGAGTGCAGATTAAAAGCTATTTAACAGGACAGAACTGTCTAAAGTGCATACACAGATAAGTGAGATGGGATGGGAAGTAACGCAGTGTTGATGCTTTCCAAATTAACTGTTTCTCTTCCTCTCTCCCTTGCAGTGAAGACAGTTACACTGTTACAGACTATGCACTAAGAGACCAACTCTCAGTGGAACCGTGTGACATTGAGGAATCAAACTTGTCTCCAGGGAAGACCAGCTCAGGGATACTGTACTCTCGGCAGAGCTCTGCTTGCTACCTCTTCAGGCTGACCATTCTCATTAACCATGCTGGGGACAAGGTGGAGACACTGTTGGGTGCTGAGAGCCTGTAAGTACCAGAGTCTTAGAACCCAGGTCCCAGTTTTTAGAAAAATGAATATCACTAAAGATTCTCCTGTCCTCCAGTTACATAAGTAATTTCAGTAGTGTGATATCTATTTGAAACGTAAGAAGTGTAAATTAACTGGAAAAGACAATGATGTCCTACAAGTCCACTCTAACATTACAATATTCTTCTTGTCCATGTAGAACAGAATAACTACAGTCAGATCTCAGGGACAGCAGTGTGGGATTTCCCAGTGGTGTGCCTCCAAATTTTTAACTACCACCCTACCGCAGCCTTGTCCCTGTAGCTCAGCCCCAGAGAGCCAGGGAGTTTAAAAAAGCCACAGTTTACATTAACAAAGTGGGTGGTTGCTTGTTTGCCCCAGGTTGGGGGGGGGGTCCCCTGTGCATTGATACAGAGATGAATATAAATTTCATATTCATCTTTGAATCAATGCACTGGCACCCTGCCCCACCCCCAATCAACTACCCAGTCCTGGTAATACAATCTGCACCCCTTTAAAACAGCCTGACTTGCATTTTTCAATTTTATGTTCATCTCTGTATCAATGAACAGTGGCCCCCAAGCAACCACCCAGTTCAGTTAATCTAACCTGCAGCACCTTTAAACTCCCAACTTGCCTTTTTCAGTTTTACAATTTAATATTGGAAAAGAGCAAGACCAGGAATTAAAGAGACCACAGGTTGGATTAGCAGGACTAGGATGTGCTGCTTGCCTGTTTGTGGGGGCTACTGTGCATTGATGGTGATGAACATTTATATGCAGTTTGTGACAAGACCACACACCTTAGAATAACTCTAATTTGTTGCAAGTCAGATACACAGGTGAAAACAGCAATGTTTTGTTTTCCCCGGGCCTGTATGTTAATCCCTTGTGATCTGCAGCCCTAAACTCCCTAGTTTGCCTTTTTTGGGGGATTTATTTATTTTTTATTCTTCACAATCAATCACAGGTATTCAATCAATGAATGGCCCCCAAATATAATTACTGTCCAGGGTACCTACCCGCTGCTGCCTCATAATCCAGGCCAGGCTGGTTGCAGTGCAGAGTTGCAGAATGCAGAAGATCAGACGGGTCAGAGGTCCAGGATTATGATGGAGAAGGCCACAAGAGCAGGGGATCACAGCGAGGACCATCTGTCGATCACGAATCGACCAGCTTCAGCAGATAGCAAGGTGGGACGGTGGGATCAGGCTGGCCTGGTGAGCGTCACGGCAGTGAGTAACAGGGGAACTCACTGACTGCTCAACACGAGCATCACGCACCAACATCATGCCAGGGGGCTGTGGGTGGAGAGAAGAGTGGTGGGGGATGGAGTAGAGATGAGACGCAAACTAGTGGGCTAGTGGATGTGCAATTTGCTTCACAGTCTGTTTCCTTTTCACACTGACTGGTGGCCATGGTGGAGTTGGACTCACTCATGTGACAAATTTTCCTTTTTACTGCCAGAAACACTGTTTTCCATCTGTCCTATTCCTCGAGTCAACTCACACACAGTGTGATGCGTGCTGCAGATGAGACCACATACCCTTGCGATGAAGTGGGGTGGGAGCTAGGGGCAGAGAGCAACAATGATTGGCCCAGATGCTTTTGCACACTGCACAGATGTAACATTCTCTCATCTTAGGCATAGCCATCATGGGCAAGTGTCTTTGAGAGCCACATGTGCTAGGCAGCGGGAAAACAATAAAAAACTCCATTAGTTACTAGTAGGCAGGACTTCTGGGGAGCAAGTTAGAAGGAGGCAGGCAAATTATGGACACACTTGGGTCACCTGACCAGCCCCGCCCACTCTGACACCATTTTTCATGCAAAATAAAACACACACACACATAGAGTAAGCATTTTAATTTTTACAGGGGACAGGCACTGGTTGCAGAAATGGAATCGGGATCTACTGGCTCGCTTGAGCCAGTAAAACAGTCAGAGACGGTTAACTACTGGCTCAAGCGAGCCAGTGCAAGCCAGATCCTGCACACCACCGGGATTATCCTCCAAAAAATGCTGGATGGATTAATACTGATTATGATGCTTTGTGAAAAGTTTGTTTTTCTCTTGCAAGTCTCATGAATGTTTGACTACAATACTCTGAAAAATTATTAAAAATACATAATTACTAGTGATAATTTTTAATGCTTAGATAACCGGTTTGGAAAACAGTGTTAGAGCTGCTCGATAGTAAATCTGAATTATAACCGTGTAGTTGTAATCGCTCCCTGCCAATCAGGTTTGCACTGTGAGTGGCAGAGCACTAGCCACACAACTGCCACAGTGATTGGAATGCTCATTAGTAATTATAAAGAAACAAGACATGGTTGGGTGTGTGAGAACAGTATTAGATGCTTCTCTAAAGACCTAGAGCTTCGCTTTTGGGGTTTATGGTAGCATCCCACACCTCAACTGTGTATAAAATTTTGGTTACACACACCCACTCGTGTATTATTCTCTACATAGTGTATGGTAGAACGCGATTGTGTATGAAGATCCATACACCATAAAAAGTGGTTCTGCTGCAGTAGTGACATAGACACTAACGCAGAACGACTTTTCATTCTGCGTTAGTATCTATGTCTCAATGCAAGAGACCACATCAGCACTTTTCATTAGTCAGTGGCGGGTGAAGAGCTGTGTGCGTGAGCTAGGCGGCAGGCAGTTGTTGGTGAAGTGTGGGCAGCGGAGCGGAAAGACTGGGTGCCAGAAACAGTAAGTGATTCTGGGCTTCTGTCCACCACACACTATATAGAATGGTGTGTGGTAGCCCCCATACACAACTACGCTTTTCTGACACCTTGTGGTTACTATAGCATCAAAGGGACCTCTAGAGCTTCGCTGTCGAGGTCGTTGATGTCACAGTAACCACTCAGTGTAAGAACAATGTTATGTGTATGGGCTACCATACACTCTCCTATATATAATTTTTTTGGCTTTGTGGTGTAGAGCTCTGGGGGATCGCACTGTCACGCTGATGACCCAGATTCATGCCTTGAGCCCGGGACGTCTGACGCGGAGGTCGGCAGGGAAGGTACAAAGTATTCTTTGGGTGTTCTTCTCCCGGGGGAGGGTTGCTTGCCACTTCACTCTTCAGTGGCTCATGGTGGTGGTGTGCTGAAGTGCCTTCATGGCGTGGGTGACCCCGCGCAATCAGACAACTGCACCAGCACATGCAAGAATGATGGAGGGCAGGGAGAACATTGGTGAAAATGGCACCACTGTATGCTGGATAATGGCCTTGCAGTCCCTCCCATGCCACCGGACCCCTGGCACACCACACAATACGGGTCGCCACAAGCCAGCATCCACAACGCTCAGTTCCTCCTCCAGGTCATGGGGATGCCACTGGCATGGATAAGCCAGCTAATCAGGAGGTAGTGAAGGAGCTCCAGGAAGCACACCTCCACAATGAGCAAAGGCACCCTGCCCCCGGCAGGGACAAGTTGGTCCTTTGGCTGTATAGCCAATGTCTGGGCAGAATCCCTGAGGCGGTAGTGAGAGGTGAGTCTGGCTGGTAACAGGGAGGCATTGGATGCACAAAGGAGATGGGTACTGGTGGGCAAGGAGGTGGAGAAATACAGCAGGTGACATAAAACATAGAATTTGATCGCAGATAAGGACTGCTTGGTCCACCCAGTTTGAATTGATCACTTTTCCCTGCTGCTCCTGTCCTGCCACTGCAGACCCTACTTGATCTCTGGCTCCCTCCACCATTGCTTCTCAACTAAGATTCCTTTGTGCCTATTCCATGAATATTTGAGGCCCATCACCTCCGCTGGAAGACTGTTCCAGCATCCAGTACTCTTTCAGTGAAGTACTTTACTCACATCTCCCCTAAATTTTCTGCCTTCCAGCTTCATTGCATGTCCCCTTGTTTCATGGATCTTTTCCTCTGAAAAATATTCCTCTACTATACCTTATTTAACCCCCTGAGGTATTTATAGATCTCTATCATGTCCCCCTCTCCCTTCTTTCTTCCAGGGTGTACATACCCTTACAGAAATAATTATATGAAATGTTTTCATGCTGCACACATAAAACTACCCATGAGATATGCGTGCTGCAAGCATGATTTAAATGTTAAACTGAAATCGATTGCACACATGTGGCATGCGGCAGCAAGCAGGTGTGGAAAGCATGCTTTTTATGTTAAATTGGAACAGACTGCATGCATGTGGCATACATTCAAAAAGCAAGTGGTCATTGATAACTGTACACAGGAAGGTTTTTTTTTTTTTTACATTTATTTGTTACCTCCTACGGCAGGTCACCTCGATTGTCTGCCACCCTACTGGAGCTCAGGGTACCTTTTGGGGTCTTGTAGTGCCATTACATGCCCCGGTGGATCCCTAGAGCCCAGCCCACAGGCTTCATCCTTAGGTGGTCCCTGTTTTTCCTCCGTTTTCTCCCCATGTGTGAGTGCTAATCCTGAGACCCCCGGAAGCAGTGATGCATGTGTGTGGAGCCTCACATGTGCACCGCAGCTCCAGTGCCAGGTCTCTTCTGCCCTCCCTCGGCCTAGCGCAGGCACTCCTTGGAGCAACCCCACCACTCCGGCCTCCACCAGGGAGCGGCCATGCTCTGAGGAGACTAAGAACTACCTCCCAAGGCAGATAGCTGCCAGCTAGCAGCCTGCACACAACCTCTCCTTCCCCCCTCACTGACCACCGATGACCCTGGCTCATTCCTGAGCCCAGGTCACCAGAGTGGCATGAGGTGTGGCATCCAGCACCGCAACCTGCTGCACCACCGGGCTGGCCACATAAAAGTTAAGTGACTTGCTCAGTATCACACAGTATACAAGTGGGAGTTAATGAGATTCAAACCCAGGTCTTCAGGCTTCCTGGTTTGCAATACAGTTTCTTTAACCACTAAGCTATACTGCCTGCAGACATATGGTTGTACTTCAGTACAAATCTGCATACATCCGCCATTCTTATAGCCACTGATATACTTTTTAGTTTCCTTGTCCCCTTCATCTCAACTGCATAGCTGAACTGTAGCACACATGCCAATGTAAACACATGTGGTTCTTCCCACCCCCAATAAACACACTTACCCACAAAACTACTTAATTACTTCTGTCTAGCCTGTACTCCTACTATTTTCTTTCCATAGTTTTGAATGCTTCCACGCAAACAGACTTTAAGGGGCATACACAAAAGTAGCAATAATTGACACCCCACCGACACGGCCAGTCCCCCCCAATGCACACACACTGCAGCAGGTTCGCCATGCTGCTACAGACAACCCACCAAGTATAGCTATAAGTCGAGAGTCTCTTACCTGAGTACTAGGGAGCCAGAGGTAGGAGTCCTTAAGAGATGATGTTCATGGGTCAGAGTGCTGGGGCATACCTCTTGAAATGAATAGAGTTATTTTTTGTTACTATTTTATACATTATGATGGTGAGTTGGAGAATAATGAAGGCCACTGTTCTACAAACAAAGCCATTGTTAATCGAGCAGTGGCCTTCATTAACCTCTAACTCTCCATCAGTAATTTTTAAAACAGTAATAAAAAACACCCTCATTCATTTCAATGGGGCATGCCCCTGCACACTCCCCTGCTCTATGTCCTAATGTGACTGAGCATGGGGATTTGGAGCTCACCTTCACTGAGGGGGGGAGCATAAGCCTGACTATAGTGGGGCTCCAATAGACTGTGCATACTGTACCGCTCAGCTGTCCCTGAATGCAAGGGACAGCCCTCATTTTTCCCCTGAAAACTGCTGAGCCTCTCATCCATCCCTCATGGAAAACATGCTGTTCACACAGAGGATGTCCTGTAAATTTAGACTTTATGGCAAGGACGCCATTTCAGATTTCAGCAGGAGGGGAGCCAATAACCAATGGAGGCCAGGTGCTGGTTAGCTCCCAGCAAGCTCTGGAATGTCTGGAATTTCTCTAAAAGGCAAAACATATTTGTTGTGACTGAAAAGTGATATACAAATCAGGAAAAATTAAAATGTATAAGATTCACCTGTTTATACTCCAGAGCAGTGCATCAGATTTGGGCTTAAACCCACCTAGTTACTAACCAGTTTTTTTTCCTGGCTGAAGCTCTGAACCCCCCTCCCCCGCTGCCATCAAAAAAATGTCCTAATTTCTCTCGCCAACTCCATTCCATTCAATACCCATCCCATATGGGTTGTGAAGCTACCCAAAGGTGCAGTAACATGAAAAATGCATCAGTGTTTCAGTCCTCCTTCCTTTCCCAGTCACCCTGTAAAAAAATATTAACTTTTACTTACTCGGCCATCTGGCCAGAACTGCAGCCTAGCCCAGTGTGCCACCAGCCCAGTTTTCAGTCCGCTCCTCCTCTATCCTTCGCTAGAAGCTGGATGCTAGAACCAACCATCCCAGGTCCCCAACATGGTCTGCGACCAAGCCACCTCACTAACCGAACCCCCCAACCTGTGTTGCTTGCTTCTTTTGCTTGACTGCTGCCGTGGCTGCTGCCACACTGCACTGATCAAGGCCTTTAAAGGCCACCCACATTATTGTCACTGCTGCTCCTAGGCCTAGCTTGCTGCTGCAGGGCACCCACACTGTTTTTTTTTTGCAAGATGAGCCTAGTAGAGTAGGTAGCCTAGTCTCAAGTTAGCTTCTTGCTCACCTTCAGCCACCAAGGGAAACGGAGACTCTCTAAGAGTACAGCAACAAAAATATGCCGGCACATCACTGCTATTGAGAGTTCAGTGCTCAGTGACTCCTCCAAGCTGTAGTGTGCAGTCTGTCTACTCTGTGGTAGAAAAGACAGTGTCCCACTTGCATGACTCATGTACTCTTGCTTGGCTGGAACTCCTCCATGTCATGTGCGATGGTGCCACCGATAATAGATGGAGAGCGTGGACAAAACAATACAGACAGTCGAGTCAGGAGTTCACCTGCAGCGTGAGCACAACACGTGTCAAGGGGGCATTTATTGTGCAGAAGGTTAAATCCAAATTTAATGCCATTATTGCCACACCATAAGAACAACCTAGGCACAAATGTGGTGGGAGGGCATCTCCCACCCTTTGCGCAACCTAAATGGCACCCCTGCTTTATGGTAGAAATTCATTCTCAGGTGCTAATATAAGTACAAGTAAATACAATGGTTTACACTATGTTCTGAGGTACTGTAGCTCCATGTTTCAGGATGTGTCCTGATCATCATGAGGGTTAGTGTCCCTCATTTTGAGTGTCCATGTCCCTCATTTCAGCGACAAATTGTGATATATGGTGCATGCTTCCAAGACCCTACTCAGCACAAAGAGTGCTGAGCATGGTCGTAGTGTATATGCCTCGTACAGAATGACAAAGGGAAAGAAAGTGAGCTGTAAAACAGTCATGGAGTAACATGTTTGAAGCACTAAATGTGCATAAGGGGATTTGCTCGGCCCGAAACAAAAAGGTCAGGCTACACAACACGGCGCCTCTCTTTGCACATCTGGAATGGGGGATGTTGGTTGACTATATCCTAGCCATTTAATGCAGTAAACAAACAATACTTTACAAATTAATGGCAATTTAATGACAAAAATCAAAAGCCATTAAACAACTTGCAAAATTATCAGAATTAATGAGTTTACCTAATTTTAATGGGTGTTATGTTTGAGTGAATAGAGTATGGGGTTAGTAGTGCTTGTCATGGAGGTGTCATATCCGAGAGATCTCTCTTTAAAAAGCATGTTGCAACAGCAGTCTGTCTGACTTCAGTCTTCTCTACTTTGTTTCTTTATCTAACGCGTTTACAGGCAGGCTACCTGTAAAATGTCTCTTTCTATCCCTTTTGTTTTTCCTGGATCTCTCGTGTTATGGCCCGGTAGTGTAAATCTCTCCTCTGTTTAAAAAGAAAGAAATATTGTACTGTAGTACTGTATCATTATGCTGCAGAAGCAGCCCCTGTAAAAAAAAAAAATACCCAATGTCGGCACTGGGAAAGCAACGGGAAATCAGTTCCAAAGTTACAGTGTCGTTTGTATATGAGACACTGTAGAAGACAGGGTTAAGAGGGTTAAAAAGGGTTATAAACCATTTGTTTTTCTTTGTTACTAACTCCTTTGCCCATGATTTAGTGATTTATTTTTGGGGCTTCCCATCTATTTTACGCTCAGTTCATGCTTTGAGCTTGAATGTAGTACAGAGCAGGCTAGTTCATTGCAAAATAACAAAAGAAAACACTCTTGAATTCCCCCCCACCCCCCTTTGATATAGGAAATATTCCGAGAACTAAAATATGGTACACCAGAATGAAATACTGCAGACTTCAAGTACTGGCACCTATATAATTCCTTTTGACTGCTGGTTTGCCTATATTGTTATTTCGCAGCAGCACTAAGCATAGGAAGCTGTTTTTTTTTTTTAAATCTTAGGTACAGTGCGGTTGCCCCATACTCTCCGGATTTCACCATTGCCTGAAAAATAGATAACACAAACAGAGTCAGGAGGGACTGTTTATTTTAATGAATACAGTGGGGTCTTTTTGCTTGTTTTCTCTTTCAGTTGTCTCCTGAACCTCGCAAGAGATTGTTAGTATATATTTCAAGTATTTTTACCTGGACAAAGCCTCCCCGATGGAGATCCTGTCTTGTCCTGTGCCTAGCTCTATAGATCGGGCCGGCCCAATGTGTTCTTCACTTATAGGACAGGCATCAGGTGGGCAGAGCCTCCACTCAGGAATTTTCCATACATTACTGTTTAAAAAAGGTTTATTGACATACAATAGCAGAATTAGAATTGTGACATTGCAAATTGATATTTGAATGCTTGTTTATTGAAAACACTTCATTTAGAGCATATGTGTGTGTCTTTTCAGAAAGTGGGCAGAGTTTCATTGGTCACCTGTGTTAGACAGGTATAAAATGAACTCCCCATTTAGATTCAGGTCAGATTGGAGAAGGGATCAGTGGAGTACTGATCCCAGAAGACCTCTAGCTTTATTCTAGTGGTTTGTTTGATTAACAGTGAAGTCAACTGTTAAACCTTGATTTGTCTCTTTCTTTATTTTGCCATTAGTTCATCTAAATAATTTATTTATTATTATTGTCAAAATAAAACTCTTTGCACCTGCTGGTGGTGTTCATCTATTTCGCACATCCTCACAGTGCTCATGTAACTGTAGTTTACTTTTGGCTTTTCTCTATTTCCGCCCTTGGAAGGTAAGCTGGGTAGTGAGTAGGGAATAGAAAGCCCAGCACCAAGTGTGAGGAGAGTGCCAGAAAAGGAGGAGGCGGGGTGGATGGTGGGTGTTTCACAACACACTAAGCGGAGAACTGGCATTGAAGGCTGGTCTTTGTAGGGAATGTGGGAGGAGCTATTCCCCCACACTGAAACTTGAGCTATAGCCCTCCCATTTAATGGTTGGGCGAATAGAGTATGGGGTTAGTGGTGCTCATGTAACTGTAGTTTACTTTTGGCTTTTCTCTATTCCTGCCCTTGGTAGGTAAGCTGAGTAGTGAGTAGGGAATAGAAAGCCCAAAGGAATTACCAATGAATGTTCAAAAGAGTTTGATTTCCTCCTCCAACTCACAGAGATTATGACCAGTAGCATGCAGGAGAGGAACCCCCCCCCCCAGGAGGAGGAGGAAACCTCTGAGGATCCATGGCTACTGACCCATCCTCTGGGCAAACTAAGAGAAGATGAACCTAGGTTCTAGCAACCATAAGCTAATTTCCAAGGAAAGTGAACTGCTTGGAGAGATGACAGTCCATCTTTGAATCCATGGATGATGCATTCTGGAAAGACAATTCTGAGACTGAAGAGGTAGGTCTATTCTGAAGGAGCATCTGGATCCTAAGAGTGGAATAGGTCCAGTCGAAAAAGGGGCGAATGTAGTCCAGGTTTCCAAGGTGATGATGGATGTTGTCCAATGGGATTACAGAGACAAAGTGAACGTGAAGAGCATGATTTGATAACATTTGCAGCCAGACTTTGAATGGTGGTAAGTATGATGGGTTATGAAGTCATAAGGTAAACAATCTGACTTTGTAGAAGGTTTGACATTCAGGTTAGACTCTGGAGGTTTGGAATTATGTGGTGAGTGATAAGTTGCAATGTAGGGATCCATGAAGAAGATGAAGGAGTCGGATAGAATCTTAACGTGTCTGGTAGGAATAATGACATGGAAGATTGTAGACCAATGAAGGATGGTTGGTTTGTACAGTAGAGATGGTAACTGAATGTATATGGAATAATTGGAAGTTCAGTACAAGTAATTGGAGTTGATTTGAGTATTGATGCTGTAATAATACTTGTGTAGGCTCTTGCTGATCTGCTGGTAGAAAAAGGTAGATATGGGTATTTCTGAGGCATAATTGCCCATGACATGAGCTGAGGTGGCCATGACTGTTTTGCCTTACAGGTGATCCAATGTCAAAATGCTGCAGGAAGCCCAGAATTGGGTATTTGAAAGTCTACAGACGGATAAAGCAATGAGAAGTCGAGAGTGGTATAGAATATCAGGGGTGCCTAGCATTTTAGTTGGATATAGATCTGTTGAGAGGCATTACTGGGATAGTGAGACAGCCAGGCCAGTTGCGAATGTGCAGATTGAGAATCAGTGGAAGCTGCTCTCAGTGAAAGTCTTCACTAGAGGGAGTATGGGAGGTAAATCATGAAGGATGAGCTAGAAGGACCGCTGGATGGGCAGCTGACCTGACTGATGATAATATAATGAAGGAATGTAAATTATTGTATGAAGTCTGGTGACATCCGGGGCTAGAAACAGTGGTTTGGATAACATAACTTTAATAAGGCAGCTAGGCACTGGAGATCCAACTATGGGAGTTCTGGGAAGGTAGCTGGGAAGGTCTTAAGACATCCAATGGCTACTGAGGAAGTGGGAATCCTGTAACATGATCAATGTGGTCAGTGCTCATAGGAGAAGCTACGAAAAGGTACAACGGATGATATCAATACTGCTGTGCGGTATCTTGTGGTTCCCATTATCTGTAACAGCAATGATGATTACAGAGTCAGTACATGATGGAAGAAATTAGGTCACTTTTCCATGCAAAAGATAGGAGTGGAGAAGGCTCCATTAAATCTTAGATGCTGAGACATGGGAGATAGGGAAGCCATAGTGCTTGAATTGACAGGATGCAGAGGGAGCATCCAGTAGAGTCAGATGGGGGATGAGATCTTTCTATAGTCCAGTTGAATGGGATTCCAGAACTGATCCTGGGGAGATAATTGGGAAGTGTAGATAACCCCATGGTGACGTAAGAGTCTATGAGGCATGTTGTCCAAGGGATGTTTGCTAGAAGAAGTTTTCCTCAAATGAAATGAATAAGTGCTCCATTGAGTAGTGGATGAGAGCTATTAGGATGGCCAGGGTAGGAATATGAGATAGATGAATAGGAGGCATAGTTGACCAGGTAGGAATACTGGTCAGAGATAGGTGTTAACTGCCCAATAGTGCCACAGCAATCAGGAAGGAGCCCTGAGCCACCAGGGTGGCTTAGTTGTTGAAGGAGGAGGCAGCTACCCAAGGATGAAGGGGAAGGCCGGAGTGGCTGTCCAATGACTGGAGGAAGGAGTCTGAGAAGAACACAGCATAGGCCAAGCATACTGACATCAGCAGGTGCAGACAGGAACAGAACTGGGATCAGTGCCACAGCAAACTGAATCAAAATGGAGAAAAATGTTGCAGGTCATGAGGCAGATCCATGGGAGATAAACAAGCAAGTCCAGGTACCGAGTGCTACAACAGTGAGATATGAGAGTTCCACAGCTGAAGATGATAGCGAACAACAAGTGCAGAGAACAGAAGGTGCTGCAGTGAAGAAGCACAAGGATCCCACTTCCGAAGGAGAAAGAGAACTCGCATGGCAGTCAGAAAAGGGCGACTAGCAGCAAGGAAGTCTGGGAGGTAGTTGAATTGAATGGAGGCAGAAGCGGAACAAGCTGGCGGAGTCCAGATCCAAAGCACGAGAAGGTTAAGGCAGGG
Organism: Neoceratodus forsteri; assembly: GCA_016271365.2. Lineage (NCBI taxonomy): Eukaryota > Metazoa > Chordata > Ceratodontiformes > Ceratodontidae > Neoceratodus > Neoceratodus forsteri. The sequence goes on along the minus strand of CM028137.1, from coordinate 195,980,194 downwards.
ACGAGTATACTGAGTCCATGGAAGTGCAGGATGTAGACCAGTAAGAAAGGATATGTAAGGCAAACAAATTACAGGTATCCTATTCCTGAAGGGGAGCGGCAACCAGGTATCAGGTAGAAAATGCATGAGGTTGAAACATTTGATTGCAGAAACAGGCTCCTAGCCTATATATCTATATCTATATCACTCAAAGCCGCCAGGCAAAGTAGGATAGGGAAGGCAGATGTGGTAAAGTGGTCCAATTTCCAAAGGGAAGCGGCAACCTGGTATTTAGGTAGAGAATGCATAAGGTCAAACCAGCGGAGGACAGATGCAGGCTCTCATCCCAGGTAGTCAAGGCGAGACAACCTTCACTCGAGGCTGTCAGGCAGAGGAAGTTGAAGGCAATTGGGGTAAAGTGATCCTGTTCCCAAAGGGAAGCAGCAACCAGGTATTGGGTAAAGAATGCATAAGGATGAAACAGTTGTTTGCAGACACAGGCTGCCATCCTAGGTATGAGAGATGAGATTACCTTTACTCGATGCCACCAGGCAATGCAGGATGATGAAGGCAAATGGGGTAAAGTGGTCCTATTGCTGAAGGGAAGCAGCAACCAGATAGTCTGGTAGAGAATGTTTTTTAAGTGACTCACAATAAAATGCATAAAAATCTCTTAAATAGCAAACATAGAATGCGGAATACTTCATAATAGAGGGTAGTAAGGGTAGCATGTCATTCCCAAAATCCTGGTTAAATAAAAACTTTATTACTCCAGCTCTCCATAATCCCATCATCCCAGTCTTTCAAGATTCAATTGCTCCTGTTCTACATGACCTCCACTGTCTTCCTATTCCTTTTAGAATCCTGCCCAAAAATTGAAATCCTCATTTCAATGTTTGAGTTTGAAACCATGGATTGCAGATACAAGCTTCCATCCTGGTAGTCAGTGTGAGATGACCTGCAGCTGATGCCTCCAGGCAGAGGTAGGATGAGGAAGGCAGATGGGGTAAAGTGGTCCCATTCCCGAGGGGAGGAATCAACCAAGTATTCAGGTAGAGAATGCATAAGGGGGAAACGGTGGAGGACAGGCGCAGGTTGTCATCCCAGGTAGTCGAGGCAAGACGACCTTCACTTGAGGCTGTCAGGCAGAGTATGTTGAAGGCAAATGGGGTAAAGTGGTCTCATTTCCGAAGGAAAGCAGCAACCGGGTAATGAGTAAAGAATGCATAAGGATGAAACAGTTGTTCGCATATGCAGGCTTCCATCCCAGGTATTAGAGACGAGATGACCTTTAAAAATGCTGCCAGGCAATGTAGGATGATGAAGGCAGATGGGGTAAAGTGGTCCTGTTCCCAAAGGGAAGTGGCAGCCAGATAGTCTGGTACAGAATGCAGAAATTTGAAATTGTGTATTGCAGATACAGGCTTCTATCCCTGGTAGTTGGTGCTAGACAACCTTCAGCTGATGCCGCCAGGCAGAGGTAGGATGTTGAGTGGAAATAGGGTATAGTGATCCTATTCTGGAAGGAAAGGGGCAACAGGCTATCAGGTAGAGAATGCATAAGGTTGAAGCAGTCGAATGCAGACTCAAGCTCCCAGTTCTGGTAGTAGAGGCAAGACAATCTTGACTTGAGCCTGCTAGGCATAGGTAGGATGATGAAGGCACATGGCGTAAAGAGGTCTCGTTCCCAAAGGGAAGTGGCAACTGGTATCAGGTAGAGAATGCCTAAGTATGACATGGTAGGGTGCAGATATGGCTCCCATCCCTGGTAGTCAGGGTGAGTTAACCTTTACTTGATGACACCAGGCAGAGTTAGGGACAGAGGATGTCAGGTTTGTAAGTAGTAGATAGTAGTGATTGTAACGGAATCCCATCCCTGGTAGGCAGGGAAAGCCCACCTTTGCTCAGTACCTCAGAAGGTACGAGTTAGGGACAGAGTCCAGAAAAACTGCTAGTATGGGCTGAGTAAGGAAAGCACAGCTAACTGCTGCATATTAAAGTAAGCAACAGAAAGTAGAGAATTTAGGGAATGCAACCAGGGAGCAGAGAGAGGATGAGCACAGAGGGGAACATAAAATGGATGAAACATATGAAGCACATAGAAAGGACAATGGCAAAATACAGGAAAGGTATGGGAAGGAGCACTGTGTTAGACAGAGACGGAGGGGAGGTAGGAGTGTGCATGAGTCCAGTCGGCATGGTGGAGGAAGTACAGGAGATTGAGTGCTGGCAATTTTCGAAGTACTAGGGGTATTGTGGGGTAAATTCAGAAGCAATATACTCAGCAGGGTATGTGAATGCAGAGACCAGGAAATGGAGCAAACAGGTAAAAGCATGGGTAGTATCAGTGGCAGACGAAACTGCTAGGGAAGGTTGCTTGCAATAAATGGCAGAGCACAGTAATCACTGAGAAAATGCGGGCACCAGATGAGGGGAGAAGTGATGGAGGGCTGTTGGGATAGGAAGGAGCAGTGATGGAGATAGAGTGCTAGTGTGAAGCACAAAAGCCCAAAAGAAAATGCAAGGGAGTAAGGAACAAGGACAAGAGGATTGGGGGAGTCAAAGGCAGAGCAGCAGGGCAGGGAGGAATTCCCATAAGGAGACAGCAGGGGCAGACAAGGAGAGCCATGGGACAGAAGGAGGGAGGGAGGGCAGGGCAGGGATTATTTTTTACTGTGTTGTTATTGTGGAGAAAGAAGTGGGGCAATTGCAGTAGCACAGGCAGCGAGGAAATAGAGGAGCAGCTGTGGGAAACACAGGCCACAGGATGAAGGGGGGCAGCATTATGGCAGTGGCTGCTGACAGGTGAAGTGAAAGACTGGAATGTGCTGTGACCCCCGAGAACAAGGCAGTGAATGATAAAATGAGAGGGCTGGGAACGGAAAGGAGCAGCTACAATTGCATTGACACTTGGTACTCTTGGCTGCTATTGCTCAGTCCTAATACACTTGAAATGGTTGTGCAATGCTTGGGCCACAGCACACACAAAAATGGCAACCAGAGAGATATCCCTGAAGAACACAGGTGCAACGAGGTTGTCGGGTTGAGAATCCAGAGGGAATGTAGTGGAGCAGCGGAAAATGGAGAAAAGCACCGGCAGTGGATACAGCATCAGGAACTAGCGGTAAGAGGCAGCACAGGGCAACGGAAGGAACCCAGGAGCACCAGGAGAAACACAGCAGGCACAGCAGGTAGCATGCAGAGCAACAACACAGGAAGCAGGAAGGTTTAGGAAGGGGAAAAATGGATTGTAGAAGCAGAAGGCAGTGGAAGGAATGAGGCACTTCAGGGGAAACAGGCAGGCAGGCGGGAAGGACAAGGTCCGGAGAAGGGGAATGATCCATGATACAGGAGGAAGTGGAGTGCTACAGGAGCATGCACGGAAAAGAGAAGGCACCGACGGAGCAGCAGCTTCAATGAGAGGGAAAAGCCAGTGCCCAAAACATAGTGCGACAAACAACCTACAAGGGGATGAGCAAAACAGCAGGGAAACAAAAAACGGGGTGCAAAAAAGGCAGCAAAGAAATAAACTGGTCAAGGAGGAGGAAAGGGTGGTGGTGGTACGGGAGACAAACACAAGGAAGGGGATGAGGGCAGAACAAAGGAAAATGCAAGAAGGCTCAGCCACATGAACCACGCAGGAGCCTGGAATGCAGGAAACACCAGTGTTTCAAAACGCGCTAAGCGGAGAACTGCCATTAGAGGCTGGCCTTTGTTGGGAATGTGGGAGGAGCTATTCCCCCACATTGAACCTCAGGCCATAGCCCTCCAAAAATCAATGAAAAATGTGTTTTAATGGCTTTAATTGCTAGCACTAGTAATAGAAATAGAAATTGATGTTTTTTTATATGAGATTTGCACCAGCTTAGTTGCTGCACACATGGCAAGCTTGCAGCCTGTGAATCTGATGTGATTTTTAAATGATGTTCACACCAGCTTAACTGCTGCACTCATGTCAAGTGTGCAACACGCGAACCTGATGTGATTTTTAGATGTCCACACCAGCTTACCTGCTGCACATGTCAGACTTGCAGCATGTGAACCTGTTATGCCTTTTATGTTGCTTGCACGCATGTGCAAGAAACATAGTGCCATCATCGGAGATTTCGGAGGTGTGTCACCTCCTCCTCCAATTCAGTCAGTGAGCTGGCAGGCGCGGCCTGTGAGCCAGTACATTTTGGAGCTGTCTATAACACGCTCAAAATGCGATGTTTCTGATTGAAAGAGGAGCTACCTCCAGTGAGCAGAGATAAGCGTAGCTCCCTCCCCCACACGCAGGCGTGCGTGCCCCGCACCTACTGTGTAGCCGGCGGGTGCCCAATCCCAGTGGCTGAGCTCGTCTCTCCCCCCTCCCCAGTTGTAGGTGCCACGCTGAGGCCCACCCCAGCGTGGCAATCAGTCCTTTGCGGACAGGGGTCCCCAATCCCCCGTCGGCTAAACCCTTACCCAACATCATTGTGCCACACTGGAGCCCACCCCAAGCGTGGCAAGCGATCCCTAGCGTCTTTTTAATTTTTTTACCTGAAAAATGAAAACAGTCCGGCGGCGTCTCGACCCCACAACCCGCACCCACCCACGCACCCAGCCTCCCCGCCCCTCTCACCCCATACTTACCTCCGGACTCCGGCAAGCGATCTTGGTGGACCGGAACACGTCTGCACTCTTCAAAGCCGACCGCGAACTGAGGAAATGCGGTAAGCTGTATAATGGGTTAGATGGGGGTTTCAACTTTGTTGCATATCTCAGGCATTTTGGGAATTTTTGCACCAATTTTCAACTAGGGGTTTTGGGACCCCTTCTCACGAGTGATGTCACTGTCATGGCGTTATTCAGGCCGAAGAGGTAATTCCAGCGCAGTGACTGCGAAATCACCCTTAGACGAATACCACCATGACAGTGACATCATTCATGAGAGGGTCCCAAAAACCCCATGTTGAAAATTTGGTGCCAAAATTCCAAAAATGACTGTTTTACGAGCGTGCGTTGCGCAGTTCCTACGCAGGCTCGTAAGTTCGCAAATTTTCAATATTTTCACTCCAGATTTTCAACATTGCCATTTTACCACACCTCCTTATGAGCAGTACAGCTGTCATTTTTCACATCCTGCCCAAAATGTGTTTCCGCCCATGTAGCGCACAATGGCGCAGTCGGTGTGCAAACTCAATGTATGGGACACATTAACAAAATCACAGTAACACTGTTCATGAGCAGAGGTCTTAAAATGGCTATGTTGAAAATCACCCAGAAAAATTCAAAATGATTGTTGTTTTATTTAGCGGTATTGCGCAGTTCCTACGCACTCTCGTAAGTTCACAAATTTTCAATATTTGCACTCCAATGACTTCCAAATACCTAAACAGCACATAGAAACAAGCAACATTCGGCATTGACAAATGCTTGTTATACCTGGTTTGCATAGGTTGCCTTTGTGTATGCAAATCGCATGCAGACATTGCACAATGAAGCATGTGGCATGCATTCTGGATGTATGCAGCACACTTATTTTTCTGTAAGAGTATTCAGGTCCTTGAGTCTCTCCTAATAGGGCTTCTAATGCAACCCCTGCACCATTTTAGTTGCCCTCTTCTAAATAGTCTCCATCCTGTCTGTATCCTTCCTGTTCTGTGTCCTGTTCTAGAGACCACATTACTCCAGGTGAGGTCTCACCATTGCTGTATGCAGTAGCAACACCACCTCCTTTTTCTGCTGGTGATGCCCCTCCCTATATGCCCCAGCATCCTACTGGCCATACCCACTACCTTATTAGACTGCCTCACCACCTTGAGGTCATCAGATATGATCACCCCCAGGTCCCTTTCCTGTTTGCTGACTGTAAGTACCTCTTCTCCCATTTTGCACTTTGCCTCTGGGTTTCTGTGCCCTAGATGCATGATTTTGCACTTTTTCACATTGAAACCCAGCTTCCATGCCCTTGGCCACTCCTGGAGTTTTCTCAGGCCTCTACACATTCTTTCCACCCCCTCTGAAGTGCCTATCCTATTGCAGATTTTAGTATGATCTGCAAAGAGGCATACCTTCCCTTCCAGTTCATCTGCAGTGCTACTTATAAAGACATAAAAAGAGGACTGGTCCTAGTACTGAGCCATGAGGCACCCCGCTGGTCACATTCCCTTCCCTGGAGTGAACGCCTTTTACCATCACCTTCTGTCACCTATCCATTAACCAATTTCTTACCCAGCTTTCTACCTTAGGACCCATCACTAAGCTGCCCCGTTTCCATGAGTCCCCTATGTGATATAGTGTCGAATGCCTTAATAAAATACAAGTACACCATGTCCACGGCCCCACCAGAAATACATTTATTTTTAGAAAGACAACTTACACATAACAAGAAAAAGACAGTGGGCAAGCACTGGGAAAGCACCCAAGACAGGAATAGTCCACACAAAATTGAAGTAAAGTTTAACGCAGACTTATTTTATTGCGTACTCAGATCAGGATAAACAGCCATATTCACGATTGTTTGGTGCAGTAAACTCACCAGCAGTGACTAGTGATATCAATAGTAGTAGTAGTATAATTTCATAGTTCATCATATTGTAGTCTGCTAGCTGGTCCCTATGGCTAAAATGTAAAACTTAAAGAGCTACTGACGCCTCAAAGAAAACTTTAAAAAACATAATAGTTAGGTACGATTCTTGCTTGCATTCCATTTATATTCTGTATATTTCTCCTCCCCATTATTTATTACTGAGGAAATGTGCATGAATGTATAATCTTTATCCCACAGAGTTCATCTGCCTCTATAGCTTACTCCCTACTTCATGCCATAATCCTCTGTTGCGACATCACAATCTGTTGCCATGAGAGTAGCTGTGATGTCACAAGCACTGCAGTATGACCTCAGGTAGGGAGAAAGCAACAGCAATAGATGAACTGTTCAGGAGCAAAGATCCTATTTTTCATGCAGATGACCTCAGTAATAAATATTAGGGAGGTGCAATACAGGAGTAATGTGAAATACAAGCTGAACTGTGTCTAAATATTATGTTTTGTTAAAGTTCTCCTGAACGCGTCAGCTGCTCTTTAAACACTATCTGTTCTTCTGTTATTTATTAAATTGTTATAACAGTGTCAGTGGCTCAGTAGGTTGCACATTTGCTTCTGGGGCGGTAAGATTGGTAGATTGTAGATTGTATTGTCACACCAAGAAATTGCACTAATCCCCAATACTGACACAGAAGTGAGGCAACAGGGGAATGCTGCAATGTTGCAGTGCTGTCCTTCAGTTGAGATATTAAACCAAGGTGCCTTCTGCCAGTTTCCGGTGGCTGTCCAGGATGCAGTTAAAGATCTCATGGCACATATTGTAAGAGATGGTGATTTTCCCCAGAGCCCTGACCAGCATTCTTTGTGAAGGAAACAGGTACTTGTAACCAGGAAATATCTGGAAATGAGCTGGTAGCTGCCTTTTCAGGTAAAAAAAAATATATATAAACAAATTACAACAATAAAATAATTTTTGACATAATCTCATTTAAAGGGAAATTCCAGCGAAGCAGCAGCATCAAGCTTCAGTTGTAAAAACATTAGCTACTGCACCATTGCATAATAAGGCAACCCAGATTGTTTTACTAAACTTAGGAAATAATAGTACCTGAATTTCACCAAACAGAGCTTACATTTGTGTAACCACCCCAACTGTGAGGTGTGCTGACTAAGCCTGGAGATGGTAAACAGCAGTCTGTTACACCTTCAGGTGAGTGGCGCCTGGGGTCATGGTTAGAAATGGGCTTGGAAAGTGGCTTGATGCCTCTGCCTGTGGGGATCCTTATCACAGAGGGCTGCCACGCTGTTTCTTCCCAGGAAATACATACAACTGCTACCCTCTCTGACAGGGAACACAGCAACACAATCCTCACCCCACTTATCACTCTAACCATAAAACAGCAAGGCAGTAATGGTAAAATACATCAGCAGTTGCAAATAAATAACCAGTTAGTTTATTTTGGGGTTGGAGAACAATGTAGGGGACAAGGGAAGCAAAGGTAAAGAAAAAAAAGTTAGCATTTATCCCCACCGTAAACTGCATCTCAGCACCTCTCAATCCACTGGTGCACCAGTTAACTCCACAGTCCCTCGGGAAGCTCCCATTTATAGTTTGAGTGTGCACACAGATGCAGAGTTGCAGGCCTGTGACACTTCGACTTCGGTGCAGTATCGTGTAAATTCGGTTGTTGGCTGCAGCTGCTGACTGGCAAATTACACTGTTGGATGGGCAGTTAAACAGTTTCTTCTGGCTTTAAAGGGGAACTGTCATCTTCATGATTTCTTAATGTCTGAAAGCCCATAAAAAGCTAATTTGAGTGAACCATTGTGTTTATCTCTGAGTCTTTGCAGTCCAGAGTTATTCATATGTAAATCAGCCTGTAATTAAGAAATGGGGACAGCCATGTGTTTTAGTCTCCTGACAGGAAATGATGTCACAGAAGGTTCTTGGCTCTACTTTGACTGTAGATAATTCAACAGGTTAAATAGGAAATCGTATGTTTTATTAAGTATGTTTTAAGGTGTTATTACAACACTTTCTACATTTATAATTGTTCTGTATGTGCATTGAAATTAGTGAGTTATCACCTTTACATTTCAAACTGTTAGTAAACATAATCCATCTTCAGGATTGCTTTAACCTGTAGGCTATACTGCCAGCTGATCAGAAAAAAATACACATCTCAAGGCTGGCTCTGTGGTGCCAACAGGTATTGGGGCCCCATATCAGGATTCCTAAACCCTGGCTGTGTTCATGTCAGTACAGATGTCTGGAGCTGCCACAGCACCAACTTCTGTCTTTTTCTGTTCCCTCTCTTACAGTCTTTTCTCTTACAATTTCTGGTGTGAATTAAGGTCTACAAGATGAAAATGTGACTCCGTACCTACTGGCCTTGCATCATAGTGCCAGCCTTGAAGTGTGTAGTGTTTATCAGCTGGCAGTACAGCCCAGTGGTTAAAGCAAAGAGCTGTGAGTAAGCATTAATCGCTGATGACAGAGAGGCTCTACCGGTGGATTAATGCCGGGCGGGGGTGGTTGCAGGTCGCAGGCCGAGTGCTTTCCAACCACCCACCGGGCATTAATCCACCGGTAGAGCCCGACTCTGGAGGGGATTAATGCGCTTGTAACATGGGAAGTGCAAGACACAGATTGCGGTAACATTCTTCCCCTTTATAGGATACTGGAGTTGCTGAGATCTACAAGTATTTTTTTTAAACTCTGCCTCACTTCCTTGTTTGTCACAGACAGGTATCCTTGAGAAACAGCGCGTTCCTGTTCTATGTAACACTACTATTTATATAGTGTGCACTGCTTTCAGAAAATATCCTGCGGCCAATGTTGAGGTCTGAAACACCCAACGACATTGCCGTTTCATGAATCGTAACGATAGTTTCTCTAATTTCTCCATCGCGGTGCTGTCCCAATGCTGCATTATACCGCTGCATCATGGGAGACTTTTACAACTACCGAGTAACACTACTATATCAGCATATACTTATTTCTGTTCCTTTGCCAGTGTGTGCGCTCTAAGACCTGCTTTCACCCTACTGCTGCATTTACCCATTTCGGTTACTGGGTTTCAGGTTCCCCGAGCAGGTCCCTCGCTCCGCTGCATGTCAACGATGGCTTCAGCCTATTGCTTCATTTACACAACTCGGCTATTGGGTTTCAGGTTCCCCGAGCAACTCGCTTGCTCCGCTGCATCTCCGCGATGGCTCTATCACTGCTTGTCCACTAACACCATCTACAGGCATTCACAGCACTGTACAGTTGCTCTATCTATGTTGCGCGCTCACAGTAGCAGGCACGCGCTTTCTCAGCCACATGCACTAGCGAGCAGGCTCTACGTAAGACTTCATGTTCCCCAGTTAGCGCTTCACATTGTGGCCAGTTCTGGTAGCGCAGGAGTGAGCAGTACTGGTGGGTTAATACCCACTCTATTCTCGTCACGTGCTTGCTCTCAACCAATCTACCGTCTCCATTTCTCTCTACTATTCAGGCCCATGTTACAAATAAGCTTCATTCATCCAGCAGAATGAGTTTTGATTCCAACATGCTCTACTTGTATATTGTGTGACCAGAGCAAGTCACTTAACCTCCCTGTGCTCACAAAACACACACGGGAACAGGCTGTAGCTCAGTATGACTTTCCTGGACAAAAACAGTAAAAATCTGAGCATGTGTTATGATTCTGAAAATATTATTTTCTTTCTATCCAGATTTGACTTGAAAAGAAAAAAACAGGACACAATTACTTCTTTATTAATTACAAAAACACATGGATGGACAACATTGTTAAAACATACATAACCTAAAATGCATTACTAAAAGAGTATTTTATTTTATTTTTATTTTTTTATTCTTGTATATTTCCCCCTCGGGACCAGTGGGTGGGCTATGGTCCTCCCTTGGAGGATTCTCATCTGACTTCCAGCTGCTCCCCGACCCAGCTTCTTCCTGGGCTTGCGATCCCCACAGATGTCCCCCCATAGTGGGGCCAGGGAGGGGAGGGCCATCTCCCCGCCCCCCGAACATAATCCAATCTATGTCTGGGATCACTGGGTCAGGACTGTACACCCGGACTCATCACTGGGCCCACTGGCTCCAGTTTTCCATTTTTCTTCCCTTCTCCTGGTCGACGTGCACGGCAGCATCCCCACATGGAGGCGCATGCATGCTGCGTGCTCTACAGCCCCCTCCCTTCCTGGTCACTCCTTGACTGCACTGCCACCAGGCCTCCACCTGGTGGCAGTTATGCAGCGGGAGCGGCATGCCACTCACCCCAGGAGAGCAGTCCTTCAGATGCTCGATCCTCTCCTTCCCTGGCCGACCACCGGCGACCCACTCACACTGCGAACACGGGTTGCCGGCATGGCAGGAGGTAAGGCACAGATGCCTCAGTCCTCCGCGCCACTGGGCTGGCCTACTTTATTTATTTATTTTATGCTTTGGTAACCAGGTAAAGCCCACTAGGCAAAAGTGCCTGTTTTCAGGGGCAACCTGGGAACACTGTAGAGGTTAAATGTCTTGCTCAGAGTCGCACAGTATGCAAGTGGTGGTTGTGGGAATCAAACCCAGGTCTGCTGTATGTACCAAGCTCATTCACAGCTCATTACCCTAACCTCTAGGCTCTACTGCCAGCCCTGAAGTTAAAAAGTATAACAGTTTCTTACTGAAATACTTTGGATGGAATGGGATTTTTTACTGTAACAATGCCAGAATTCTATTGGATTATTTTTACTAACACCTTGAAATGTAAAGGTGATGATGCAGTAGTTTCAGTGGACATACAAAACAATTATTATACATATAGAAAGTATTGTAATAACACCTTAAAACACATTTAATAAAACAGACAATTTCCTATTTAACCTGTTGAATTATATACAGCCAAAGCAGGGCAAAGCCTCTCAGTGACATCATTTCCTGTCAGGAGCCTGAAACACATGGCTGTCCCAGCTTAATAACATGCTGATTTACATATGAATAGCTCTAGACTACTAAGACTCACAGGTAAGCACAATGGCTCACACAAATTAGCTTTTTATGGCTTTCAGACACTAAGAAATCCTGAAAATGAAAGTTCCACTTTAAGCTGTAGCTATGGGCTTCATTCTAACGTCATGCAGGAATGCCCAAAAGGCTAAAATGGAAGGATCGAGAACCAACGGATTTCAATCACTGGCTAAATCTGGTGATAGACATTTCTAAGTCAGAACAGTTATGGTATATGAGAAACGGTCTAAAACAACAATTTCTTGCAATGTGGAATCAGTTCCAGACAGCAATAAAGTAAACTAATTAAATAATTTTACTTAAATAGGCTTGAGAATGTAAAAGGATCCTGCTGCCCCCATCCCCGGCATGATGAGAATGTGATGTAATGGACTTAACCAGAAGAATTGATATCTTTCTGATGAAGACAGAGGACCCAATCACTATATTCTGATAAGGGGGGAAAAAAAGGAATGCCCTGGAGGTATCTTGCTAGCTAGCTGAACAATAGGAATGTATAAGTTTTAAAGGTAAAATCCAATACTCACGACCTTTAGATGACAGGCTAGTGATTCTTCCATGGGAACATCTCCCCTACTTAGGCAGATGATGACTGGATGATCTTCTCTGTAGGCTGGATATAGGTGCTGTGAACATGACACACTCACAGAGGCGAAGGGTGCAGGCCATGACGACTTTGGATGATGAGAGCTCTGTTCTGCAAGCTGTCACAGGTGCAGCGGACCCAGCACACTTCCAGCGGAGAGAGGTGTGGGCCATGATACTCTGGATGAAGATGATCCTGTTCACCCCACATGGGGACTTGCCTTCACCCACTCCAACAGGCGGGCAGTCACTCGGGACCTCAGCTGGTTTGATCCCGTCACAGTAAAATCCTATCAGCAGTAGAAGGCATGGTTCATCACCTTCCCAGATACAGAGCAGCTTTGAAGGCAACCCCTGCTCTGATTCAGTGCTATAACCCAAGCTTGACACTCTAGCTACATCAACCCCCCTTTCCAGGGGCCTCAAGTCTGTTTTGGACACACCTTTTAGTCAGGCAGGAATAGCAAATGAGAGCTATTCACAAACACTCTGCTGTCCTCGTAGGTGTTGTTTCAGACAAACCTGCTGTATTTGTACATGTCTCTCCCTTGTGCAGAAATCCAGGAATTAAATATCAGTGGCTTTCATCTCATGCATTATTCATTATGCTAAACCCCTGGTCCTCAGTGGCTGTCAGTTCCAGGGGAAAAGCATGCATACAAGTCCTGAGCCAGCATGCAGTTCAGAGCTATTTTGCAGAGCTAAGCTGCAGATTGATCTCATTTTCACATTGCTAGGATGTATGATAGGTGTTTTGCAGAGCTGGACTGGTCTCCAAATTGATGTCAGTTTCACATAGACAGGATGTACTAATTTAGTTGTTTTGAACTTTGCGCAGCTCTGAGAGCTGCTTGAAACTGAGCAACCTCCATGCTGTGGGCTCCCCAAACCTGAAGGCAGTCTAAGGGCCAGTTGTGTATGTAGATCGAACACCAACACCTCTACCACGAACAACAGTACAGCGACACAGTGACAGGTCTCTGTAATGTCACCGCAGCACTCCGGCACTGTTTTCTCAGGGTCTTGCACCCCCTCCCCGAATCAACTCTGACTCAGAGTTGATTATATTAATTATGGGGGGTGTGGGGGCAAGAAACAAAGTGTTTTCTGATGGATTTATGCCAACTGCAATTGCGGTCGACATAAATCCGTTGCTGTAACATCGGTCAACAAAATATTTGTCAAACCGGCATTGTATAGCCGGCCAGTTGAACGAAGAGAGGTGGCAGTGCGCTGGCCATGGTGAGAAGGGCTCCGATCAAGCCCATAGAACAAATGACAGTGTCCAGACTGGGACCAGGGTGAGGAAGTGTGCAGGGGGAGGTGGCAGTAGTGCTCTGGAGAGAGCCAAAGGCAAGCTTCCTTTTATGAGTGGGTTACATCTGATTTCAACAAAACAATCAAAAAATGTCCTACCTTTTTTTTTTACTCTCTTTTGATTTGATGTTAAGGTAATGACATATACATATTGGTATAATTTTCAGATCCTAAATTACAAACCGTCATTAAGAAGCTTGTAAAGTATGCCGTTCTAGTTGTATTGCCTATATTTATGATTTGTCACTCACCCCTTATTCTCTGTTAGTAAGGAAATATGTCTGGAAACAGGATCCTTGTCCTTTGGTCTTCATATGTGACATCATAATCGTTTCCACGGCAACCAACATTCTGAACTGTGATTCATAAACTGAGTATAATGACATCACGTATAGACAGGCAGAAGGAGCAGATAGTCTGAAGTAGACAGATTCTATTTTTAAATGTTTGTCCGTCATAACAGAAAAAAAGGGGAAGATTAATGCAGAACAGATGTGAAATATAAGCAGAATTGTGAGTAAATATTATGTTTTCTATAGTTTTCCGAGCACTGCCATGGGCTCTTTAAGTGCTCTACTGAGCCTGACTCAACCTGACAGTGATAACTCACTCACCATATACAGAACAACTTGTAGTCCTTGTGTAACATAAGGGAACGAGACAGTAATAAGGGACTTTACACCTAACACAATAGCAAGAAACATTTTTAAAAACAGATTAAGATTACTATGCTGCAGCGTTCGGGTGTCAGTTTTCTGTTTTAAACTATGTTGCTCTGTCCACATTAGCGCCGTTACAGGAGTGCTGACCACGCTAGTAGCCATGTGTGCTATACTGTTCTATGTGTGAGGTATCCCATAATGCTTTGGGCAGTTACTACATATCCCAGCATTCCTGCAGTGTCACCAGACAAACTTGTTGAAAACTTGGAGTGCGCACCAGGTTTAATTTACCATCTGTGGTAGCATCAAGGTATGCGGCATCTCACAGGGGTAGATCTGCAGATGTCTGACAGAGACTAAAGCTTCAGAATCAGAGGCAGGAGAGAATGTGTATTTTGAGGCTGCAGCTGCTGAAATTCATGTGGTACCTGCAGAACATCACCAGCAGAAAGAGGGAGGAAGTTTTCCCTCTGTATTGATCACTGGTAAGACCCCACCTGGAGTACTGTGTACATTTCTGGAGACTACATCTCTGGAAGGACATAGGCAGAGTATAGGCAGTCCAGAGAAAAACAACTAAAATGGTGCAGGGTCTGCATCAAAAGCGCTATGAGGAGAGACTAACGGACCACAATATATACACCCTGAAAGAAAAGAGGGAAGGGGGGGATATGATAGAGACCATTAAATACCTCAGGGGGTAAATGAGATACAGGATAGAGGTATTGTTCAGGGGGGAAAAAAGGTTTTCAAGAACAAGGGGGTATGCTATAAAGCTGGAGGGAGAAAAGATGTGAGGAAGTACTTCTTAACAGAAATAGTGATGGATTCCTGTAACAGCCTTTCAGCAGAGGTGGTAGGTGTGAAAACAGTGGTGGGGTTCAAGAATGCATGGGATAGGCAGAAGGGCATCTTTGTGGAAAGGAAAGAGGGAGGGAGAAAGAGCTGGAGATCTAGAAGGGTCTGCGGTGATACAGTAGATAGGGAAAAATGGGTAGACGGGGGGGGGGGTGCAATCAGTCCTTATCTGTAATCAAATTCTTTGTTTCTATGTAACATAATTGCCTGTACATACCTTGCTGGCTCACTGAACAGCGATGTCTGGAAGCATAAGAGAAACTCGTATAGTTGGTGCAAGATAGTTATGAAAACAAGGCAAAACGATGAGTCAGTCAGCAGTTCCCATATTACAAAGGAATCATTTAAAATGTTATGTGGTGAGCTTAATTCAACAATTGTAAAGCAGGATATGCACCGCAGACTGGCACTACTCATTGAAAATAAAATGGCCATGACATAATGGAGACTGGTGCTCAAGGTAGAATATCGCACACTAGGGCACTTATTTGTTGTCATCAGGTCCACTGTGGGCAAAATAACTACTGAACTGTGTAATGTAATTGTAAGTGTATT
Organism: Neoceratodus forsteri; assembly: GCA_016271365.2. Lineage (NCBI taxonomy): Eukaryota > Metazoa > Chordata > Ceratodontiformes > Ceratodontidae > Neoceratodus > Neoceratodus forsteri. The sequence continues at coordinate 195,964,711 of CM028137.1, read as the reverse complement.
GATGCCAAGAGTTATAAAAGTGCATAACATGGAGGACATGTTATCTGGTTCTGAGAGAGACTGGGGATTTCCTAGCTATGGGAGTACCACAGATGGCAGTCACTACCCTATTATATCCCCATCCCATAATGCAACAAGTACTACAATACAAAATGCTGTTACTCTGTTGTGATGCAAGCCTTGGTAGACAATTGGTACTCCTTCCTTGCATTGATGTAGGTTGGCCTGGAAAGGATCATAATGCTCGGTGTACATCAGAGGTCAGAGTGGCACTTTATTTTCATCCACACAGAGGCAGCTCAGTGACACACCTGCCCTGATAGTCAGACTTGGGGACCCAGCCTGTACTTTGGTATGTGATGAGGAAACCTTTCTGAGACTACAATGATTCATGTAAAATGATTGTTAACTGCAGGCTCAGTAAGGCATGGTTGGTAGTTAAATATGCCTTCAGAAGACTGAAGGGTGGTGGAGGTGGCTTTTCAGAAGGCTGAGACTGAATCCATAATCCAGAGAAGACATAAATAGATGAGTTGGGGAAATAGACCAATGCAATCTGTGAAGCCTTTGCAACATATTTTGATACCCATCGGTGATTCTGAGCTTCATCTGACAATGCAGCTTGTATAAAACTGAGAACTTTGTTGCAGATACTCTTGCCAAGGCACGGGGTCATAACGTCGCAGGACATTATGCCACATGGCAAAATCGCGCTGCCAATAGTGTGATTTCTGCCATGCAGCATAACTCTTTTTTCTGCGGGGTGCTCCACTCCATGCACCACCCCCTTATGGGGTTGCACCCCATGAACTCCTCTCAATAAGATTCTCAACTCGGGTAACTCGGCAACTCGAGTGCACACAGTTTAAAAAAAAAAAAAAAAGTTACTGAGACTGGGAATCAAACCCAGTCTCAGACACAGCTTCTGGATTTCTGGCTGCAGTAGCTCAATCCAGTGAGCCACAGCAGCTGCTCAGTTGAACTCCATCCCAGCAGAGGTCTTATCCTCTGCCTGGGATATTTTGAGTGGTGCAATACCGCGTACAGCAGTGTTCGCGGTATTGCACCACTCGCTGTAACCTACAGCGCTGTGCAAGTTTAGCCATAATGTCATATGCTATTAAGCGTACGACATTATAACCTGGTAGGTCTTGGCAAGTGTGATATGAGACATTATGTGCCATGATAAGACTCCTCCCCCTTTAAAAAAAAATTTTCAGCTCACACCTCATGGTTACTGATATGTTTTTTAACGTCATCTAACGTTTGAAATACAGTAAGATAAGTACATGAAGACATGGTATTGCTTGATCAGACAAATTTATTGACAAGCACAGACTGTCAAAAATATTTTTCTATATATAATGTTTTAAGCATTCCTGTTCTAATGTTGTTCAGCTGTTACTAATCATCAGCCATTATTGCAGAAAAAAGTGTTCACATGCACCTGCCTGTCACACTATGCTGTTGTTCCTTTACACATGATGTGGCACTTATATCATGCCGCGATGTAATAATTAATCTAACAAAATACTTGTTTTTCTAAAGTCTGCAGGATTATTTTTTTAAAAGGTTTGTTTGCAAGACTTTACATAGAATGTGATGACAGATAAGGACTGCTGGGCCCAACCAGTTTGCCCAATTGTATTTTTTTATTTTCATTTTATTATTATTATGCCCTCTACCGCACCCCCCCTCCCCCCAATTCCCTTGTGCCTATCCCAGGCATTTATGAATCCATTTGCTGTCTTTTCCCCCACCACCTCCCCTGAAAGGCTATTCCAGGTACTATATCTACCACCCTTTCTGTGAAAAAGTACTTTCTCACATCCCTCCTGAATTTATCCCCTTTAGCTCACATTATGCCCCTTGTTTTATAGCACCTTTTCCTCTGAAAGATATTCTCCTCCTGTACCTTATTAACCCTGATAAGGTATTTAAAGATTTCTATCATATCTCCCCTTTCCTCCAGGGTGTACATGTTTAGCTCCTTAAGTCTTTCCTCATAGGGCTTTTGATGCAGACCCTGCACCATTCTGGTAGCCCTCCTCTGGAACACTTCGCTCTTTGTCTTTTCTGAGATGCGGTATCCACAACTGTACATAGTATTCAAGGTGGGGTCCTACAGGCAATTTAAATAAGGGCAGAATCACCTTCCTCTTCCTCTTCCTATTAGAGATTCCCCTACCTATGCACCCCAGCATCCCACTAGCCCTCCTGATTGCTTTATCACACTGCCTGGCAACATTCAGGTCATCCAGTATGATTACCCCAAGTCTCTCTACTTCTTGGTCTTTGTCAGTATCACTCCACCCATCCTGTACTTCGTTCCTGTGTTCCTATAGCCTAGGTACATTATTTTGCCCTTTTTTGCAATAAAACCTAGCTGCCAACTCTTGACCAGTCTTCTAATCTATTTTGATCCCTGCACATTCTATCCACCTCTGCAGGTGTGTCCACTCTGTTACAGATCTTTATTTATTTATTTATTTATTTAAGAATCAGTTTACAACCTTTGAGCCAGAGGCTCGTTTACAAAGGTACTTCGTCACATAAAGACATACATTGTGTTTCGGTTACATAGCAAAGATTTGCCAAAAATCAATAGGCATTCACCAGAGGTGCCACGTCACATTGTGGTCAGACAGATACAGTTGGGTACAGACAGATACAATTGGGTACAGGTACAGGGTACATGTAATCGATAACAGGTATTAAACAAGTCGGTATCAAGTGAGCATTCTAAAGAATCTTGGTGTTGTCTGCAAAGAGGCAGACCTTCCCTTCCACTTCGTCCGCTATGTCACTTGTATTCCTTGCAAAAACTTGCGTTAATGCACCATTTAGGGTTAAAACTAAAGCAACAAAAGTAGGGAAATGTGGTTTTGAGGTTCCAACCCTACCGCCCCACACACACACACACACACACACACACACACACACACAGACACCTGAAGCAAATCAGGGTGGAGTCTTCCTTGAGGGTTGTCAACCCTAAAGCTCACCCCATTGTATACACTCTTAAAACATACACCTCTGTCCATCACATCTGAGCGCTTTCTTGCTGCCACAGTGCAGTGAGCATTAGGGTTGACAACCCTAAGGAAGACTCCACCCCTGATTTGCCTCTGGTGTGGGGTGGGGGGGTTGGAATCCCTAAAACCACATTTTCCTATTTTGTCACTTTAGTCTTTTTTTTATACTTCTTTATTTATTTCATTACATATTGACAGACCAAGTAAATTACACTTTGTAACCAGACAAGAACAGCTTCTCCAATTAATTAACATTGTTTTGTACATTCAACATACGTATAACATAAAATCTGTTCAGCATTTTCTTCTTACTTAAACAATCTTCTCTATTATTTCTGATCTAAACTAGCTAGATATTGTTTTCCTTTTGTAGAACAAGTGGAACAAGTTTGTCATAATATTTGATACCAACAAACTTTATAACACTGGTGGAAGAAACAAAAGGAAAAAAAAAACATTTCTAAAATTAAACTACAGGGTCTCTTTCTACTTATAAAAAGAACTTCATTCTTCTTGATCATGTATATTTGATTGTGTCAGCTGAATGTGTGCTATTATATGATTGATCCGCCCCAAATATTCTCTTGAGAGGGGGTAGTTATTCTCCTTTCCGTCTCCCCTCGCAGGTCACTCAGCATCGCCTGTCTATGGGGAAAAGGGATATAAGCCTCATCAGGGATCAAAAGAAAGGAAAGGAGGTCTACCCCATTTTCTAATTGTGTTCAGTTGTCTTGGCCCCTCCAGATCTCCCATCTCATTCACCTGTTCTGAAACCCTCGAGTTCTGTGCTGGAGCCGGAAGGTAATTTCTTCCATTTGTTGTATCTGGGAGACCACCTCCAGCCACTCTGGGGCTGTCGGTGGACTCACCTGGATCCACTTTCTAGTAATTGTTTTCAGTGCAGCCACAGTCAATGCCTGCCATAGGTAGCTGCTTCCTTCCTCTTACCTCCCCAGGGATTCCCCCAACACAAGGCCTCAGGTCCCAACTGACCCTGCACCTGAAATATCTGTTTTAGGGAATTAGTAATATGTGCCCCAAATTGGTGTAAATGTGGGCATGCCCAAGAAACATGGGTGTGGGTGGTTCTGGATTCTCCACAGTGTCTCCAGCACCTCGGAGATGTACTCTGTTGCTGTCTGGAGACTGCCACGGGTACCCTAAAGTATCTAGTCTTCAATTTCCATAGTAACTCCCACTATGTGGGTGAGGAGGTTGCCCTCCAGATGCTCCTCCAGCTTTTTTCCCCCACTGTCCCTCAGTGAGTACCAGGTTCATTTCATGTTCCCATTCTTTTTTAATATATTCAATGTTAGAGCCAAATTGCTGAATAAATCTTTTATAAAGGAGGGTAATTGCTCCTGAAGCATTCTCTGATTTCCAGAGCTGTTCAGAGATCTCCTCTTTGGCTAATAGACCATTAGAGTGCTGCTCCCTTCTACTTTTTTGGTTAATGTAACTACATAACTGATAATATCTCATATTATCGGACAGTGTTAGATTAAAACACCTTTGGGCCACTTCAAAAGGGAGCAATCCTCCTTCCTGCAACAGCTTCCAGGGTGTTTGGAAACCTTCCTTGGCCTTAATGCAGAACCAAAAGTCCAGGGCCACCTGGCCAAATTCAGAGTCCAGTAACCACCATTGGTACCTCCAGGCCTTGTCCTGGAATGCTTTACCGAGGGTCCCCCTCTTCCACCCCTCCAATGTAACCTTGGTGCAGGTATATATCCCTTGTTTACTCTTTAAGTGTTCCCTAGGGTGAAAAATAAGGCTGACAAGGGTGGGAACAGATAAGTTCCCAAGTCAGTTTCCCTCCAAGTGGCCTCATAGGCTGGGTGTCCCCACAACAACCCGATCTTCATTTGTGTGGCCAACCAGTAGCCCTCCAGATAGGGTACAGCCAACCCCCCCCCCCAGTCCCTTGGAAGAAACATTGTCTGCTTCCTAATTCTCGGTTTCTTATTTGCCCAAATCAGTTTCATAAGCACTCTTTGCCAGGTTTCCAGGTCTTTCTTTGAGATTATATATGGAGCTTCCTGGAAAAGATAACGAAAACAAGGCAGTACATTCATCTTTACTGCTTGTATTCGAGCATGAAGTGGAAGTGGTAGGACGTTCCATTTCTGAATATCCAACTTCAGTTGGTTCAGCAAGGGAACAAAATTAAGCTGGAATAATTGTGAGGGGAATGTACTGGTGGTGATCCCCAGATATTTCATCTGCTTCAGATCCCATCTCATAGGGTAGGCAGTCCTCAATTGCAGGGGGGGGTATAGGAGATAGAAAGTATCTCCGTTTTTGAGGTATTTAAGGAGTAGCCGGCCAGGGCAGAAAAGTGTGCCAATTTTTCCATTGTCCGTGCTAATGAATTTGTGGGCTTTTCCAAGTATAATAGGATGACATCAGCATATAACGAAATCTTATGCTGACGCCCATCTATCTGCACACCTTTAATTCCCTTGTCTTGTCTAATGCTCTGGACAAGGGGTTCAATATATAGAACGAATAGGAGGGGTGATAATGGGTACCCATGCCTAGTCCCTCACTCCAGGGGAACCCCCTGAGCACGATATCTATTTGCCCTTACATTGACCACTGAGGTTTTATATGTTTTGGAAATCAGAAATAGGAAGGGAGTCCCCTATCCAAATCTAATTAAAGTCTCCCCAAGAAAAGTCCAGGACATTTTATCAAATACTTTTTCTGCATCAGTACTGACCAGAAGAGTGGGTGTTTTTGTGAATTTTAAGTGGTCAATTATGTGGAAGGTCTTCCATAGATTATCTTGGGCCTGATGCCCTGGAATAAAACCTGTCTGATCTAAATGAACCAAGTTCAGGATCAGTACTTAAAGCCTTTTAGTTATAATAGAAGTCAGGATTTTGTAATCTGTATTTAATATTGAAATAGGGTGATATGAAAAACACATAAGGGGATCTTTCCCCAGTTTAGGGATTACAGATATGATGGCCTGTTTGCAGGAAGGGGGCACCTGTCCCTGTTCCTCTTGTAAAGCTCGGAACACTGTGCCCAGTAGAGGAATAAGATCTGGGCCAAGTTTCTCAGAAAATTCCACCAGTAGCCCATCAGTGCCAGGGTATTTAAAGGACTTTAACCCTCTAATAATACTGTCTGTTTTCCCATCTCCAATAGTCTATTTAAGTGATCTGCCTGATCTTTTGTTAGCGGGGGAAGGCATAGGTCCTGGAGGAAGTCAGTTATCTGGTTTCTGGGTGGTTGAGGTCCCTATTTGTACAATTTAATGTACTGTTCCCTAAAGGCCTCAGAAATTTCCATCACCCCCTTCTCTGTCTTATGTGTGGTGGGGTGCTGTATGGCCTGTATTGTTGCTCTGGCCTGTTGTACCCGTAACCTCCCTGCTAAAAGCCGAAGAGATCTTGGGCCACCCTCATAATACTTCTGTTTTAAAAACAGAAGTTTTTGTTCTACTGCATAATCTAAAATGGTGGAGAGTTTAGCCTTTACTTGTTTTAGGGTCTTTGTTCTGTCTTTATCTACCTTGATTTTTTGTAGGGCCTCTTGTTGTTGTATCTGAACAGTCAATTCCAGTTTCTTAATCTCCCTCTCTCTTTTTCTGAAGGACCATTCTATAAATTTCCTCCTTATAACGCCTTTAGTGGTGTCCCACAGAATAGCCGGAGAGATCTTGGGGAGATCGTTATCTCTCACAGTGTTTTCGATAGTTTGTCGGATAGAATCCAATACTTCCTCATCATGGAGCAAGGAGAGGTTCAGTCTCCAAAATGTGGATTTTCTAATCTCCCTTAGTCTCATGGTCAGAAAAACCAGAGCGTGATCTGACAGTATGACGTCCCCAATCGACACCTCTTGTACCTGTCCTATTGGCTCTTTTGGGATCAAGAAGTAATCTAGTCAAGTATACATTTGATGCACTGCTGAATAAAAAGTGTAGTCCCTCTTCTTACCCTCCAGATGGCGCCAGATATCTACGTATCCAAATTCCCCTAGCATTCTTTTAACTCTTTTGGTTCAAGTTTATGTTCAAGTTCAAGTTTATTGCAGGAAAACTCCATTGAGCAAGCTTATTCACAAGGAGGTCCTGTGACATAAACACTTAAAGTACAAACACAGATAGGTAATAATAGTATATACATGAAATGCACGTTACATGATACAGGCTGGATATACATACAAGGGTACCACATAGGGTGACCGCAGGTGGTAAACATTGATATGAGACAGGAAAGCAACTTACAGGTTGCATACTGATAAATGAAACATGATGACTGGTGTGTGCAATACATATACAGCATTTTGGCAGCTAGAACAAAACAGTCCACATCTGATATGGGGAGGAGGAGTGATTTGATAGAGTAGCAGTGGAGCATAAGCAAAGATAAAGCCAGGAGTAGAAGGGGAAGGGAAAGCAGCTAATATGACAAATCAGTTATACCTTACCAGTGGATAAATATGGCACACATGGGGAAGGAAGAGACTTAATGACAGTTACAGGTGTCTTTTATTTTGGCTGAACTTAGCGATTTGTAGAAGTTTATTGAAACTGTGCTAGTTAGTTTCAGTACAGTTTGTAATTGGTTCCAAATGGAGGGAAGGGCATATGCAATAGCATCGCTTACCAAAGGAAGTCCAGCCCTTGGTATGTCAAGCATAATAAAGTCAGATTTTCTTAACGAGTATGCACTATGTGAGATACTAATAAGGGAAGAGAGATAGCTTGGCAATTTCTGCAGGAGCAGTTTAAGAGTCCATAGCCCAGCATGGAGCAGGCATCTAGTAGTAAGTGATGTCCAACCAACAGCTGCATATAAGTCACAGTGGTGCGAACGGTAAGGAATGTTGGTAATGAACCGTAACGCACGGTGATAAAGGATGTCCAGTTTACTTAGATTTGCAAGAGTGGTGGCGGAATAGATTACATCACCATAGTCGAGTGGGGGAGAAAAGTGGCCTGTACAAGCTTGTTTCGAGTTTCAAGGGGGAAAAGGGGCCTATTTCTGTAGAAGAAACCTAACCTTGCTTTTAACCTTCTAGAGACATTTTCGACGTGGTCACTGATAGATAATTTATTGTCGATCCAGATACCTAGATATTTAAATTTGGTTACAACTTCCAGAGGCTCGTTTAGCGTGGTGACAGTGAAGTCTTGGGCAAGGGTATTGGGGGGGCCTGAGACAGCACTGCAGGAGAATAACATCGCTTTAGTCTTCTTAGCATTGAGCAGAAGCTTTGCCTTTATTAGATTATGCTCAAGTTGTGCGAAGTCCACTTGAAGCACTCCCTTGACTTCAGATAACGATGAGCCAGAAGTATACAACTTTTGGTTGTAGTGTGTTCCTTTCGAGGTGTCTGGGCTGTGGAGTCCAATGTAGGATTTAAAGTCAAATTCAGATCACCTCCCCAAATCACATCTCCTTGTACCCTTTCTTGTAAGGTGGTTAAGTATTTTTGATACAATGTAATGTTTGACCCGGGCAGGAAATATACCTATGCCAGAGGCAAATTCTGCCCTGCAGAGTCCCTTTCATCATGATGTACCTCCCCTCCTTATCAGTCAGCGCATCTGTTTTTTCAAACGGGACATGCTTGGATACTAAAATCGCAACTCCTCTTCTGCGCCCCTTTTTATATGAGGCCGTAGCTGAGCTTCCATATCCCATGGAACTTAACTTGGTGTGTTCCTGGGAGGACAGGTGGGTCTCCTGAAGATACATAAAGTCACTGCGGCCTTTTTTGAGGTAGCTTAAGACTTTACTATGTTTAAGTCAAAGTCAAAGTCAACTTTATTTAAAAAGACGCTCAATCCCGAAGGCTCTGGGCGCCGCACAAAACCTATACAGTATGTCATACCGTGTACAAAAAGTTAAAATATCATACACATAACTTAAACCCCAAAAGCCTGCACAAATAAAAAGGTCTTAAGACGACTCTTAAAGGCCTCTATAGTGGGGGCCTCTCTCACTTCAAACGGCAACGAGTTCCAGAGAGCTGGAGCAGCAACTCCAAAGGATCGATCCCCTGCTGATTTCAACCTAGCTCTCGGAACTGTGAGGAGGCCACCACCAGAAGAGCGGAGATCCCGGACAGAGGTGGACGGTACCAGGAGATCAGAAAGGTAACCAGGGCCCTGTCCATGTAGGGTCTTATAGGTGAGAAGCCCCACCTTGAACAAAACTCTCCACCTGACAGGCAGCCAGTGCAATTCGCGCAACACCGGAGTTATATGACAGAACTTACTTTGTCCAGTCAAAAGCCGGGCAGCAGCGTTTTGCACTAGCTGCAGTCTGCGAAGAGAAGTTCCAGAGACCCCGAGATAGAGCGCATTACAGTAGTCAAGTCTCGAAGTGACCAAGGCATGTACCAAAGTAGGGAGGTCCAGAGCCGGAACAAGGGGCTTAATCCTGGCGATATTTCTAAGATGAAAGAAACAGGAACGCACCACGGAGGATATTTGAGCCTCCATGGATAAGTTCCTGTCAAAGATCACACCAAGATTACGCACCGTTGGGGAGGCCATCAATGACACAGCTCCTAGCACAATGCCAGTTGCAGAATCAGAGGCCATCCCATCACGAGCTCTGTTCGACTCCACTACCAGTACCTCAGTCTTATTAGGGTTAAGTCGCAGCCAGCTGGAAGACATCCAGTCATTTATCTCAGCCAGACAGATATTCATCACATCCACTGCATTTGATGTTCCTGGGGCAAAGGATAGGTATAGCTGAGTATCATCAGCATAGCAATGAAAATTCAGACCATACCTCCTAATGATCTCCCCCAGGGGGCAGCATGTACACTGCGAACAACATTGGGGCCAATACCGAACCCTGAGGGACTCCACACGAAAGGAGGCAGGGCATGGATGAGAAATTACCCATCACAACCCGCTGCCTCCTGTTAGTAAGAAATTACTCAACCAGGCTTGTCAGCCCATGAACATTGTATGAGCAGAACTTTGTATGCCTAGCCATCTGTCTGTTCTCTTTGGGCCTTTCTGTTTCCTCTCCCCTCATCGAACCCACCAAAAGCTCCAACGTCCCCTCTGAACAAGTACCATTCAGTTTTCATCACACTCATTAGGCTATGACCTTGTAAACATACAAAACTTTCTGCCAACAGGGCAGTAACCTTAACAATACATTGGATAAAATGAAAGATTAAATTCTCTATGTGCTTCCAAGGTAGGAATCTTGATGTATCAGGTTTCTGTTCTCTGCCCTCCATCCAGCCAAATAGGGAGGTGAGAAGAGGAGGTAATACAGTGAGCAGGGCCTTCCCCTGAGGTCATGGATGTTGCTCAGGACCTCCAAATAGGTTGTCGGTTTGCGTCACGGCAACCACCATCTAAGGCAAGACAGCAGTTCAGAGTTTTATCCCTCCTCTCCCTCTGGGAATTATCTTGTTTGACCTGTATTAATTTACAGAAGATTATGGTCAGAAAAAATCTTATCTAATTTACAGCCTGTTATATTCAGCATCACAGTTTCCCCGACATTTCTCAGCCCTCCCTCCCTCCTCTCGCACCCCACTTCTGATAACAGCCTCATCACCCGTTACCCCACTTCAATTTTCCATCATATCATTCCCCCCCTCCACAGCGAGTGTCCAGAGTCCATCCAGAAAATCGGTTCCCATCTTACTTTGATAGTCCATAGGTAAAACAGTCTCAATCCGGCAGAGCATTACATGCAACTCTATTCCTAACCAGAACGATGGGTGACAAGGTTTGTTCTGATTCAAGTAGCTTGGCCCCTCAGCTGTCTTACACCTAGGGACAAATGACGTGGCTAAGAGAGGGATTAGAGAAGTGCAGGAAGAGTTTGTGGAATTGGGGAGGGGCCTTAGTCAAGTAGCATGCACGGTAACCTTCTCGGAGGTGCTACCCATCTATGGCATAGGAGAGGCTAGGATGTTCCGCACCATGGGATTCAATCAGTGGTTGAAAAACTGGTGTGGAGCTCAGGGATTTGGCTTCATTGGGGACTGGGGGTCCACCTGGAGTGATGCAAGCCTATATTGGCATGATGGGCTGCATCTGTCCAGGAGGGGAACCAGGATCCCAGGTGATAGGTTTAAATGCTTCATTGGCAAGCTTTTAAACTAGCCAAAGGGGGAGGCACTGGAAAGGAGCAGGAAATTCTAGCCCTCCCAAAATAATCACGTAGTAAGAAGGCAAACACCAATATAGAGGTGTCAATAGGGAGAAGGGCAGGGTAAATGGAGAAAGTGACAAAGGCAAGAAGGACAGGGATGGGGCAAAGGGAGTAAGGCCATCAGGAAATGGAGGGTAATGAGTACCAATGCCCATAGTCTGGGCAACAAGCCCCTGAGCTGGTGGCCTTGATGGAAGAGGGATGCCTGGATATTGTAGCAGTCACAGAAACATGGTACACAGAGAACCATGACTGGGATGTTAACATACCAGGGTACATAACCTACAGGAGAGACAGGCAGGGGAGAAGAGGGGGAGGAGTAGCTCTCTATGTAAAGGAAGGGATAAAAGCAACTGAACAAAAGAGTAAACAGGGAGGAGAGGAGGCACTGTGGGTCACCTTGGAGACTGGAAAGGGCACCACAATCCGCTCAGGGGTTGTGTACAGACCCCCATGTCAGGGAGGGAATGGACAAGGATATAATGGAAGGCATTCTTAGAATGGCAGAGAAAGGGGAGATACTGTTGATGGGAGACCTGAATATGCCAGATGTTAACTGGAGCACATTTGCTGCAGCCACATCCAAGAGCAGGGCCATTCTTGATGCCCTACAGGTGGCAGGCATTAGACAGCTAGTTTCAGAACCCACTCGTGAGGGAGCAATCTTAGACCTCATACTCTCAAACGGGGCAGTGAGAGGATCTCAGATCTAGAAGTGGGTTGCCATCTGAGGACAAGTGACCATCAAACAGTGTGGTTCACGTTAAACTCAGCTACAGAGTCAAGCCATACAAAAGTGAGGTTACTGGACTTTAGGGAGGGCTGACTTGGTAAGATGGGAGAGTGCCTCAGAAAAGCACTAGCAAACAGGCTAGAAGGAGGTGTGGAGCAACAATGGGGAATCATCAAAACTGCCATCACAGAGGCAACAAGCCTTTGTGTGAAGCAAATAAACAAATCAAAACGAAAGAAAAAGCCACTATGGTTCTCAAAAGAGGTGGCTGTGAAAGTCAGGAAGAAAAAGATAGCATTCCAGAAGTATACTCACCCTCGCCCTGCCGTCTCCCGGTTCCATCGCCCCAGCTTCACACTCTTCCCTCCTTCCGCTAATGCTGTTTCTGCTGTTCCCCCCCCCCCCACCGCCACCCTCTCTGCGCCTGCCGTCTTGTGGCTCCACAAGCCCGGCTGCAGGTTGGTACCTCTCCCCACTGTTGCCGTATCTCCAGCGCCCCCCTCTTTCTTTCTCCTCATCCCTATTACCTATCTGGTGTTTTTCATGTTGCCTCTACTCCCTGCCTTACCATCCTCCACCTTTCACATTTAAGTATGTTGCTTTGATACAGGGTTAATATGTGTTGTTGATTTCTGCATTATTATTGTTTCCTGTATACTGCAGCGCATTTGTATTCTCTCTCTGTTTTGATGGTTCTGATGTTTCAAATAATTCCTGGCTGTACTATGTCTGTATTGTAATTGTACCTCCCGGGTCGTGCCTGAAAACAGTCACTTGCTGGCTAGTGCACTTACCCGGTTAACAAAAACTAAATAAATAAATAAAATAAAATAAATAAGGAAACACAGAAGGAGCAGGACAGAGAGCTGTACCAGTTAAGGCAGAAGGAAGCAGGGAGGGAAGTCAGAATAGCAAAGGCCCAAACTGAGGAAAAGATAGCCAACTCAGTTAAGAAGGGGGATAAAACCTTTCACAGGTACATCAGCAAGCGTAGAAAGACAAAGGAAGGGATAGTGAGGCTGAATAGAATGAATGGTGGGTGGGCAGAGGGGGACAGTGAAAAAGCAGGGATACTGAACGAATATTTCTGCTCAGTATTCACAAAAGAGGAGGGGGAAGTGCCTAATCCAATTAACAGAAGCACTCTTGATAGGAGGGGGTTGATCCCAGTCTTTTCACAGAAGAAAGGGTTCTGCAAGAACTCCTAAAACTGAAGCTGGACAAAGCAATGGGTCCTGATGGAATTCACCCCAGAATTCTAAAAGAATTAAGGTAGGAACTAGTGAAACCATTGGCTACTCTTTTTAATAAATCGTGGGAGGATGGTGTGGTACCCGAGGACTGGAGGAAGGCAGATGTGGTTCCCCTTCACAAAAGTGGGTCAGAGACAGAGGCAGGAAACTACAGACCTATCAGTCTGACCTCTGTGGTAGGGAAAGTGATGGAGTCACTTCTGAAGGAAAGAATAGTTGAGCACCTAGAGGCCATTGGAGCACAGGACCCAAGGCAGCATGGGTTTACAGAGGGAAGGTCATGTCAGACGAATCGAATAGATTTCTTTGACTGGGTGACCAAAGTAGTAGACCAGGGAGGGGCTGTGGACATGGCCTACCTAGACTTTAGCAAGGCATTTGACACAGTCCCACACAAAAGATTAATAGTCAATTTAACCAGCCTGGGAGTTGGTCCTAGGGTGGTGGCCTGGGTAAAACATTGGCTGCACAACAGGACACAAAAGGTAATTGTAAATGGAGTCCACTCTGAAGAAAGAGGGGTTACTAGTGGGGTACCGAGGGTTCAGTATTGGGTCCAGTCCTTTTAATGTCTTCATCAGTGACATTGCAGAGGGACTGGAAGGAAAAGTATGCCTTTTTGCAGATGACACAAAGATCTGCAACAGGGTTGATACACAAGGAGGCGTGGAAAGGATGAAAGGGACTTGGCAAGGTTGGAGGAATGGTCAGAAGTATGGCAGCTAGGATTCAATGCAAAGAAGTGCAAAATAATGCACCTGGGAAACAAGAACCCAGGGGAAGAATACACAATGGGTGGGGAGGTAGTAACAACAACAAAAAAGGAAAGGGACCTGGGGGTAATCATATCAGATGACCTTAAGGTTAGCAATCAATGTGAGAAGGCAGTAGGGAGGGCTGGGGTATACTGGGATGTATAGGGAGAGGCATCAGCAGCAGAAAACAGGAAGTTGTTATCCCTCTGTACAGACAGTTGGTGAGACCCCATCTGGAGTACTGTGTCCAGTTCTGGAGACCTCATCTCCACAAGGACATAGACAGGATAGAGGTAGTCCAGAGGAGGGCAACTAAATTGGTGCAGGGTCTGCAAGAGAAGCCGTATGAGGAGAGACTAAAGGAGCTTAGTATGTATACCCTTGAGGAAAGAAGGAAGAGGGGGGACATGATAGAAACTTTTAAGTACCTCAGTGGAATCAACAAAGTCCAAGAGGGTAGCATCTTTCAGAAAAAGAGACTTGCAAGAACAAGGGGACACAATTTAAAGATAGAAGGAGGGTGGTTCAGGGGCAATGTGAGGAAGTATTTTTCACAGAGAGGGTAGTGGATGCATGGGACAGCCTTCCTGAGGAGGTTGTGGGGTCTAAAACTGTGGGAGAATTCAAGAATGCATGTGACAGACATAAGGCAATTCTTGTGGGGGGTAGGAAGAAATAGGTTGTTGGTTAACTAGGATCTGCGGCCTATCCTGTAGGTAGGGAAATGGGCAGACTAGATGTGCCTAGCGGTCCTTATCTGCTGTCAAAGTCTATGTTTCTGTGTTTCTATTCAGTTTCTCGGTATTAGTCCAGGCTTTTATTGTACTGCCAATGTTACTGAAAACCAGACCACATCAGGGGAAGGGACAGAAAATTCTTGGGTTGGGTTTTTTAGGCAGGTCAGATTGTCATGACCCATTTCTATTGTTGCAACTGAGAAATTGTCGACCCCTTTTCTACAATAGGTGGGGTTAGGTCTAGGACAGTACTGAGCAAATGGTGCACAATGAATTGGGGCACAATTACCTCCAATTTAGTCCCTCAGCTAAGCGCCTTCGGGGAGTCTTGTGAAGGTCCCTGTGCGTTCTTCTTTTGCAAGGCAGCAACTTGATCCAGAAGTACATGTGCAGCTTCCAGCGCAGAACTTGTTTTCTTCCAGCTCATTACCAAGTACCAGTCCATGTTTACTGCCTGCTTCTGCTTCAAACGTTCTGGTTCAAGTTGTGGAGGGGTGATACCTTTTTCCCAAGTGTTGCTACCACCTCATCTGGGGAATTGTAGGTCTTTGTTCCCTCTTCCCAGAGAATCCTGAGCCTCACAGGGTAAGGCATCTGGAAACTAATCTGATTGTCTCTGAGAATTTTAAAAAAGGGGACCCACTGCTGCCTAGCCTGCTGCATCTCTGGGGGGGGGAGTCTTGATCCAAAGTCAAGGTATTTTAGTTCTTTTTTTCTGCCATGCTCTTCTAAATACGTCCTCCTTGACTCTATAGCTTGCGAATTTCATAATAATGGACCTAGGTCTGGCAGTGGACTCCGAGGGTTTAGGAACCAGGGATCTATGGGCTCACTCAGTTTGAAGTTGGTAGCCAGCAGGTAATTCAAATATGTCTGTCAGGAGGTCCTCTAAAAAGGAAGCCATCAGTTGAATCTCAGCACCTTCCGCCAAACCGTTGAGGTGGAGATTATCCCTCCTGGATCTGCTCTCTAGGTCAGCACACTTCGCTTGCAGGGCCAGGGTGTGTTGATAAAGTGAGCCCACTGCTTGGCCTAGGAGATCCCCCGGTGCTTTCGGTTTGAGATATTCTCTGCTCCACCTGCTCTATTTGCTGCTCCATCTTATCGAGCTTCTGGGACAAGCTTTTAAATTCTCTCTTGTTGTCCATGCATAAGTCTTGTATCTCTCTCAGAAGAGTCTCAAAGCGTGATCTTGATAATATCTCCGACTCGCCATCCGTATCGTAGTCGGAGCCATGTGGGCTATGTGGAGATGTGCTCTGACTGTGGACCTGCAGCTTATCTTTAAATCTGGTGCCATCAGTCTTTTTACTGGCTGCTTTTGGTCCTATTTTGTCTCCTTTGTCAGTCTTAGAATCTCCTGGTGGCATTTTCAACGGAACTTTTGACAGATTTAAGGTTTTTTGGAGGTTTTAAAGTTCCTGCGGGGAAGAGCACGCCTCCTAAGCTGCTGCAGGTGCTGTGATGTCACCAGAAGTCTGTCACTTTAGTCTTAACCCTAAAAGGTGCATTAATGCAGATTTTTGCTAAATTTCCTTACTTTTTGAGATAGTATAATCATATCCTTTCTGCACTTATCTTAATTTCACATATAGCAGTCTGCAGTTCCAGCAGCAAGACATGTCTTCGATTGGAGAGTGGATCCTCGCCCTGTGACCTATTCAGGTGAGTGAGGGTGTGAGGAGGTGTGGAGGTGGGTGCTGAGTGAGAGATGCAAATGGGGGGGTCAGATTGGCGAGGAACCATTTTCTTTGTTTCAGGTTTTAAAAAAAGAAAAAACATTGAGGGTTGTTTTTCTTTACTATTTATTTATATTTTTATTTATTTTGTTCGTTTTTGTTGACCGGCAAAGGAGGACTAAACAGTTCTGTTTATTTTCAGCCTCGTCCCAGGGGAGTGGGATACAGATGCATGCCAGCTGACATTGAACCAGATTCAGCTGTTAGTGTACTGTATAGTGAATTTTTAGTGATTTCAGATGGCGATTGGAGGGTGGGGGTGTCACTAGACACAAGGGGAATAAAAAAACATTATGGAGATGGCAATCGGAGTTGGGGGGTGCCACTAGTGACTAGGGAAAGAAAACAAAAATTATGGGGATGGTAATTGGAGGGTGCAAGGAGCCACTAGGCACCAGAGACAAAAAAAAGATATTATGGGGATGACGACTGGAGGGGTGGTGGCACCAGACACCAAGGAAAGACATACAACATTACAGGAATGGCAACCAGAGGGTGGCGGTTGCCACTAGGCACCAGGGAAAGGAAAATGCATTATGGGGACATTGATTGGAGGTGGGGGGGGGTGCCAGTAGACACCAGGGAAAGAGAACGGTACTACGTGAATGGCGATTGGAGGGTAGGGGTACCACTAGACACCAGGGAAAGACAGACATAAGTTCCCATGTTATCCTATGGGAACTTGCAATTTGTAATATTTCTGCTTTTTTATATAACTCCTAGATTTTTTCCGGGGGGGGGGGGTATGTGTTATTCTGGCAGTACTCATGAAGATATTTGATTTGATGTATAGATTGTCCTTAAATTCCAAATACTGAGAGATTTATGGTTTGCTAAAGTGGAAATGTAAAAACCAAAAAGGCTAAGTCCAAATTTTTTTTTCATATGAAGGGATCCTTTTTCATATGGTCAAATTTTTTTTCACATGGCCATATGAAAAAAGTGGAAGCGAGTCATGAAAAAGGATGAAAATGTGAAAAAAACAATGGGGGGTAATTTTTCCAACAGTCAAGTACAGAATCCACCTAACGGGGTCCCAATAAGCAAGATACATGTACTGATCTCCCTGCAGGGTGTCATTTTTGTGGATTTTGAACACTAAAAAAAAGCCAGAAACAAAGGATTTTTTCCTCATGAAAAAGGATTTTCCGCATACGAAAAAGGAGCATTTTTCGTATGGACCAAATAATTTTTTTGTTCTAAGCAGCTATTCAAAAGTCTGTACTGAGTATGCTCAGAACCAAAATTTCAAAATTAATAACTTTGGAACGAATTAATATTTTTTCACCAAAACAACGAAAGACACTACTGGAAGCCAGGCCCTTTCTTCCCTAAAAATTTCAGACTAAAATTCCAAAACATATGGGCGCAAAGCGATGACAAATAAACAGCAATTTTGTATTTTGTTTTATTATGTATTTTATGGAGTTTCCCCGATTTTCTCCCCCCACCCATGCATCCTTGGCACAAGTGTGTGCGTGTGGAGGCACTCATATGCCACGCACTGCGGGACACCCCACTTTACTGGTCACTCCTACCCACCTGCGTCGTCAGTTGGCCTCCACCCAGAGATGGCAGGACTGCAGGAAGATGACTCCCCACCCCAGTAGAGGAAAGTCATAGCTCAATCCTGCTCCCACCCTCCCCCATGCTGGCGACCCGGGGTCATTCCCCAACCCAGGTCACCAGCATAACATGAGGTGTGGTGTCCAGCATCTCCACTCTTGGTACCACTGGGCTGGCCAAACAGTAATTTTTGTAATTATTTCTTGCTATACATGTGTCAGAATCTACACATCTGATCAGAACAAAACTTAGCATGTCAAGATATCTACCCCATGAGACCATGCCTGCAGCAGTTTGTGCAAATCCGCTGAATGGTTGCAAAGTTATTAAAGTGCAAAAATAGAGGTGTTAACATAGAAACCCCTGCTCAGCCCTAAATACAGTGGCGTGACCATGCTACTATAATTGAAGAGCACCAGTCCCAACACCGATCCCTGTGGAACACCACCGGTCACCCTTCCCTTCTTTGAACACACTCCATTTGCTACTACTCTCTGTGTCCTATCCATCAACCAGTTTCTTATCCAGGTTACCACCTTATTATTTAACCCCAAGTTACCCAACTTTCCCACCAGTCTCAAATGTGAAATGATGTAGAAAGCCTCGCTGAAATCCAGGTAAGCCACATTCAGTGCAACTCCCTGATCTAGCTCCTTGGTCTCCCAGTTAAAGAAGTCTATCAGATTTAGTAATTGTAGTTAGCAAGTGTATGTTGCTGATTAAGCAACTGTTAATTCATAGCCATAAATGCACCACTTGGAGTGGTCAGGCAAATGTTAAATGTACAGTCTGTAAGATGAATTCAGTTGCACAAGTACATGAGTGTAATTCTTGGTACAGATATCCCATAGTTTGCTAAGCAGCATATACAGTGTACAAGACATACTTTCATGCATAGAAACATTTGGGTGGGCAATATTTCTATTAATATTTTAAAACACTTTTGAGTCGTTATATAAATAAGTATTTCATATTACCTATTGTGCCATTCAGACATAAAAAAAATGAACTGAACAACAGTGTACTAGTGGCCTGGTGGTGCTGAGGGTTGAGGCACTGGATGCCACACCCCATGCCACACCAGCGATCTGGGTTTGGGAGTGAGCTTGGACTGCTGGGGGTCAGCAGGGGAGGACAGGATTGAGCATCCAATGGACTGCTCTCTTCTCCTGGGGTGGGTTCCTGGGGTTTCCCTGCCTGGTAGCAGCTCCTAGTGCAGGTTGTGGGCACCACACACCAGGTTGGGGACAGCCAGCGGGCGCATAGTGTCGGCAGGCATCTGCGGGAGTAGGTGGAAATGCACCTCCATGCACTGACACCATTGCACGTCCACACCATGGGGGAGGAACTGAAGAAAATCCCTGGCTCCCAGTAGGTGAAGGCAGGTCCAGTGGTTGGCCCCCATGCCCAATGTCGGGTCTTCCCGGCTCCGTTTCCAGTACTTCCGCCACATCCCTGGTCACTCCACTAGATTCCAGATAGAGCACCAGGAGGTGTTGGCGGTCCCACCCAAGGGGGCTCAGACCTGGGAGGTCGGGTGGCTAGACTAGGTGGAGGGAGAAGGGCCCATACCAGAGAGCAGGGTGCTGGAGGCTTCAGACGTGCGGGAGGCCACACCGAGAGACCACGCTGGAGAGAGTCCGGGCAAGACGGTGCATAAAGAAAGTTTAAGGAAGAAAAAAACTGTACTAATAATTTAACATTTTTAAAGTACTTATAAACAGTTACAGCCTGTGGTTTACCTGAGTGCTAAAAAAAAACTTAAGATTATAAAACTGCGGTACCATGTACTGTAAGACATACAGCATTCCAAGATAAAAACATATTTACCCACAAAAATCAATATCAGACAAACTGTAAGCTTATTTGCATTTTTGTGAGACATGTTCAAGTTCATTAATTTTATAATGTGTTGCTAGTGTTGAATAAACTTTAGTAAACACATTTAACAAACTGCAACTTGAATGCCTATTTTTCTATAGAAACAAACTTTGCAATTAAATTAGCACTTTCTATAAATTAGTCCAGGCTATGTCATCTGAGAACAACTCTTGTATTAGGGATAGACTGGTCAACAGCGTAGCACAGTATGCATTTTGGACCACAAGGTTTTGGCCACCCTTGCAGCCGCAGTGCCTGCAGTGCGTGTATTCAGCTGACTCTGCATGCTGTAGATGTCGCTAGACACATTTGTGTGAGAAACATGCATAGAAGTAGCTCGGGTATATGGTGCTGATGGTTGCTAGGTGCTCCTGAATATCTGCAGCAGGTTGTTGAAGAATGCCGCATTTTGCTTTGCTTCCATGTGCCTCATCCACCCCTCCATCTCAACCTCAGCCTTGGCCTTCTCCTGTCCTACCTGAATCATCTGTTGATACTGCTCCACTGACAGTCTCCCTGTTGCTTCAGCAACCAACTCCATGATCTACTGTTTCCTACTCTTTTTTTTTTTTTTTCTTTTTGCTGTGGTTGCTGAGTGGCTTCACCATGTGAAAGCATGGAGTTTACTAGTGTTTACTAGGCAGAAGGAGACCATGTGGACCACCTAGACTGCCTCATCACTTCTCAGTGTTAGCGCTTTAAATTACAGCCTGACAGAATTAGTTGTCTGATCTGCGTTCAGATACAGTATCTTCTCATTGTTAGAGTAAGTGATTTGTCATCAGTATCGGTGGTTCAGCAGGCAGCACACTCACCTCTGAGGCTGGGAGATCAGAGGGCTGTGGGTTCAGTTCCCACATCTGGCACTTGGGTTAATATCCCAATACTGACACTGCAGTGCAGCGTGAGGGGGGGTGCTGCACTTCTGAGGTGATGTCTTTCGGATCAGATGATAAACTGAGGTCCCATCTGCCTGGACTGGTGGTAGTTCAGGTGGATGTTAAAGACCCCGTGGTACTTATCAAAAAAGAGTAGGGGAATTTCCCTAGTGTCCTGGCCAAATTTCCCTCATTCACTAATAATACCATCAACAGCTTAATCTGGTTCCATCTCAGTTGCTTACCATCTGTATCCCCCGGTCACCCCTGAAAAAGGGACTTCTAGGCCTACTAGATCAACAAAAAATCTAAATAAAAAAATACAATTTGTCATGGTGGGTTATTCCACACACTCATTACTTTTTGAATAGAACAATGTTTTATTTTAGGCCCTGTTCAGATTACAGCATAGTAACATAAAACATTTTAAACAATGGATTAAGACTTACCGTGCTGCAGGATCCACACTACTGCAAGTAGGTTGTAAACCATTTTTAAAAATGATTTATAGCATCTGCACTACTGCTTCCAGACCGAATTAAACTAACAATGGGTTCCACGTGCTGACATTGTGCTGCATGGAGGAGAACCGTGCCAGACCATCCACTCTACAGGTAAAACTGAACTAACTCCGGTAACATTTTAAAAAACATATTTAAGCCTAGAGTTTATCAGGGTTTAAGAACAGTTTTTAAAAATGGACTAAATACCGTGTTACGTGCGGATGCAAATTGAGCGACAGGGGCTTAAAGTGGTTTAAGCTCCTTGAACCATTTTAAGCCCTGTAGTCTGAACAAGTCCTTAGTAGTCTTACATTTTTTCAGTTTGATTTATGAGAAGTGGCGTCTAGTTTGTTTATCTTTCATTCTTACTTCAGTACCCATAGAGGTCATAAGATTGGCATGGTGAATAATATCATAAGTTAGGAGCATATTTCCCCTTGCTCTGCTCTCCAATGTGATTTTTTTTAACTTGATTTTTATTAAGCAGTCACCACAAAAAAAACAAAAAACAAAAGGTGGTACACATCTGAGTGACAAAGTAAGTCACAACATATCAATCATAGCATTACATTTTAAAAAATAAAGGTTGACAACTAAAGTAAGTTGATTTGGATCTTGTGTAAAGTCATAAACGTCTTTAAAGTCCATTGTTTAAATCTAAGTAATATCCAATTCTTCTAGTTTGCTGGGTTGCAGTCTTCTCTGCAAAGTAGTTAATGGATTTGTATATTGTGTCTAAATAACAAATACTACAAGAGGAGAGAAAAACACTTGACCTGGTATATTACTTTTTAATAACTCTTCTATCTCTATCCTTCAGGGAGGCTTACTCCATTTAAACCTGTATGCTGCTGTTTTATAATTCCTAAACAACAGAATAATGCAGTTAAAAAGAAATGACAATGCATAATACTAATAATAATAAAATTAAAGGAAATTGGTGCTTATCTTACCTACCATACTCACGTCTACATAGTAAATATCCTCTCTAATATAATTGAACCCAAATACTTTAATCTATCTTCATAACTTCGATCCTCTAGTCCTCAAACGAGTTTTGTAGCATTTCTCCGTATACTTTCAACTGCTTTCTTATCCGTTTAAAGATAGGGCGACCAAAATGGAGAGGCATAGTCATGGTAAGGTCTCTATAAATTCCAGTATACTGCATTATTTTGTCTCCGTTTCTTGAAATAAAGTGCCTCCTTTATGCAACTCAGCATCTTTCTTGCCTTGCTGTTTATGCCTAAGAAATGTTTACTACTTGTAAAATGATCTGTAATAGTAATGACCAGGTCTCTTTCTTCAAAGTCTGCACACAGTTTGTTTTCCCTTTCATATAACAAGTTGCTAGTAGATGGACTTGAGGGTTTGTGCCCTGGGCTGCCAGCAGATGCTTCACAGTTGACACCAATCTTTGAGCCAGGTGTTGGCCAGTGCTCCATTCTGGTCAACTTCATCATCGTTTTTGTTGTTCGGATAACAAAACAAAAAAAATTATTGTTTTGCATAATCCAACTAGTCTGTCTATTTATTTATGTTTATTTTAAAAATAAAACAAGTACATGGTACCTCATACAGGCCAATAAAAATGAGCATTTACAGCAATATAGCTGACCAAACATCTGATAAAAATTTGTGCATCCCCTATAATCTGTTTCAATTAACTTATATTTAAACCTCATTTTACTCAAAATGCCAGCCATCTCAATGGCTCTGGAAAGTCCCTGATTTAGGTAGAACTTATACAGACATCTTAACTGCAGTCACAGTGAACTGCTATTTATCCAAGTTTCAGTTTAATTTTATAGATTAGGAGTTATGTGCTCCCTTAAGCCTACTACACAGCACTATCTTTGTCAAACGTTCAGATACCTTAATACTCTACTTCAAAACTTAACAAATTGAAGTCGAGTTGCAGCAGGCCAGCCAACTCAGTAAGGCTGACCTTTTATTGAGACTTCACTTCCCGAGCCCAAGAAGGCAAGGGAATTATCCAAGAATGGTGCTTTTCACCATGAGGACCTAAGTGTCCTGCACTAAGGCTCCCAGTCGAAAATTATCAAATGTTCCCACCTTTCTCCTCCCTGGGGAAAGAAGCATTAAGTAAACATAGAAAAGTCGATGGAAATGGACCTAGATCCATTTCAGTGTCCCAATTATCCCAGTTAAGCTCACTGGTAAAAAGGAATTACAGCATTTGGTCCAGTTTGGTCAATCCTCATCTGACTCATCTCCAGTGACATCTTTCTCCACGCTGGGCCTCTCCCATAAAGTAAATTCCTTCTCGGTCCTCTTCAGCCATCTTCCAGTGTCCTTCAGCTCTGAGAACTGCCACGACTTCCCCACATATGTGATCCTCAAACGCGCTGGCAGCAAAAAGGAATGGATGAATGCTGAGTGCCCTTAGTTTCTGCCAGACTCCATCAAAATGCTTTCTTTGAGCCCTTGTTTGAAATGAGAGATCTGGGAAGCATTTTACATCCGAGTCATTGATGGTTAACGGGTAAGCTGCTCGAACAGCAGATAAGATTGTGTCTCTGATGTCTGTTCCCATTGTACTCACTAGAATAGTACAGGGGATGTTTATGTCCGTGGGCCTGACTCTTGGGTTGACCCAATAGGCTGCCAGAGGTCACTCCAATCAAAATCACTCAGGAGTAGATATTGAAGCTTGTAGCCACTCCACCATAAATGCTAATAAATGAAGCCCCTCAGATACACCAACAAAATGAAGATTGACTGCCCTTACTTCATTTTTGAGGGCCTCCAGCCTGCGCCAAGCTAGATGTTTTCCTGTAACATCGTGGTGACTGTCGCTTGAGTGAACAAAGATCTTTTTCACACTCTGCGACAGCGCCTGTTGGATCCATCAATGCGGTGTCCTGCTTTTCAAGTCTGGCTAATGTTTTTTTCCATTTTGGCATCCATAAATTTCATGGTCACCAGCATCAGCTGCCATGGCAGACCCACCAAAGATCCTGCAGTAACATCTGGTTCAGAGCACGAGGTCTCCTCGGCCTTCCCCGATTTAGCAGCACTGGATTTGGAAGCTGTTGGTGTCAAGCCCTGTTTTTTCCCAATGCTGAATGTAGGCTCAAATGAAAGCTGTTAAATTCTTATATCGAATCCGCCAGAAAGTTTTTAAGTTTGACAAGTTTTGAAGGTTTATTTTATAAGAAAAATAGCGCTGAAATGTTGCATGCTCAGGAAAAACTTCCTGCCTGGAGATCAGCTCTCTAGCATCCCCCTCAAAAGCATTTTGATGTCATTCATGAGCAACTGCAACCCCATAAGTAGTTTCAGGTAGATATGGAAAGATGCAAATAACATCTGATGGTGTGTGTGGGTAAAAGGAGTAATACACATATCTGACCATTATAAAACATGACACCAGATAGGTTAACAAATTGAACCATACACACAATGCTCACTACATTTATAATGCTTGTTACATGCATATTTATTTATTTAGGAATTTTACCAGGAAAGGCATCCTGAGTTGGTAACAGCTCATTTCCAGATGCATCCAGGGAGAGGGGGAATACAATGCTGAGTATACAACAAAAGTAGAATAACAGCAGAAATACAGTAATAGCTGAGCAGTCATCATACTTGGTTACAATTAAAACAGTGCAGCAATGAAATTATTTTTTTCCAATTGTTTAACCAGGTGAGACACACTAAGCTGAAAGCTTGTTTACAGGTGCAGCCTGGGAGCACAGGGAAGTTAAGTGACTTGCACATGGTCTAGTACTCAAGTAGGGGCTGTGGGATTCAAACCCAGGTCTCCAGATTTGCAGCTCAGAGCCTTAAACCACTGTGCTGTACTACATAGTAAAATATGAGCAAAGTGTAACACACTAACAGGTGTGCAAATCTACAAATGTGGTGCAAGGTAAAACCATTCAGTAGGGTGCCTAAGGTAGCTAAAATTGTTCTCGAATCAGCATGTAAGTCCATATTGTGGGTAGGAAGAGTGGGAGTGGAAGTGAAGCACAATTGCAGAAGCTGTGGGTGTTAAGAAGCACACTGCCATCAATGTGCTTTTAAATGCAGCTCACATCACATACATGGACTGCCACATGGAGTGGCAGGGCACCTCTCTTGCCAGTGCTACATTCAGCTGTCAGGCAGAAGGCAGCGCCGCACAGCGGTATGGGTGCTCCAAGACCAAAGCAATAGCAAGTCACAACACAGGTCTGAGCACACCTTAGCTGAACAAAAAGGCTTTCCACACAAGGCTTCTTGAAAAAATATTTTTATTTTTACTGGTATATAAAACAAGCAGCAACAGCAGGCATAAAGTGCATTTTCCACGGACATAGTATTTTTCCCCCTTCACCCCATCCCCCCTTTCCATCCCCTTTCCCCTTCTCCTCCCCGCTCCTTCCACCACAACCCCACAATGAGATGGTGCCACTGGAGTGTAATTCACTACCTAAATCCTGTAATTAATTTTTGGAAGTTGTAAATATGACACGAGTTTGTCTGTGATTTGAAAATGAAGGCTCTTAATATGAGAAAGATTAGAGAAACAAAATGCCTGGCTTAATGTGGAGTTCATATTTTTCTGCCTATGAATCAGTTAGAAATATAAAATATATGAAAATTGAGTTGTTATGAAGATATATATATATATCAATTTCGAACAAAGTAGTCTGGTTCTGGACATATAAGTACGCACTCTACATTGTCTTTTATCTTGTATTTTGTGAACACTGGTGTTTTTTCATATAAGAGGGAAAATTAGATACAACATGTGATGTAGGTTTTCTAATTAGTCACATGATTAAAGGTGGGTGATATTTAAGTTGTTTAACACTGAGTGTCATTTATCTTTGACAAAGCCTGTGATCAGGTGAAACGTACGTGAGGAGGTTTTACTGTGTCCGTGGAAAATGCACTTTATGCCTGCTGTTGCTGCTTGTTTTATATACCAGTAAAAGGAAAAAATATCTTTTCAAGAAGCCTTGTGTGGAAAGCGTTTTTGTTCAACTGAGGCCCTGTCCATACTGGGGATTTTAAAACGTTACAGCTGCCCTGTAATGTTTTAAAATTGGGGAACATGGCTCGCATCCACACTGGTAACATTACCGAACTGAGTTTCAAAACCATGTTTAAACCCTGATACAATCAGGGTTTTAGTTTAGTTTAGTTTATTGTTCTAGGAATTATTACCTTTGAGCCAATGGCTCTTTTACAAAGGTTCCACATCATCAATGTACAAACAAACAAGACATGTTACATAGAATAGTCAGCAAATTATAAAGGTTTCAATAAGCCAGTATAATACAGTACCTCACAGGAAAAAAACAAAACATTGGAGGAATGGTCAACGTGGGAAGGGTAGGAGGAGATATGGGGAGGGGAGCAGACTTAGAGTAGTTAGAGGTACTCAGATGCCTTTGTCAAGAAAGGAGCAGAGGAGGAGGATAAAAAACAGTGGAAATAGCCGTGAGGGAAGAATCATTAGTCTGGGCAGTCACAGGAGCTAGAGGCTGAGAGGTGAGAGTAAAGCATAGATTTGAAAGCTCCTAGTGACGTGGAGGATGTAATGAGTGAGCTCAGGGCATTTTACCAGCTGGGGGCATGATAGGCAAAAGATCTTTGGCCCTGTGTGGTCCGGCATCTGGGGACCTGGAGAGGCTGGTGTTCCGATCTTCTGGTGGGACGGATGCTGGTATTCAGGCAAAGTAGGTCTTGGATACACGGTGGAATGCAGCCCAAGATGGATTTTTTTGCCATCAAGCATGTGAGGTACCTTATGCGATTTGAGAGCTGCAACCATCCTGTTTCAATGTAGAGCTCACATGTATGAGTACATCTTTGCGCTCCAGTGAGCAGCCGACAGGCCTTGTTTAGGGTGGTTGTGATGCGCCTTAGTGCAGTGGTAGTGGCAGAGCCATAGATAATTAAGCCATAGTCTATGATTGAGATGACAGAGCTTTGGATAGCAATCCTCAGCACAGCTTGGGTAAGGAATTGCCGGTTTTGGAACAGGATACCAATGCACTGGTTCACCGTTTTCGGTGTGTTATCAATGTGAGTCTCAAAGGTAAGACCTCGATCAAAGGTGATTCCAAGGTATTTAAATGTTGATACCTGTTCAAGGGTATTTCCTGGGTATGTTTTGATAGTAAGTGGAATTTGTCTTTTTCTGTTTTGTGGACTGGAGAAAAGCATGGATTTTGTTTTTTTGTGATTTAGGACCAGCTTGTGATCTAGGAACCACTTTTCAACATTGGAGAAGGCAAGTTGCAGGCTCTGGAGTAAGGGTTTTGGGCCTTATGAGAGTAGAGAATCACGGCATTGTCAGCATAAAAGATTATTTGTTCCAGGCAGGATTTGGGGAGAGAGTTTAGGAAAAGGCTGAAAAGGAGGGGGCCTAGGATTGACCCCTGTGGTACACCTGAGAGGACCGGTTTTGAGTCTGAGAGAACTTCTGAGATTTTTACTGATTGAGAGCGTTGGGCCAGGTAACTTTTAACCCAGGCTCCTGGTCCTTCTGAGAGGCCAAGACTGTGTAGTTGTGTGATAAGTAAGCCATGGTGTACAGTATCAAATGCCTTTGTTAGGTTAATGAAAACAGCTCCAGTTTGACATCCTTTGTCCAAGGCAGTGTGAATTTCTCCTGAGAATTCCAGTAGGGCGGTCGACGTACTGTGTCCTTTCCTAAATCCATGTAGCTGCAAGCAGAGTATGTTATACTTATGCAGGTAGTCTGAGAGTTGGTCAGCCACAATGCGTTCAAGGGCCTTGGAGAAGGGTGGAAGTATAGATATAGGCCGATAGTTTCCTGGTAGGGACTTGTCGCCACTTTTGAACACTGGTGTGACTATAGCAGACTTCCATTTGCTGGGAAATTGACTAAGGCAGAGGGAGAGATTGCAAATTTTGGTGAGTGGGTGCACCACCTCTTCCTGGGTAAGGGACAGTATTTTAAGATCAATAGTATCACTGCTTGCTCTGGATTTAGAAATAGCCGTTTTATATATTTGTAAACTTCATGTGCCTTAACTATTTTGAAGTGGAAAAGCGGTTGGTCAGGTGAGGCAGTAGGAGATGTTGGTTTAGCGAGTCCATGTCAGAGAAGAAGTCCAGGGGAGGACCCCACTGAGGTCAGTGAAAGTTTTATTTAAGCCCTTTGCCATGACCATTGGGTCTAGGGTAGTAGTTCCATCGACAGTCATTATAGTGGGAGAGGATTTGGACTGCTTACCCATGATATTTCTGATGTTGTCCCAGAATGATCTCCCATCACCCCAGGAGTTTGTCGAGGGCATTTTTGAAATAGGAGTTCTTCATTAGTCGGATTTGTTTGGTACATTGGTTTCGTGCCTGTTTATACGTCTAGATATCTGTCAAGGCCTGTGGCTCTGACTGTGTGAAGGTGGTCCCGAGCTTTGAGTTGGGCCAGTAATTTGGCCATGAGCCAGGGATTTGAGAGCGCTTTGATTTTACGCTTTTTTACTGGTGCATAGGTGTCACAGGCAGTGTTGAAAGTTGTGATAAAATAATCTAGGGCCGCGTCAACATCTAGAATATTGTATATTGGGGACTAGTCTTGCTGTAAAAGACAGGTCTTGAGCTTAGTAAGGTTTCCATGGGGTAGCACTCTGCTTGAGAAGGTTTTTGGAGGTGGTTTTTGGAACTTATTTGTCCAGATACAGATCACAGGGGAATGGTCACTGAGAGAGTCCAGGAGAACAACTGTGTTTTTTATGTGGGCTGGGTGGTTAGCAAGGATCCAGTCAATGAGAGTGCAAGTTCCAGTTTTGTAGTTTTTTCTAGTGGGGGAGCTCACCATCTGCGTTAGATTAGCTGCTAGGATAGCATCCTTGAGGGACCCAACGTCTGATGCGAGCCAATTTATATTAAAGTCACCAAGGAGAAGGAGCTCGGTGTCAGGTGGTTGCGATCTTACAAATTCAAGAACAGTCCGGAGGCCAGACCCTGGATCTTTAGGAGGGATATAGACAGCGGCCACAGTAAGCACTTTATTTTGGGCACCAAGTAGTAGCTTGACAGGAGAAATTGCACAGAGGAGTTAGTGGTGGAAAAGCAGACAGGGTGGCTAGAGAGGTTGTCCTTAATGTAAATAGCACAACCCCCTTTTATTAGTCCTGTCCAGTCTGAAAATATTGTAGCCTTGTAGTGAGATGGCATGGTCCGGACTGCTTGGTGTCAGCCAGGTTTCAACAATGGCTAGTATGTCGGGATTGTGTTGGCTGGCAAAGACTTGAAGGGATGCCAGTTTTGGAAGGAGCTTTAGCATGGTTTTAAAAATGGTTTAAGTGAGAAACGTTTTTACTTACCAGTGTGTACGGGCGTCCGATCCGTGTTCTCTGCAGTGATCCTACTGGCGCCCATGATGCAGCATTTCATCTGCACTGGCAAGCGACCTGACAGCATGTTAAAACACGCTTTCATTTCAGGAGGTGTGGACGGGCAGAGAACCGTGTTAAGACATGGTCCCGACTAGTGTGGATGTGGCAGCACTGTAAGCCCTGTAACGGTTTAAAAACCATTAACAGATTTTAATTGTAAGTGTAGACATGGCCTAAGGTGTGCTCAGACCTACATTGTGACCTGCATTCAGCTATGCCTGATGCAGCAACCAAAGGCTTCCATAGTTATGCATTTGCACACTGTGGGCCTAATTCTCAAAGTTCGATGCAGGGCTTGTGTCAAGCCCCACGTCAGCCCTGTTTGGTGCAACTACGCCAAACTCCTTTGATGCAACTGTGCCCAGTTTTAGTACATTGGGCGCAGTTGCGATAGTTTCCATAATTTATGGCAGCTTGTGCTAAATATTTAGTGCAAGCGCCATAAAAAGGGTCTCCAAATGGTTCAAGTTAGACTTGGGGAGAGCTGGACTACCTTATGACATTTGACGCACAAGACAGAAAATCACGATCACTGAATGAATGCCTCAAGATGCCTTTGCCATATGTTGGGTGCACCAGTGGCTTGTGGCATTCACAAGTTAATTGAAAAACTGGCCTAATGTCAATGTTATGTCATGTAGCACATGTGGTATCAAACTTTTAAATGGAGGTCAGGGAAACCAAATGTGATCGGGGGGATTGCCATGGTTTACTGTTATACATATATGTGGTATACTTAAACAAATGCTGTGTTCTTCTTTGGGGAGGATACTATGTATTTACTGTAGCAAGGTAGTAAATGGGTTACAGATCCAGGAAAATCAAACTCTGTGATTCTGTCCTCTTCTGTCACTTCTTCAGCCTGCTCTGTTCATTTCAGACATTGCAGGAAAAATGTGGGTTAAGGTGTTATTTTTCTGCCTAGAATTTTGTCAAGATCATCAAACTAGGGACATACTGTTTACCCCCAGCCATAATTTTATTCAGCTACTTTTTCCGATGGTACCATACCTTTAGTTGCTTAATTTTTTCTGAGCTGTGTTTGGCAAACCTCTCAATATCTTACCTTGCCAGATACTCCAGAAGTCCTTGACAAACTCTAGTGTTCCTTTAAACACTATTCACCTCATCTTGAACTATCTCCTAAGACCAATATTCAATTAAAACTCTGGTGGCCTAATCAGACCAGCTGGCCACATGATCAGACATGGTTTAAACTTTTTATAGAATCACAAAAAAGGCAGTTACAGCATCTGGCAGCTCTTTTGCTAACTCTGACTGCTGGTAGGCTTTTAAATTTCCCTCTTCCTGGAGTTACCGATTGAAACATAGAAACAGACTTTGACGGCAGATAAGGACCGCTTGGCCCATCTAGTCTGCCTATTTCCCTACCTACAGGATAGGCCGCAGATCCTAGTTTACCAACAGCCTATTTCTTCCTACCCCCCACAAGAATTGCCTTATGTCTGTCCCATGCATTCTTGAATTCTCCCACAGTTTTAGACCCCACAACCTCCTCAGGAAGGCTGTTCCATGCATCCACTACCCTCTCTGTGAAATAATACTTCCTCACATTGCCCCTGAACCGCCCCCCTTTTATCTTTAAATTGTGTCCCCTTGTTCTTGCACGTCTCTTTTTCTGAAAGATGCTATGCTCTTGGATTTTGTTGATTCCACTGAGGTACTTAAAAGTTTCTATCGTGTCCCCCCTCTCCCTTCTTTCCTCAAGGGTATACATATTAAGCTCCTTTAGTCTCTCCTCATACGGCTTCTCTTGCAGACCCTGCATCATTTTAGTTGCCATCCTCTGGACTGCCTCTATCCTGTCTGTGTCCTTGCGGAGATGGGGTCTCCAGAACTGGATGCAGTACTCCAGATGGGGTCTCACCAACTGTCTGTACAGAGGGATAACAACTTCCTGTTTTCTGCTGCTGATGCCTCTCCCTATGCATCCCAGTATACCCCCAGCCCTCCCTACTGCACATACTCAGTAGAGACTTAAGAGGCTCATGTGATACAGTAAGTTGTGGGCATCAAGAGGCCTGCTGTCTTGGAGGAGAGACACTGTTGGCATCTTCACCGTGAAGGTAAACCATGCTGGCCTCAAACATGCTTCTGAAACCATCTGAAAGCTTAGGTGTAATCAAGTTATGGCACGGTTTTTGAAATTATACCAGAAACCCTTGTAGTACAGATGTGCAGCGAGTTACACTGATAACTTCTTATACCATTTTTGTAGTCTGTACAGGGCCAAATAAAAACATCACATCCTAAACGAGAAAAGCACAAGAAGGAAAATGTAGCAGTTTATTGTTTAACAAGTTCAAATTAAATCAAAATAATCAGCCTCCTATGTTAGGGGAGAAGAGGTATTTAACTCATCAATATCATTTATTAAAATCACCAAAGCATATTTTCCCCCTATGTGTTTGACACCAAGTTCTCACATTATGTAATGATATCATGCCCAGTAGTTTTATTATTACTTACTTGTACCGCTTGCTACCAACTCCAGACTGAGTCCATAGTCATAGTTTATCTGTACAGCCTAGTTCAATGGTTTTCAGTGTTAAACAAATGGGAAACAGACCTATGCACAACTGCAACATTTCAATTTCACCAGCATTTTGCCTGAGGCAGGTTATGTCCTTTCTGATGCAGCATAGTGCAGAAAATGTGAAATTTTACCAACTGAATTGAAATTCCACGGCACACAGAAAAATGTTATAGTTTCCACGATTTAGCAAATAAAAATGTGGCTCATATTAAAAACCTGTGGTTTACTGTAAAAATAAATCACAGTTAACGTGGCAGAATTTTGTGGAATTCACCATGAAATTCTACCAAGCTTTTTGGAACCAGAATTGGAAGCCCTCCAACACTCGGTGCACAAAATTTGGCATTCCACACAGCTCTAACTGGAAATAACAGATCAGTGAAGAAAGTGAAGGAATAAAACGCTCACATCTCTGTAAAGGTTATAGAGTCTTACAAGTCTTCAGTTGTCACATAAAGCGTTTTTATGGTTCTGAATTCCAATAGGCAGACTGCCAGGCATTATTCAAAGGGCACTCTACTCTGTCTTCCTCCCAGAATACTGATGCTTCTGAATCGGCTCTGGACGTTAAATCTTCTGTTGACTGCTGTACAGTGACAAACTCCTGTAGCTAGGCAACATGAAAGAAAATATACTTTTTCTCTGGAATACTAATCTACACCAAGTTGGGTACATGCATAACAATTTTCCATGCAATTAGGATATCCTATCAAAAGTTCACACATTTTTTTTTTTTGCAGCTAAGTATTTGCCATATGTGACATTTTAGGAAAAAGATGCATTGCCCTGTAAAGTTTATACCACCTATACAGAATTCTAGCTTAGTAACAAACTCCTTAATCACTTTTTCAACTCTCCACGGTTGGTCCTGCACTAACTTTTTTTCCTGCATTCCCACCATGCCTGGGGCAGTTTTGCAGGCTTGGAACTTTGCTGCATGATGGGCTTCCAATTAGAAGCCCTGCTGTCAGTTGAAGTGCATCCTGGGGATACACTCTGAGGAATTGTGGGATAGGCAGCTGTGATTACATTTTCGCTTTACAGTCCATTATAGACAAAAAAATAAGCCTAAGAAGGGTATTATTCTCTCTACCCTGAGTATTTCAGATCTCTCCAGGAATGTGTTTATCCTTCTGTTCTAACTTGTAGCCCATGGTCAAGAATCAAGTCTAGATCCCCATGTGGACAATCGGAAAATTAAATTGGCTAGTGGACTGCCCCATTCTCAGCATTTTATATCAAAGTGATAGGAATAAAAATGAGTAATCTAGAGTCAGTCAGTAGTTTATCATTTGCAATAGGTTTTGAAGGAATTGGTAGGTTTTAAGAATACGACTAGTCTTTTGTTTCAAGAGAATTGGAAGGCTACAGCCTGTGTTTCAAGGGTGGTACAACTGGCCACACCCCTGTCTGTCTTCTCTCCTGGGGCCTACTGGGCCTTTGCCCCCACCCCCCACCCCCAGCCCCATGTGTGTGCTTGGACTCTGCTTGGTTTGTGCTGGACTTCTGTTTTTCTGTTCTCCTGCTTTTGGTTTGTATTGCTGGCCTCCGGCTGCTCCGTTCTTCCATGTGTGCTGACTTACTTCTTGCTCCTGTCCTTGTGTTTGCCTTGTTTGTTTCTTTTGGGCTTTCTAGTTTTCTAGCATCCTGTATATACATTGCTACTTGTGCTTCATGTTACGCACTGTGTTTCCTTGCCTCAAGCTGTTCTGTTCCTGTACCACCAGGCTCCAGTTCTCACCTGTTATTGCAGGACTCTGTTCACTCCACTGTTCTCTGTATGCTTCAGCTCAACCTGCTTTTCTGCCTAACAATCTTTGGTTCCTGCAATTGTTATTGTATGTTTCAGCCCACACTGCGTTCTGCTGCCTTGCTCCACTTAATTGATTACACCTGGTTCATGACTGTGCTGCCTAGCAAACAACTACTCCCTGTGTTACTGCTGTAACCCCTAGATGGCGCTATCCCAGGGGCTACTACCCCTGCCTGATTTGCCACTAACAGGTTGAGGGGCCTGGATCCAATGGCGGGTGCCTCCACCCAGAGGTCAGGGTTTGCAATAGTTAAACTAACTTGGTCACAGCCCTCTGGGACACTGCAACCCCCCTTTCTTCCCACTAGTGGCCCACACAATATATCAGAATTACCTTCACAGTATACACTTACCCCCAGGTCTGGTTCCGGCACTGGGACCTCCTGTGAAATGAGATACAGTGCAACAATCACAGTACAGTACTTTAACATGAACAAATACCTCAGGCAGTATAACTTTGCTGAAACAAGCAGCTCTGATTTATTGGGGGATATAACAAGGACAGGGAAATCAGGTTAATTAGCTTATCACTCTAATAATCTACCTATGGCTCTGTGCACAGGCCTATCCCTATCAGTTACTGTCCCTGGGTACCCAAGCCCTAGTGGCTAGTCCAAACCGTGGCAGCTGGTAGGGCCCTTTCACACAGAGAAAAGGAGAATTAAACAGTCAACAGTACAGTAATTCCATTTGGATTTAATGTGGCAATTCAACAGGGCGACCCTGAATTAGTACTCACGACCTCCAAATAAGATAGGGTCCTTCAATGTCAGCAGGGCTCACTTGAGGTACACAAACCTCTTCACACATCCATATAAAAGAAAGCACTATACCAGGCAGGCTGCATCTGTATCCCGATCGCAATTACTGCACAATACCCGGGAGAACACACAGCAGATTCAGTTCCTGACAGACCGAGTGCAATTTTCAGCAATTCCTCCAGTCTTCTACAGGGTGAGCCTGGTTTCTACTCTTCAGAGATCCTTTGATTCTTTTCACAGGACGGATTCAGTCCTAACAAGCTGCAGACCGGAACTCTGGGCCTTACACACGTTTTTTGACTAAAACTGCACACTGAAAAAGCACAGGGCTCCTTCCTTCTTCACTGCCAAAGCTCAACTGAAGCTCCAACCGACAAAACCCGGGCACTTCCTTTGAGTTCCTCCCAGTTCTTGACTGGATTGGCTGTCACTCACAATAGACTGCTGCTGTTGGTCCAAAAAGGCACCGAAGTCTAAACTACATCTCCCAGAGTCACTGCCCATACAATCCTCTTGTGGCTGGCTCAGATTATGAGTCAAGTTCTGATTAGTCCAAGGCACCATTTTAGAGCTAGCTTACCCCACACTGATTGGTCCAGTTCAGCAGTTCAAAACTAGAATGGGGAACTAGCAGACACAGTTCTGACTGCAAAGAAAGCAGGTTAGACAAACTGTAATTTCATTATTACTCTAAATAATTTCTGGCAAACAGTTACATCTTTCAGATAGGTTCCTTGCACTCTAGTGACTGCAAAAATGAAGTGAATTGGCAGCAGCTCAAGTGGTACTCAGAGAGCACACAGTCCCCCATACAAACTAATTATGTCTGCAAGCAGACAGCTCTTAAAGAGACAGTACCAGAGGCTCTAAAAACACTCACTGATAAATGGCTTAAATGCCAAACACCATTCAGGCTTGGAGCATTCAAGCAAGCTCCTGGAAGTCTTTTGGGAACCCCCATTTGCAGGGGGGTTACACCGCCTTACAACAACCTAACTCTGCCTTAAAGGCATTTAGAGTATCATACCTCTCATTCAATTCACTATTCCTACTGAAACCAATACAATCATCTGCTCGTACCATCCAATGCCTTGTGTAAACTACTATTTACTCCCCTTAGCAGCTGTCACTGTCTCATTCCCCTGCCTGCTCCAGCAGTGTTCTGACCTTCTGCATTACTCCTCACTTCTATATTTGTGTTATTTAGGCTCATTTATTGCTCAATTATTGCTACTCCCACTTTTACCAAACCCTTAGCAATTTGTTTCTGATGATAACCTTATCCTGCTTTCATGGCTGGCACGTATTTAACTTATTTTCATTAGCTGCTTGGTGTTGTGGCACCATGTTTATGGCATCTTTGCTTTTCCTACAGCAGGGGACTGAGGAGTCACAGCGGGCATCACGGCCCCAGGCAGCAGGAGCAGCTTCCTATTTGTCGTGTACTGTATAAGCCCCTGGCTTGCCTGGCCTCCTTCTGCTGCTCCACATAGCCTTCATGACACTACGCAACCAGCAGTTCCAGGCAACTCTCTATGTAAGGACTTTTGTCTCTACCCTGCCTTCTACCATCCCTTCCCTAATATTATGCACCTGGTTTACACAGTCATCCCAGCCTTCCTGTCCCTTGCACTACCAGCAATGCTCACCCCCTTCCAAGTCTGGCAGCATATCATGTTTACTTGCTTTGAACCGCACCTCCTACCACACTGGCTTTGAGGTCTCCTACTACCTAACCGGCTTCACAGCCTCCTCCTCTCCAACCATCGGCCTGGGCTTTGCCTGGCCTCGCTGTTCTCTTACTCAAAATATACTATTCAATTCACTCCCAATTTGGCTTCCTAATGGACTTGGTCGGTATGCATTCCTGTGGTTGACAAATGCTATTTGCCTTACCTAGACCCACGAGAGGGTCCATATTGCTCAGCCTGACCTACGTATAGGTCTCTTCCTGTCAGCTATCATCCAGTCAAGACCCACAAGAGGGTCCACAGTGCTCAGTGTGACCTATGTACAGGTCTCCCCTTGTCTGCTATCATCCATCATGATCCAAGTGCAGGTCCCATGCTCATTACAACTCATCCCTCTGCATTTTGGAGACATGCCAACCATATCAACTACTTCTAGGACTCAGGGCTATCCCTGTGTCCGACGGTCTCTCTCTGCACCCTGAAGTCCACATCTTGAGCATGCAAAGCTTGTGGCAAGGTCCTTCTCACCTGGCCCATAGTTGGGGATGTCCTCACTCCAGGTGGACCTTCAGTCGTCAACTGTACTGATGGCACCTCTCGATGTAGCATTTAAGACTTCAGTGACGAAGGGGTGGGGCTCTCATGGGAAGGGCCCCTTTAGCTGCCCAAGCAGATTCAGAGGCACCCTTTCAAGCTATTCTCCCTACAACCGCCTCTGGTTCACCTGGTTTGTGCTTAGATCGGTAGGCCGGCTGAGGGCCTTGGCAGTTGTTACTCTTCTCCTCCCGCCTTGGTTGCCCATTGTTGTAGAGTTCGCTCACAACCTTCCAGGACATTCCTGTTAGTGGGATAGAGCGATAGTGTTCTCCAAAATTGCAGTTCCCCTGGATTGGTCTACTGAATTGCAGTAGCAGAGCCGTCACTAAACAAAACTGTCCCAAAGCCTGGTGGCTAGGCAATCTAGACCTTTAGTTGGATCCCCAGAGGTTTCCTCCTCAAAGGAGGTTTTTCCTCTCCTCTGTGCCAATGGTCATAATACTAGATAGGTGTAGTTGTAGTCCTTAGATCACTTAGTTAGGTTTCTGCTGTTGGATGGAGTTGGGTGTCTGCTCTGTAATTGTTCCTTCTTCCCCTTTGACTGTTCTCCCTCTCCTTAGGAAGCTAGGCCTCCATGCTTTATAGTCAGACCTCCAGGCAGGTCACTGTTCACCTGTTGTTTCCTGCTTACTCTACTCAAACAATATGACCAACTGACCCATGCTACCAACTGAACCCTTACTACCAGCTGACCTACGTACAGGTCTTTGACCCCGATAAGTGTTGACTACCTTGTATGCTTTGCTCGACACTCTTTTTGGGCTTCTTCCTAAGGTACCTTTAGCCAAGGAAAACACACCCGCGGCACCTTAAGGGGTGGAACCCTCCCCGAGGGTTCCTTGCCTTCATACCCCTACAGGGTGGTATATCCCGTGGATAGAGGCGAACCGCCAAAGATTATCTATGTTACATAAGCACAAAACCAGTTGCACAGGCGCATTGAATTGGAAGGCTACAGCCTGTGGTTCAAGGGGGCGGTGCAATTGGCCACACCCCCAACTGGCCTACTTAAGAGCTGCTCTCCTCACTCCCCACACAAGCATTTTTCCTTGCCCCTCCATCCACCCCTCCTCCAACACCAGCGACATGCCTCTCTCTCTCTGTCTCTCTCTCTCTCTTCCTTCCCCCCCCGTGGGCTTCTTCCTAAGGTACCGCTAGCCAAGGGAATCATTCCTGCAGCACCTCAATGGGTGGAACCCTCCCCTAGGGTTCCTCACCTTTGTACCTCTGCAGGGTGGTATATCCCATGGATAGAGAGGTGAACAGCCAAAGATTATCTGTGTTACACAAGTACGAAACCAATTGCACAGGTACATTGAACTGTGGTTTGAATTTCTTGGCAGTTCTTGGTGAGCAATTCATCCCATAAAATCTACCCATACAGTCTGTTTCAATGGCCAGCTACCTTGTGGACAATCCAGGTTCAGGAATGAAGTCGATGTGTTGCATTGCATGCCCAGGGCCCCATAGACTGGCTCATTTTCAGACTAGGGCCCATAGAAATGTATTCTTGTCCAAGTTCTTGTCAGTTTTGGAATGATCAAAAAGAAGTCTGGTTTATTTATAGTATAGAATTTGTACTGTGCAGACAATGAAATGAGCAAGTTAGAATAAGGTCAATACAGTCCATGACCGTTATATAAGGAATAAGTCGTGACAGAATTGTAATTATTTTATTATACCGAGAAATGGGTTGGAGTCCTGAGCCCGAAGGGTGAGGGACTTCAACCACCCCAAGGTACACTGACATAGCATAATCCCCCCATGAAATTGCCTTATTTAACTTATAAATGGTTAGCAATGTTAGTTTTTTTATAGTAGTGTTGTAATTTGGTGCTATATCTTTAAATGGTTGGCTTTAGGGCAGTAGCAAAACATTAGATCAGACAGAGATCAGGTTGTAGCTGGCAAGTTGCACTAGTTGGGTATGGTTGTACTGCAAGGAGTGGGTTATAGTTGCATGGTTATAGTTTGTGCTGTTGCTTTAAATATGTTTTCCTGACTTTTAACTTTGTGCACTTCCCATGTGATCTGTAAGGCTAAGCTGGAAGCTGAGGCTGTGCTTCATGTACTTTCCATGTGATCTGAGTCAGACCTGAAAGCCTCGGCTGTTGATTAGATATCATGTCACCTCACTAAGGTGCACTGCAATGTAGTTGATTAGGTTCAAGCAGGGAGTTGGAGCTGTCCTGTTTGTTTTTGCATGCCAGCTAGGTAAATTGATACTTTATTAGATTTTAAAGCATTGCTTGTAGAAGTTTTGCTGATGGTGTAGTGCTATATGTATATATGTTTCTATTTTGCAGAATCATAGTTTTGAAAAATATGTGTTTTTATTAGGTGTTTAAAATGGTACTGAGGCTTTGGGGTTTGATTTTTTGAGTAGAAAGTGTGTGTGTGTGTGTGTTTCAAAGTTATTGGACAGATTTCCTTTACAGTTTGTGATTCTTCAGCAGTGTTGCTAGGGGGATGTGTTTTTTTTTTTAATATGCATGCATTTGTTTTATGTAGCTGGGTTGTTTGACCTTTCTGACCTGGAAGGTATATAATTACTATATTTACCTTTCTAGGATTGTGGATATGTTGTTCATCCACACTTATTGGCAGAGTCCCTTTCCCTTTAAATCAGCCAGAAAGTCTTCAAGCTGGTACCTCCCACCCACCCGGGTGGTATAACCCATGGTATGACCCTCGGCTCTCCCCCATGATGCTAGATTTTATTTTCCGTTGGAAGATTCAGGTTGCCTCCTTCGTGCTCTTGCATTTTGTGGGCCCTGGCTTCAGAAACTCCGGTTATTCCGAAAATTCGCCTTGTTCGCGTTACAGGTGAGTAACCTATTTTTTGGCCCCAACTGGTTGTTCTGTTGATTAATGCACCCCTATCATGTCTTCTGAGCAGTGGTATATGCTAGGTTAATGAAATACCCTGTGACCCCGTTTTATAAAAACTATTAGCATCAGGAGGTTAAGAAGGGTCTTTCTGATTTCCTAAAGGAACAATAGACATTTGGGGTAGTAAAGTAAGTCACATAATGGCAAGTCTTAATAGGCTAAAAAAACAACAACATGTTTTTCACGGTACATATCTTAATAGGCATTCCTGTTACACCAAAATCATGGCATTGTACTGTGTTTTCCTGATAAATGCACTATAATGTAATGCAATGCATACTGTATATCAGAAAACCCATGTAATTTGCAGTATCATCTCAGCAGGACCTTACATATACTAGGAAAACTAATATTTACCTAAATATGTATGTAACCCAGTCACTGTTGAGGGGTTATAGGCTTGCCAACTCCCCCGGAACATGAGTGGTTCAGTTCACCAAAAGGCATAAAGGTGAGTATCAGTAGTTCTGGAATGAGAGATGAGGTTCTTTAGTTCAAGACAGAGTTCAAGAGTGGCAACCTGGTGTGTTCCTAGTGAGGAGCACCCCTCTGACAAGAGCCATCAGGCCTGTGAGGTGGTCCAGGTCCTGGGTCCTGGTCTCTGTCCATTCTCCAACATTAGTGGAAAGGATACCCCAGGTGCCAAGCTGGGCTGCTGCATAGTAACAATAGATGGTGGGGCTACAAGCATACTCTCCCCATCCAGAAGGCAGGGAAGAAGGGCCACATGCACAGGTAAAACAATATTTAAAAAGGGGGTTGGGGTGGGATTCAGGAACTATATGCATATAATGTGCCCAGGTACTGAGTAACCACTTTACCATAATAGCATGATCTGACTCTAGTGCATGTCTGATGAAAGCAAACCCAAATCCATGAGGAGCATCAGTTCTGTGTTAAAGTACAGACAACAAATTGTGTCTGAGTGGTATTCGAAAAGAGGTTTCAGTGTAACCAAGGAGGCTGAAAACATGCCTGGTAAGCAGGAATGAGTGTGGAGGCCCCAAAGTTAATTCTCTTATTATAGTCACATGGTTCTGCCACTAAAGTTAGGGCTCCAACGTTAATTATCTTGCATTATACCACCCTCCTGACAAGACCACTCCCCACCCTGCAATTGATAATCCTCCTCCCAAGCCACCTTCTGTTCCCCAGCCCACTGTGAGAACATACTTATTATAAAAATTAAGTATGTTGTAGCCATAATAAAAAAAAATATACCCCCACTCATCTCCCTACATCCCCACAACCCTGGCACAAGCTACAGTCTACAACCCTCCAGGTCAATAAAGAACCCAACCATCTAACACACCCCCTAGCCCCAACTTCCCCCATAGTACCCAAATAACTGGGTATAGCCGAGTCGGATGACTTGCATCACAGTCCAGCGGCAAAGCAGCTTATGCTTGTCTTCAGTCCAGGAGGTATGAATGAATGATGACTTCTTCCTATAGTAACACCTGACTGGCCACTAATTGTCCAGGAATCTTGGGTACTGCCACCTCAAGTTGTGGATCTGGGTCAGAAGGGATGAGACACAACTTCTGTATGAATGCACTTTGCGGGTTTTGGGTGGGGTACAGAGGTGGGGATTGAATTTATACTTCTAACAGCTCTTGGCTCAGTGCCAGTGAGCCCGCAGCATTCCATATTAAAAGTGAACGGGAAGGGAGGGGACGACTGAATTAGTCTGGTTTAATTATTTGATTGCCCCCACCCTGAACAGGAATCAGCGGTCATTGAGGGGCGTCTAGTAAATGAAAAACAAAGGTGATCTTGGTTATTAGCCCTACTGTTTATAGTTGGCTAGACACTTCTTTGAAGTGCCTGTTTCAGACAGTAAAGAGTTCGCGTTTGTTTAATGCAGACATCTGTGTCAAGTCACTTGTTACAGACTTCAGCAGGGAAGATGTGGTCCACGATCTGGGTTTACATTTCCCACCTGGGAAGCCTGACAAAGGTAGAATTGATTACCTCTACTAAAACAGGATTCCCTAAAGACAGGGCCTATATTTGTCTCTAGCTATTTCTCATGTCTTCCCGTTTTGCATAGGATTTGATAACATTAACAGTGAACCTTGGCCAGCCCCCTCACTATTTGGGGCAAGCCTAAGTAAGTCCTGGTTACATGTAAACCCTCATATTGAAATATGTACTGTATACGTAAACTGAAATTAGAGCTGTGTGAGTAATGAATAGTATTTCCAGAATAACATAAATAGTGCATGATTCATCATTTGGATACAAATAACCAATAGTGGCACTATTCATAGGTTTCATAGGATTTGCCAAGTCAGCAGCGGTTAACCATAGTGACTTGTCTTGCTAATTAATAAAACCCACTCTTCCCCCTGGTCATCATGACTTTATCCAGTGATTCCCTAAACTGGTCCATATTCAGACTCCATACCACTTTATCTGGCAACTCGTTCCATTTAGCCACCACCCTCTGGTTAAACCAGTGTCCTCTTGCATTCCCTTTATAATTTTCTCCCTTGAGCTTCAGATCATGACCCCTACTATCTCTATCACATCCCCTTCTAACTGACCCCAAGCACTCCCATAGATCGCTGTTTTTAAAGGCTCTGTAAACCAGGCAGAGGTCCCCTCTCAAACTTCTCTACTGCAGTGCATAGATATCCAGTTCCCACAGCCTCCCCTCATAACTCATACCCTTTACACTTTGGACCATCTTGGTTGCACTTCTTTGCGATCCCCTCTAGTCTCCTAACATACAACCTACTCTTGAGGGCTCAAAGTTGCACGCAATATTCAGTGTGCAGCCTCACCAAGGCTACATACTGTACAGTGGCATCACCAGCTTCCTGTTTCGTCTCCTGATGTTTCTTCCTATAGATCCCAGCAACCTATTCCCTTTGTTTATTACTTCCTTACACTGTCCATCAAATGTTAGTTTATTAATATATACCCCCAAATCCTTCTGCTCCTCTGTAACCTTCAATTCCACTCCATTTAGGTGATACCTGACCTTGTTGTTTCTTGCCTAAAGTGCATCACCACACACTTATCTACATTGAAGGTAAGTTTCTTATTACCTGCCCATGTTGCCAGTCTGTCACTCTCCTGTTGAAAGCACACAGCATCTTCCCTGGAATTGACTAGCGCACCCATCTTCACGTCATCTGCGAATTTACTTAACCATACATTACTACCACAATTTAAAGAAGCTATGAACTGGGTAAATAATAATGGCCCCAGAACTGATCCCTGCAGGACCCTCTTGTAACATTTGCCCAGCTAGAGTGGTGTCCCCTCGCATTAACCCCCTCTCTCCTATTGTTGAGCCAGGAGCCTATCCAGCTTAATAGATTATTGTCTACACCAGTACCTGCTAGTGTATTCATTAACGCAGCGTGCAACAATTTTTGAGAAGTCCATATAGACCACATCTACAGATAGTCCTTGATCAATAGTCTGACTGACTCAAACAAATTCATCAAGCTAGTAAGGCAAGACCTGTTTTCTCTAAATCCATGCTGTAATATATCTACCTGGTCAGTGTTTACTAAAAAAGTTTCCATACTATCCTTTATTATAGACTCTAACATTTTTCCAAGTACTGAAGTAATACTGACTGGTCGATAGTTCTCTTGTTTACCTCAGTCTCCCTTTTTATATATCAGAGTAACAAAGGCTAGTCCCCAATCCCTCATACATAACCTTGGTTCAAGGAAGTCTGAAAAATATCAATAACCGGGATAGCAATTGCCTCTGCTGTTTCTCTCAAAATCCTCAGATGTAAGCCATCTGGTCCTTGTAACTTGTTTGAGTCTAGCCCTCTCAATCTATTCGCAACATCTCGTACTGTAATATCAATTTTACATCTGTAACCCCCCTACAAATGGGGGTTCCCGAAAAGTCTTCCATGAATTTGCCTAAATGCTCACTGCCAGGCTGGTGTCCTGCGTTTAGCAGTTAATCGTTATTGCCAAAGAGTGCATGTGCAGCCTCTATGTACTGTCGCTTTAAGAGCTGTCTAGATTGCAATAATAATTAATCTGGGAGGGGGCTGAGTGTTGTCCTGCTCGAGTCCGGCCCGGGCTGCCAGGTAATCGCTCCGTTTCTGACATCGCTAATTGCGCAGAGGGAGCCCTGTTAATAGATGTAACTGTTTGCTGATCATTCATTAGAGTAGTAATAATAATGTAGTTTGTCTAACCTGCCTTTTTTGCAGCAAGGACTGTTTTGTTTATCTCCA
This sequence comes from Neoceratodus forsteri, assembly GCA_016271365.2. Classification (NCBI taxonomy): domain Eukaryota; kingdom Metazoa; phylum Chordata; order Ceratodontiformes; family Ceratodontidae; genus Neoceratodus; species Neoceratodus forsteri. The sequence continues at coordinate 195,920,555 of CM028137.1, read as the reverse complement.
CCATTTTGGCCCGGAACTGTCGAATTGGACCAATCAGTCTGGTGGTACCTAAAATGGAGCCGGACTACAGGAGCTGTCTGGAGTCAAAATCTGTTGGAATTGTAGTTTTGGGCCTTTGGTGCCTTTTTGCACCTGAAGGGGGAGTCTTTGTTGTGACTGACAGACAGATCAGCCAACCAAATCTTTTGGATCTGAGAGAAATCCACAAGCTGCCTGCTGTTTCAGTCAGTTCTGAGCTGGGAAGTGAGATGAGAACAGCTCAAGTGATTTGGGTAGTAGTTCTATGTAGTTTTGCATGGGAGAACTGTGAAAGGGCTGAGTTTTGGCCTGCATGTCTGCCTGCTGCTCCTGAGCGGGATAGAAGAGAATTATTTTGGACTAAATCCAAGTTTGTGAGAACGAAGTAAGCCCCTGATTTTTAACCAGGTTCATACCTGAAGAAGACCGAAGATTTTGCTGAATGCGATCGGCCTGTCAGGATTTCCAGCTGCTTTTGAATCCCCGGTTTGTGCAGAGACTTTGCGATCATGACCGGAGAGCAGTTTGCTTGGTACAGTAGAATTTCCTTACATGTAAATGTGCTGTGTATTGAAAGTGGGTTGTGATTTGGTCCTCCACTATGTGAACTGTATTCTGCTTGTTGTAAGCTGTATCTAGCCCAAATGGACTGTATCCGAATTTGTCTCCATTTGGCCTGGGCCTTGCTACGCTGGCCCAGCCAGACTACCCTCTGCACAGAGAACGCCATCCACGAGAGACCTGCCTGGGGATCAGCCCCCTGCACCACGCTTGAACAGGAACAACACCTCAGTGATTCGTGTGGGCCTTGCTTCTCCTGGCACTCCAGATTAACCATCTGCTGTCTCGAATTTCGTCCTGCCTGTGTCCAGTCTTGGGTATCGTGAGTAATCATCAGGGTAGCTCCCTGCAACAACAGCCTAGTCTAAAAGTGTGTCATCTCATTGTCTTGTTTTCTTTTCACAAACTGAGCCCTCTGGCTCCGGATTACAAATAGTGTAGGTTGTGCATATTGTTTTCTTCCATCACAGGGCCCCAACCAGCTGCAACATTCCTGGCTAGTCCACCATTCTCCATCTGGGTACCCAGAGTGTGTGACTGTTTATGGACCCTGAAGTGCTTGCATAACTGTGACTGATACAGCCTTTAAGCAAATTAACCTGATTATGCCCCTCCCTTGTTCAAGTCCCTTAAATAAATCAGATCTAACTCTTTTTTGCATTTACCCTGACTGTGGTTCCAGTTTGTGCAAGAGTACTGTACTGCTGTTATTTACTGTGTATAACCTTGTTTTACAGGGAGTCCCCAGGGCCAGGCCAGAGGAAAGCCCTGGTGGTAAGTGCAAACAGTGTGGGTACTTGTGTGGTGTATCAGGGGTATTGTGAAAGTGATTATTTTGTATTGTTCTGGCCACTAGTAAGGAAAGAGGGGGTTTACAGTGTCCTGGAGGGCAGTGCCCAGGTTAGCTTGACCACTACCAACCCTGACCTCTGGATGGAGGCACCCGTTTCAGAACTCAGGCCCCTTAACCTGCTACCAGCCTTGCAGGCAGGGGTAGTAGCCCTTGGGATAGCACCACCTAGGGGTTACACATCCCTTATCACTTGGATTTTGTACATGTAGATATGTTTCTCTAGATTGGTTTATACTAATAAAATATGTGTTGTGCTCTTCAGTCATTTCTCCACAATTCGAGGTAGCGGATCCATTAACCACTAGTGGCCTAACCTGAACCTTGTCCTCTCTTAATTCTCCAATATAACTGAAAAATTATTTTTTATTGTCAGCAGTTCTAGTCGCTAATTTCAGTTCAAAGTCCCTCTTTGCCTTTTTTTATTAATGTCTTGCATTCCCTTACCTTATTTTTATAATTCTCCCATGCTTCCTGGGTTGCTCTTATTTTAGTCAAATTATAAGCTCTTTTTTTAAGTTTGATAGATCTTTTGATTTTCTTATTTAGTTAGACTGGTATACGTCCTTTGTCCTTACATTTCTTTGCTGTTGGTATGTAACGATTCATACAGGTGGTCATTTCTGTTTTAAATTTGTTCCATTTTTCTTGCATTGAGCTTCCCTTAAAATCTCCCTCCCAGTCCCACCCTTGTAGGCATTATCTAATGTCATTATCAGAGGAGGCAGTGTAGCGCAGTGGTCTAAGGCTCTGCGCTGCAGATCTGGTGATATCCAGCAGACCAGACCTGGGTTTGAATCCCACAGCTTCCACTTGCATACTGTGTGACCCTGAGCAAGTTACTTAACCTCATTGTGCTCCCAGGTCGCTCCTATAAAAATATAGCTTAGTGTGCTATACCTGGTTAAATAACTAAACTATAATTTGCATTGTTTAGACATTTTATAGTTGTTACCCCTTCCTGCCTGCTTCTGTTAAGGTATGGTCAAACTGGACTATATTATGGTTGCTACCCAGTAATGGCTCTCTAACTAAACATATCCCAACTTCTTCCTCCATACTGCTCAGTATCAAGCGTAGGATTCTGTCCCCTCTTATATTACCTCGTACATAATTTACAAGATCCAGATCATCTATGATAGCTACTAATTGTGTTCCATGTTTGTTGTGGGTTTATTGTTGTAGCAATTAATTCCTGGGAAGTTAAAGTCACCTAATACTGTCGATTTACTGCTGTTATCTTGGTTCTTTATAATATTTAGAAATTTCTATGTTTCTTATAATGTCAGGGATGGAGATCTGTGGCAGAGGCCAGTTGTTATCTTTTCATTTACTGCTGGAATTAAATTTACCCATAATTGTTCCTCCGATCCTATACTATTGTATTGGATTTGTCTAGCTTCCATACCTTCTTTTATCACTAAGGCTACTCCTACTCCTTTTTTTAACATTTCTTTATGAAACACTTGGTAACCTGCCACATTAACATTCATACCTATTGGTATTCGGGAAGTACTAAACAAAAAAAGAACGAGACAGCACCCAACCCTCCTCCAATGTCCACTCATTCACAATATAACCCCCTCATCCCTCCACCCTCAGTTGCAAGCCCAATCCCAGACACCCCAGCACCCACAGTTTCAGGTTTTAACAAAAAATACTCTGGGTGACCAGCACAACCCACCCTCCTCCACAGTTGGCCACTGTTTTGTCAATGTTTCCTTTAAATCATAAATTTATTTCCATCCACCCACCACCCTGGCACTAGCACCCAACTCCCACCACCCTCCTCCGTCCCCCAGCACCCAAATTTGCTAAACCAAAGACGCGCAGGCTTGGCGAAGGTGGACGACATAATCTGCGCTCCTTCATGGCCAGCTATCTTCAAGTGAATGGAAGCACTTCCGCAATTGTTTGCATAGTAAACCAGTACCGCTCAATTCCAGATGCGTCCTGGGGACAGTACAATAAAATAAAGAGAACAACATTAATAATACAATGATAATACAGCAGTGGTAAAAACTCGGTAACAATAATACAAGTACAGCAGTGCAAATTAGGAGAATGGTAGGATTATACAAGCAAATAGTGCAGCCATTACAATGATGTACATAAACAGAGAAAAGATGAGGCATGAGACAAGTGCTAAAGGTTACATAAATTATTATTTTTATGCCTTGTGAACTGCTGTGTTAAAAAGTGATTGAATAGGAAGGTAGTTTGGAGGACAGTGTTTTAAAAGATGTCCATATAGAGGAAGATGCTCCACTTGCTATTGTGCCTGGTCATCCAAACGAGCATAAAAAAACAGCTTCAGTACCGTCCATCTTCAGTATTTCAGTATTGAAGTGCAGTGAAAAATAATAACATACTCACGTTGTCCAACACCACATTCAGGAATCACCAACAGCCAAGAGCCCTGACCAGTTCTGAGCATGAGCTGTTCCTCGGGTAGGCCGGTCCCATGCAAAGACTGTACTTTTATACTTGTATCACTTAAATAGACAGTACGATTAGTTACAATACAGTGTACAAATAATCCCACAGTTCGCAGTGAACCAAAACGGTAAAAACATGTGAAACAATATTATAGTGAGGTTACAAACCTAAAATAAAAAATCCATAAACTGCAGCTCAAATCAATAGCAACAATATTAAGATTCAGAAAAATATATTTACATCATAAAGACAAAAAATGTTAGTCCTGAAGGAACTCGCGGAGGTCCTGCAGAGCCTCTGGCAGATGTATTCAGCACTTCTCTTCAAACAGGATGTGTGCCCCATGATTAGAGGGTGGCACATGTGATGCCCCTACACAAGGGTGGATCTTGGGATGAGCCAGGGAACTACAGGCCGATTAGTTTAACATAGATTGTGGGTAAACTAATGGAGACTATTCTGAAGGAGAAAATACAAGAATGTTTGGAGGAAAATGATCTCCTAGATGATCCACAGCATGGGTTCACACATGGAAGGTCTTATCAGATCTGCATTGTGGACTTCTATGATTGGGTGACTGGGGCTCTAGATGAAGGCAAGGTGGTGGATATTCTGTACTTGAACTTCAGCAAGGCCTTCGACTCTGTGTCACACAGGGGACTGTTAGGCAAGCTAAAGCATCTAGGGGTAGGGGATAGAGTGGTCAAATGGATTGGGAGCTGGCTGGGAAACAGGCAGCAGAGGGTGGTGGTAAGGGGGGAAATATCATCACCTAGGACAGTCATCAGCAGGGTACCGCAGGGCTCTTTGCTGGGGCCAATGTTATTCAACATCTACGTAGCAGATATGGCAGTTGGTGTTCAGAGTAGGAAAAGTATGTTTGCTGATGACACCAAACTGGGTGCAGTGGTGGATGGGGTGGAGGTGCTGCAGAGGACCTCTAAACATTGGAGAGATGGTCATGCACCTGGCAGTTGGGCTTCATTGCAAAGAAGTGCAGGATTATGCACTTTTGGAATAGGAATCCTGGGTTCAGTTATCAGTATCCACTGAGGAAAAAGATCTGGGTGTGTTGTTCATTGGCCATATGAATCACACTGCAGAATGTCGGAAAGCGGCAGCAAAAGCCAATAAGATGCTGGGGTACATAGCAAGGGGAATCACATCAAGGAGTGAGGAGGTGATCATGACACTACAGGGCACTGCTGAGGCCTCACTTGGAGTACTGTGTGCAGTTTTGGCACCCCTTTTTAAAACAGGACATCAGACTGTTGGAGGGGGTGCAGAGGAAAGCAACCAAAATGCTTAGTGGGATGAGGGGAAAAGCTCTATGAGGATAGGTTAAGGTCACTCAGTATGTACTCGCTGGAGGATAGAAGGGACAGTGGAGATATGATTGAGACCTTCAGATACTTAAAGGGCATTAACAGGGTTAGCCACGATAGCCTGTTTACATTCAAAAGGGAAGGGATCACAAAAAGGCATAGCATCAATTTGGAAGGAGAGAGGTTCAGAAGGGAGATGAGGAGGCATTTTCTCACAGAGAAAGTGGTGACAGCATGGAATGCTCTGCCTGATGAACTGTTTGTGAAAACATCAGTTGGGGGGATTTAAGGAGGGGGGACAGACTGATTGGCAAAATCAGAATGGGGAAGAGGATGAAAAGGATAAAGCAGTTGGAGCACTTAGTGGAGACAGAGAGGAGGGTGGGGGCTGCATGGAAAATGAAAAGCAGTTGGAGCAATTAGAGGGAAGGGGGAGGAGGGGGGTGGGGTGAGGCAGCATCATTGCCCAGCACTAACAGCTGCACATTTGAGCAGACACGATAGATTGCTAGGCCTTTATCTGCTGGCTTCATCATATGTTCGTATTTGTACTGTAAATCCCAAAATTTCCCATTACTAGAAGGCTCTTGATAATTTGGAGTCACACTGTAATCCTTAATCAGGTAAAGTTGTCATGTTCTCTCATTACAAGGATATTGGATTGGGGAACACTGACAGTAGTTTTTCTGTAGCTGTTTTTACTAGCAGTAGGGAAGCAAATCCGTTTTTAAGTGAAGATCTGGATGCACAAACCTCGTCTGCTGCCCAACAGGAGCTCCTAGCAACTGTATCAAACATTACCAAAGCCTTTCAGAGCTTAGGAAAGTCCACTTTAAAAGCAAGACAGAACTATCTGAACCATAGTTCACTTGAGGCCTATGTCCGAGTAGTCCATGCCCCTCCGTGGTTTAAGAGCCATAAAGTGGCCTGGATGTGGCCAGCACCATGAGCTAGCTGTGATAGATTGGAAAGATGCTGTGCAGCAGTCCTCCATGCTTTTCATCAACTGCATAAAAAAAGATTGCAAGTCTCAACAAGAACTGTAGCAAGCTGGGGTGACTGAAAAAGAAAAAGTTGTCTCACAGTTTAAAGATCACGCTGACTTCAGGAAATTGGAAGCATCTCTAAATGAAGAGCAGAAAAACAGGATAATAAAATCAAGGCCACAAAGCTTAAGAAATTTGAGCATCACAATCTGGACTACACTCCCGATTCTCAAAGGGCTGTCACAAGTTGTGCCAAAGGTGACTTGTGCCAAATACCGTTGTGCCCGGGACCCTGCCCCCAATTCTCTATCAGGCAAGGTCCCTGTGGCTAAGTCCTGCGACGTGTGCCAACCTGAACAGTACACCAAACAGAGGGTGTACCTGAACAGGTTGCCACAAGCCTATGGCATTGTCTGTAGACCAGCACAAGGTCCCCCCACAAACCCTGATCCCCAGTGAAATCATTGAAAAGCCCCTTAGGGCTATCCGACACCCCCCACAAGCCCCGATCCCCAATAAATATGATGAAGAGCCCCGCAGGGCTATCCGACCTCACCCACAAGCTCTGATCCCAATAAATATGATTAAGAACCCTGAAGGGCTATCAGCCCCCACAAGCCCCAATCCACAATAAATATTAGAAAGCCCAGCACATATTGCACCCCATCCAGAACCAAATCCCACCCTGGGAATACTAGGCAGTCTGAACAATAACCTAAAAACACCCATAGTCCTCTCTTAGCCCTGGTAGTCTAGGCAGTGCCAGACAACCCCACCCCCCCAACCTGTACCCAGCCACCAACTGGCACAGCCCACCTCTCACCACCACAGCCAGCCGCCGATTGAGCTCCGCTTTGAGCGCATACTGTAAATAATATGCGCTCAGTGAATGACAGAGCTGTCATTCACTAAACGCATACTATTTATGGTATGTGCTCACAGTGGAGCTCAGTCGGTGGCTGGCCACTATGGTGAGAGATGGGCTGTGCCAGTCACCAACTGGGTACGGGTTGAGATGGGCATGTGGTCTGGGTGTTTTTAGGTTATTGTTCAGACTATCTACTATTCTGTGGGGTGCAGGACTCGGTTCTGGATGGGGGCGGTGATAGCCCTGGGTTTCTACATATTTATTGGATGAAGACTTGTGCGTGTGTGGAGGATCAGATAACCTGTGAGGCTTTTCAATAATGTCATTGGGGATCAGGGCTTGTGTTTCAGGGGTCGGATAGCTCTTCGGGGCTTTTGATTAATTTCATCGGGGATTGGGGCTTGTGTGGGTGGGCTACATGAACTGGGGGATGGGCTGGCAGCACATTGGAGTGACCCCCAGTGCAGTGTAAATGTACTTTGGCAGATGTCCTTTGGGGGTTCTTTTAGAATTGCAATTTTGGTGATCCAGCAGCCACCCTTCCAGAATAGGGCACAACTGCTGCCGTAACCCCCCTTGCAACATGTCGCAGGGGGTTTATGGTGTAACTGGTGACGTAAGTCCACTTTGGCACAAGCAGCCTGCAACATGTCGCAGGTTGCTTTGCAGAATGCCCAGTGTCGCAACGCATGCTCAGAGTGCTACTTGCACCATTCTTGTTGGCATAAGTCACTTTGCGCCATGCATAACCTTTTCTAGAATCTTAGTATTTACTTGCAAGAATTCCAGTAGAACACACTCTTCTCATTGTGGCCAGAGGAAAGAGGAGGGGGAGCTGGACCTAGGTGTATCCTAAAAATGACAGGCTTTTATACCTCTACCAGTGAGTCAGGAACAGACTGTGAAGATTTTTTAGAGGAACACCCCCCCCCCCCGGCACAAGCACAAGTCCCTAGATGCAGTACATGCCTGATCCAATTCAAAACAGGATGAGAATGTGTGTGTGGGGGGGTTGCAGGAGAAAACAAACCATACAGCAAGCATCCGAGGAACTTCAATAAATACTGAAATACTGATGACTGATGTACCTGGCACTGGTGCCATTTCTTTCTTTGTGTGTGTGTTTAAAAGATGTGCCTGCTAACCTTACATTTTAATGTTTTACTCATTTTCGCTGCATTTGATGAACTATTTTAAACAAACCAGCTTCTTAAAACTCCGCTGTGATCAGCACACAGAATGGTATGGGTATCATGCATGAGGATGACAATGAGGCGAGACATCATCCCTACTGTTACTGTAGCCCAATACAAAGTGTGCCCTTCTTGCCTTGTTGTTTTTTTCCCACCAAGCTTTTATTCCTCCCCTGGATCATCCAACAGCACCACCAGCCCTATTGTTGACTTTCTCTTGGACCTAAAGGTTGTCCAGCATCTCTTGCCCAGGACCACAATAGTAGTGGTTGGCATGTCTTGCCAGTTGTGTGTTGGTCTGTGGGAGGCACTGGTATGAATACAGACCAGAGCTTTCTCCTTCAGCTCCTGATGTTCTCCCCAAGGGTCCCAGCATGCAGTCATGCCTCTTTCCCCTTCTAGGTCCTCCCACTATGTTCTCACCTGGTCTCCACCAGGTGGCAGTCAAGTAATGGGACACATTCCCCCCTCCCCCCGAGGCAGGACAGCGGTCCTTGGTACCTTCAATCATCCCTTTATTTAAAATTTTGGTGACCGGGAAAGGCACACTGTTATTTCCTGGTGCGACCTGGGGGAAGAGGAAAACAGAAGTGCAGATATACAACTAAACAATATAAGCACAAATTACAGAGTACAAATTCGAAGGTAAAACTAACGAGTCAGGGTAAGATTTATTAATTTCTTTAACATTGTTGGTAACCGGGAGAAGCACACTAAGCTGAAGCTCGTTTCCAGGTGAGACCCGGGGGAAGGGGTAAGAGAAGGCAAAATAAACATATATACATGATATGTAGACAGCTAATAATGGTGTCTCAGGCAGGTTACAATAAAGCCTGGGTAACAGGACAAAGTACAATAGTGCAGAGGCTCAGGCAGGTTACAGTAGTGCCTGAGGAGGTAGCAGAAACACAACAAAAATTAACTGGCAAAAGTACAAAATATGCAACTCAATTTTCATAGAATCATAGAACTCTGATGGCAGAAAAGTTCCTCTCTGGCCCAATAAGTCTGCCCCTTAATTTTAGGTTGCAAAATTACACATTAGAATGCAAGAGATACACAGGTGAACAGAACAATAAAGACATATCACAGACAAGGTACATTAAAGGCTTGGAAAATTAACTAGAAGCTGTCTTAAACTAACTCAGGCTTTACAAGGAGGTTTAGTCGAGTGGGTGGCAAGTGCGGGGGGGGAGGGGAAATGGTAGCGTGTTCTTGTAATGAGATTTAGCAAGAGTAGCAAACGGAGCGAAGTGGGAAGGGAGTTCCACAAATGGGTGAAGAAGAAGGAGAAAGCAGCCTTGCCCGAGTTCAAGTGTGGGCGAGGGAGGGCAAAGGAATGAGGGTCATGTGTGCAGAGGCGGTAGGATGTGTGAGGGGAGGGGATAGTAGGAAGGCGAGGTGGGGGAAGCAAGCTGAACCAGAATTTGGCAGAGATGATGGAGGTGTGGTGGCTTCGGCAAGAGGAAAGGAAGGGAAGTGATCGTGAAAAGTAGCGGGAGCAATTATGAGTTATGAGGGGGTTGTTCAAGGTGAAATGACAGAAAGCATTGAAAAGGACATCCAGCCTGGAGAGGGTGGATGCAGAGGTGGACCCTCAGACAACGTCGGCATAGTCAAATAGAGGTAGGATAATTTTAGTAAGGAGTATCCGATGAATGGGCAGGGAGAGGGCATCTTTGTTTCTATAGAGAGCACCAAGTTTGGGGCGGAGCTTGGAATGCATGTACAGTACTTGACATGTTGAGAAATCAGGGCAGCTGTCTAGTCAGACACATAGGTACTTGTAAGATTGAAAAGTCTTAGAATGAACAGTCTTAGATTACAGCAGTAACATTACCCAATATTTAAGAACGTATGATACATGAAAGTACAATGCTGAGAAAGGTGAGAACTAATCCTTGGATAATATTCAGTAAAAAATTGAAGGGATAGAATACAAAAAAAAGTATTCACAGGAGAAGGGAGAGAAAGGGTGAAGGATAAGAACAGAGAAACAAATTGGTTACGAGGAGGAGGAGGATGGACAGGAACAAGGAGAAGGGGGTGTCAGAGCGTGTGGGAATAAACTTCACATGAGGCAAATTTACAGGTTCAAAACACACCGTGGTGTGATATTTATTTTCCAAAAGTTAGAAAAATAATAAATTAAAACATAAAAAATTGCAAAGAAAATCACTACTTAACATCAGTAGTTTCTCCTATAATACAGTCCTGGATCTTAGAGCTCCTAAGACCCTTCTCATCTGCATTCAATAACTTGTCTGCACAAATAATAGAACCTCTACTCCTCTCTCAGGGCTGAGCCCCACTGGACTGAACTTGAAGTGAACTCAGTGAAGAGTTCTTGTATCTTTTGGTGGCGGGGGGAGGGGGCACCTGACTAAGCCCTTTCTATTTTCATGTCTGGACATGCTGTTTTAAAACCAAGGGAATTTGTTTGTTCCAGGGGACTTACTGGTTCAGTGTGTATCTCCACAGATAAACTGTAGACTCTATATCTCTGATTTCATAATGACTAAGTATTTTTTATAAAGCATACCCCATTTTTTTGTTTAGCTTCATACAGTAACAGGTTTATAATGTGAATTTATGAAAATACCTTAAGGATTTTGTATAACTGTACTAATCATGAAATGATTAGTTTGATATGGTTTCTGAATCATTTTTCTATAAAAAGGCTTTATTAACTGTATTCATTCCTGCCATCTAAAATAGCCTTTATGCTTTTTGTACACAAAATGCACTTATGCACTTTACACAACACCTCTCCGGTGTTTATCATCATTCCAGGGACTGGATGGATGAAATGGAAAAGAATGAAGAGAGAGAACTAGTAGGAAGTTTAGTAGGGATAGTAAAGAAACCGCTAGGTAGTAGCAATAGGGTGGGGGAGAAAAGCAAGAGAAAAGTGTTAGCTGTTGCGCAAGAAGTTTTGGTAGCTAGGACATAAGGAGATAGAAAAGTGGTCCATCAGTCACAGCTGAGGGTGTAGCCTAACTCCGTCACACACCTCCATCCTTAAGAAAAAAAACTGTTCTCAAAACTATACTGTTTTTTCAAGAACCCCCTCTCAGTCATAAATATTCTACCAAAACAGTAGAATGGGGGTTGGCTGAAATTTTCTGTCACCCTATGAGAGCTTCACCCCAGGGTCCCTTAATTCAGCTATTTCTAGCATTGTCCACTATATCAAGTTACTGCAATATGACAATACTTTCACAACATTACCCTGGGGTTGTCATACAGTTCAACACAGTACCCATCTACTGTATGCTGTCAGAGGACTTCAGTCTGTCGTGACTGTCTACCCCCTAACTGTTTCACTCTGGTTAACAACTCAGTCATTTCATATATAATATCAGGCACCCATCAATAGGCATTGTTTCAGCAACCCATCACTTAACATCGTTTCAGCAACCATCACTTGGCATCTTTTCAGAACCCATCACTTGGCATCTTTTCTGAACCCATCACTTGGCATTCTTTTAAAACCCTGTGCACCAACTATTGTACCTTCATCGGAGCATTAAAAAAGAGGAAGCAATACACAGCAGTTTTATGCTGACTTTTAGCTTCCTCCATACCCATCACTGGGCATCGTTTCAGCCCTGTGCACCCGCTATCGTACCTTTGTCATTACATTAAAAAAAAGTAATACACATCAGTTTTATGCTGACTTCTAGTTTCCTCCATCTAGCTATCAGGGCAGCCGTACAGGCCTACACTACAACTTTCTCTGGGACGAGTTGTACCCAGCTCTCACCCCATTCTAACACATAGTTTCCACTCAGGGGCCGAATCATAGGTTCCATCCCATACCTGGATCCTCCATGACCCTAGGTTCCTCATTTTATATCATACAGTATAAACATTTCTTTTATTTTATACATTTCTTGTAATCATGTCATACAATTCATACCATATCACTGGGGGTTCAAAACATGGGAAAGTCCCTTCAGCCACTGTGGTGTCTTCCCTGTTGCTTGTAGTCTTCACCCCAGTATGCAAATGTCCTGAAATAGTCTTATCTGTGGCCTTCATCTCGTCATCTTCCAAGTAGCAGCAGCCCTAAAAAAAATGGGCAACAATGGGATCTCAAAAGTGGCTGACAACAAAGGCTCCATCAGGGGTCCTCCTCCTCCTCCTCTAGAACCCATAGATCCTGGTCCTCTGCCTCTGCCACAGAATCCTCTAGTTGGGAACCTGGTAGTGGTGCTCCGCCTCTCTCTGGTGCTGGTCCATCTCAGTGTTCCATCAAACTCCAATCCATGCAATAGCTCCTCTCCAGTTCTCACCTGGGCTCTGGTATGCACACCGGTAAGCCCCTCCTCCTTCAACAGATCCTTAGCATCCACGGGATCCTAGAGGTACACCATCCTGCTCTTTGCCTCTATGTCTGGATGCCAGGGCTGATACGTGGGTACTGTTCTCACCCTTGTTTCTCTGGACAACCAGTACTATCCCACCACTGACACCAAGTTTGTCACAGCGTGTGGGAATAAACTTCAGACGAGGCAAATTTACAGGTTTAAAACACACTGTGGTGTGATATTTATTTTTCAAAAGTTAGAAAAATAATAAAACAAAAACATTGCAAAGAAAATAACTACTTAACATCAATAGTTTCTCCCATAATACAGCCCTGGATCTTAGAGCTCCTAAGACCCTTCTCATCTGCATTCAGTAGCTTGTCTGTACAAACAGTAGAACCTCTCCCCCTGTCTCAGGGATGAGCCCCACTGGACTGAACTTGAAGTGAACTCAGTGAAGAGTTTTTATATCTTTTGGTGGGGGGGGGGTCACCTGACTAAGCCCTTTCAATTTTCATGTCTGGATATGCTGTTTTAAAACCAAGGGAGTTTGTTTGTTCCAGGGGACTTTCTTGTTCAATTAAAGGTACAGTGTATATCTCCACATATATAGACTTTATATCTCTGATTCATAATGACTAAGCATTTTTATAAAGCATACCCCATTTTTTTGTTTAGCTTCATTCATACAGTAACAGGTTTATAATGCGAATTTATGAAAATACTTTAAGGATTTTGTATAACTGTACTAATCATGAAACGATTAGTTTGATTTGGCTTCTGAATCATCTGAATCATTTTCTTTAAAAAGGCGTTATTAACTGTATTCATTCCTGCCATCTAAAATAGCCTTCATGCTTTTTGTACCAAATCTATCAGACTTTCTTTTTGCCACGTCCTCATGGTCTTAGATGGGACTGGACCTCTAAAAGATTTTTGTCACATTGTAGTTATCAAAGGATAAACTTTATTAGCTCATCAGTGGAGCTTCCTCATCCCTCCTCACCTACCCCCCCCCATTCTCTCCTACCCCTTTATCCTAGCTGGGGATGCTTCGCCATTAGCCCTCTTGAGAAGCCAGTCTACATCCAGCAGACTGTCCCCCTGGATCATCACTGCATCCCATTAGCCTGCTTTCATAATTTACCTGGCCAGCTGGGTATCCCGTTCCACTGAGCTGTTTGAGGGCCTGTAGCAAACTCCCCTTTGAACTCTTTTGCCCTCCTTTTACCCTGGTTCACCTCCTGTGGACTCTTTTATCCTCTTTTGATCTAAAAAGTGAATAATGTCATACCTTTGCATCTTTTAAACTTGGCTTCCTGGCCAATACCCTTTGGGGTAAAACCCTTGCCTCAGTGCGTGCGCACTAAGGTTCTTTGTCTTTTAGCTTGTTTTTGGTTTTTGTTGGGCTCACCACAACCCAACCCAGATAGACCAGCTTAGCGTAGCCGGTTCATTCCACTGGGGTGTCATACAGAAAAGGCACAGTGATGAGTCCTGGTTGGACGAAACATGTGTCTGTGTCTTTTGTTGGCACCCTTTGCAGATGGTGTAAGAGGCCTGTTGGCACCATGCAATTCTGCTTAAAGTTGAACCAACATAATATTTTGTGGTGATTTACATATACAGCCCATGATGTTTTGCATTATGGGGTATGTGTGATTTTGTATTTCTTTGAAACTTGGCTTCCCGGCCAATGACCTTTGGGGTAACCCTTGTCTCAGTGCTTGCACACTAAGGTTCTTTGTCTTTTAACTTTGTACCACCATGTATATCATCCATGTTCTCCTCTTTCCTTCCTGAGTTACCATTTAAAGGTAACCTGCAAAGAAGCAGTGCAGCCCGGTCCCATCCTCACATACCTTGCAATACTGTTGAGGTAGTCCAGGGCTGCAGTCAGCATTATTTTTCATATCTAGGGTAAATTTTAATAAAGCGCCAAAACGTTCGGCCGGACGCGGAAGTGTGAAGGGGACCCGATTGGACAGGCGCAAGTGCTCATGGGTATTACACCCATTCAGTGACGTCGCTCCCACCACTACTCTTAAAATAGCAGCAGTGGCAGTGGTTTATTATACTGATTTTATTGCTTCCCTGTGGGTCTTTTTACCCCTAATATTACTTACAGCAACACTGGACAGGCCTTTGCCGTAAGTAATGGCATCAACATCAAGGGGCAAGACAATTAAATGTATATTAAACCTCACTATATAATAAGAATAGTGGGCGGGAGTGATGTTACTAAATGAATTATGTGCAAACTGCTGTGCCTGCTCAGTCAGGTCCCCTCCAGCACTTTCCATTCGACAAAGTTTTCAGTGCTTTTTCAAAACTATCCTGGTATGAAAAATGTGATTACAGCTCAGGACTCCGCAGCAATATGAAGATATGTGAGGACAGTGGGCTGCACTGCTTCTTAGCAAGTCTGCCTAAGGGAAAGGGAACAGGGAGATTTGTTAATAGAGGCACACTGGGCCAGGCTGGTTTCCAGGTGCGATCCCTGGGGCACAAGGAAGTTAAGTGACTTGCTCTAGCTGTCACAGTATCTGCAAGTGGGGGCTGATAACATTCAAACCCAGGTCTCCACGTTTGCAGCTCAATGCCCTTAACCACTAAGATATACTGCCTCCATCTTAGGAAAGTTTTACCTTCTAGCAGATGAGTATTATCAAGTTTTGAGTTGAAAATACTGGGCTCTTTCAGAAGATGGTAGTGCTGACCATGTATTAGAATAGAACTAAGGTGCCCAGAAACATATCTAATAACATTGCTGGAAATCTGCAAGGAGTCTGGGTACTACCAGTCTGGTAATTTTATACTCCCAAGTAGTCCCCTGCAGGATCTCCGAACAGTAGTTACCCTGAACATAGTTTAAAAAGTACTGTACAGAGATCCTGCAGAGGACTGCACAGTACTTCCCATGAGCATGGTAAAGGAAAGGAACATCACAGTTTGTATTTAACATGCTTGTCAATTGACTTGAAGATTGAGCGGTCAAACTGATTAGAGTTCTGTGGGACCATCCACGCCGTGGAATTTCTGTTGGCCTCGAGGATTAATTCCATTGATGGAACACTCACTTTAAGGATTGACCTTTTGTAGGCTGTCTGAAAGGAGCACTGCCAAGGAAAAAGGCTGTGCTAACTTGCTTCTGGTATGCTAATTGCTTACTGCTACTCTGGTTGCCAGACAGCCTTCTTTGTTGAAGCTGCCCTGTTCCCACAATTTTTCTTTTTTATTTCGTGTTTCACCCTCCTGACAGTGTGGTCAAGGCTATTAAGAATAATTTGATTTTGCTGTAACAGGGATGTCAGACTTGCCAGCTTTCTTTACTGTGATACATACTGCCCGTCTCTCAACAACAGATACAGTATGTTGAAGTTTTTTGCCTTTTATCAGAGGTGGTGCATGCAAACGAAACAGAAAGTGTCAACAGCTGCAGTGCAGTAATTATTTTAGTTCATCCAGCTGGAAAAAGGATTGTTTTTAGCTGCAGATGGATGGCACATTTCAAAAAGAGGATAATTCTGCCAGATGTTAATTCAGAAATGCAGACTGTGTGTAATTTCATGGGCTGTGTTTATTCTCAAAAAGAAAATTATTTTTTGTGTGTTGATAATTTCAGTTTTCCTTTATCCATTAAAAGCAGGTGTTCTGTGTTTAAAAGGAGAGACACACTGATCTAAGACTGTAGTATAACCATAATGTTCTTAAAAATGTGGTATTTAAAACAGCTCCTTCAACTATATAATAATAATATCTCACATCCCCTTTCCCAAAGTTCTTAAAGTATCAGTCAGAAACTAGGGGTCCTAACTCACACCACCGCTACAGGTGCAAGAGCCTTTGTGTATAGGAACCTTCTCAGTGAAATGTCTTTGGATTTCGAGACTTGTAGGATCTTTTCAGTTTTAGCTATAAGCTTACCTGATGACGCAATTTAACTGTGGCCATTAACTCTACTGTTGTATAGTGAACATGTTGTAAATGTTTACATTCTGTACATCTTTCTTTTAGTTATTTATTTATTTATTAAATTTTGGTGACTGGGTAGGTCCACTGAGCCCCGAAGGTCCCTTTTTCAGGGGCGACCCTTTATTTTATTGGAAGCCTCACTGGAAATTGGGTGTTTCTCAGTGAGCAACCCTCATTGTACCCTTCAAACCAATAAATATGGTAAATACTGCCGGTCTAGCTACCAAGCCGGAAGAGTTGTAGAGCTGCCTTGGGGAGAAGGAATAAGCCTTCCAGAGGGTGCTGTCCACCTCCCGGGAGGGCAGCTTGCCTGTGCCACTGCTCTGATTCCATGTGGGTGGCCACAGGTGGCAGTGTAGCAGGTTACCTGAGGTGAGGACTCCAGAACTGGGTACAGTACTCCAGGTGTGGCACCACCAATGAGTTATATACTGTATATGGGAAGTATTACCTCTTCCCTTCTGCTATCAATACCCTCACCCCAATACATACCAGCATCCTACTTACTTTGCTATATGCCTTACTGCACTGTCACAATTGTTTGATCCTTCTCATCTACTGTTCACCCAGAGGTGAGAAGCAATTCCTGCAGGAAGTCGCAGACTTCACTGTTGACATGGTTTTGGAGTCTCCCAGATGAATGGTTCTTGGCGACTTCAATGCCTAGGTCGATGATGAACTCACTCAACTTGGTCAGGATGTCTCCCAATTGATTACCTCATTAGGCTTTACACAGGTTGTTACCTCTGCAACCCATATTCGGGGTCACTTTCAGGACCTGGTGTTCCTACTGGGGATGGAATCCTCCGACCTGGTGGTGGAACTGGTTGGATGGTCTGATCATCACTCTATATGGTTCAATTTACAGGTGCCCTCTTATAGGCCTGCCCCAGTGGAAATGGTCTGGTACTTCCCTTTAAGGGGTTTGACACCAGATGGCTTGGCAGCGGTCCTGGACCTTTTGAACTTTCCGAGTGCAAGCATGGATCCAGAGCACCTGTTGCAAGCCTACAATAAGGCTGTAGTGGGGGTTCTGGATTCTGTTGCTCCTTCTCCGTGTTCGTCCACTCACTCTTCGCCCTCGAGCCCCCTGGTTTGGTGGGTCCTTGAGGGAGATGAGATGAGTGGGGTGAAGGTTGGAATGTAGCTGGTGGAAATCTGGCCTAGATGCCATTAGGCTTAGATTGATGACCCATTATAAGGATTATCAATCAGCCATCTCCCATAAGAAGGCAGAGTTCCTATCCAGGGAGATTGCCGCTGCACAGAATTGACTGGCCCAGCTCTTACGAACAGTTGACCAATTGTGCAATCCAACTTGTCTTTGGTCGCGGAGAGTGTAGTCACAAAAGAAATGTGATGAGTTTGCTTGCTTCTTTACGGATAAGGTTGCTAACATCAGGTCTGAAATCCATGCGGCATGTTCTGTTGGAAGTGGCAGTGGTCAGTGGGAGGTTGCCACACCTCAGCTTATCTGGTCTGACTTTGACCAGCTGGAGATCAAGGATGTCGTATGGATTGTCCAGGAGCTGCGGCTGACCTACTGTAGTTTGGATCCGGGCCAAACCCGCCTCCTAGTGGGGTGCACAGAGGTCATTGGCCTAGTCCTGGCTGAGATTGTTCGGTGTTTGTTTGAGATACGGGTGTTTCCAGACTACTTGAAGGAGGCTGCGGTGAGACCCCTACTGAAGAAAATATCTCTTGACCCAGACTGCCTCGCTAACTACAGGCCAGCCTCTAACCTTCCCTTTGTGGGGAAGGTTATTGAGAAGGTGGTTATGCTGCAGCTGGAGGAACATCTGACCATCCACGATGTCTACGATCCCCTCCAGTCAGGATTTCAGGAAAAGGCATAGCACCGAGACATCCCTTGGTGCGGGTACTCAATGATCGCCTGATAGTGAGGGATCAGAGGACTCGTTCTGTCTTGGTCCTCTTGGATCTCTCTGCGGCATTTGACACCGTGGACCATGGTGTGTTGCTAGAGCACCTGCGGCTCTTTTGTGGACTGTCTGGTACAGTCCTCAGATGGTTCCATTCTTTCCTGTTGGGCAGGTTTCAGAGAGTGATGTCTGGAATGTTTTCTTCAGACCCAGTCTCTCTGCCCTACAGAGTACTGCAGGGCTCTGTGCTTTCACCCATGTTGTTCATGGTGTACGTGCTGCCATTAGGGGATATTGTGAGACGGTTTGTGCTGAGTTTTCATTGCTATGCGGATGACACTCAGTTCCACATGTCTTTAGTGCCTGGACAGGAGGACCCAATCTTGGTGTTTAACAGCTGCTTGGCCGAGATCCAAGACTGGATGAATGCCAGCTGGTTGAGGTTGAACCCTGGTAAGACTAAGGTGCTGGTCGTGGACCTGGGCTGTCAGGCTGAGGGGGCGTGGGCAGGGCAGCCTGCTGGGCTTTGGCTTGGAAGTGACCAGCTAGTGACCTCTGATCAGGTGCGAGATCTGGGCATCATTCTTGACAATGGATTGACACTTAAGCCTCAGGTGTCATCTGTCGTCAAGTCCTCATTTTACCATCTGAGGAATATTGCCTGGATTAAGCACCAGATCCTTCCCATTGACCTTCCTACACTGGTCCATGCCTTTGTGACCTCTCGCCTTGACTACTGTAACTCCCTATACTTAGGGCTCCCAGGGGTTGATATTCACCACCTGCAGCTAGTGCAGAATGTGCCTGCAAGGCTTTTGGCTGGCTTACCTCGATCTTGCCATATCACACCCATGCTCCACAGTCTGCACTGGCTGCCGATTCAGTGGTGTATCACCCTCAAGGTCGGGTTACTGACCTGTAAAGCCCTACGTGGTCAGGGACTGGGTTACCTGCAAGATCTTCTGGTTCCCTACTGCCCTTGCTGCCCACTGCACTTCACCCATGAGGGATTGCTAGAGATTCCCAGGGTCTGCTTGAAGACCTCGGGGGCCCGGGCTTTTAGATATGCGGCCCTGACCCTGTGGAATTCTCTACCTCGTCGTGTAAGGGAGTGCCTGACTGTGGAAAGCTTTAAATCTGCATTAAAAGCTCATCTTTTTGATCTTGCATTTCCAGAATATGTGTGAATTTGTAATCTGTTATTTGTTGATTTATCATGGTTTTATTGTTCTATTTTATTGTACAAGTGCTTGGACATGTGGTGACTTGCGCTTTTTATAAATGAAGTAAGTTGCAGTTAAGTTGAAGTTGAGGTTTGAGGGAGTTACTGATGATAAATCCAAGGTCCTGTTCCTCAGCTGTAGCATTAAGTCTCATCCCTCCTGTCAAGTACTCTGTCCTAGGGTTCTTAATTCCTAGGCACATTACCTTGCACTTTGTGGCATTGAATTTCAACTGTCAAACCTTAGACCACCCCTCTAGCTTTTGTAAGTCACTCTGTATTTCCTTGATCCCCTCATCACTACCCACCCTCCCACAGAGCTTAGTGTCATCTGTGAAGAGAGACAACCTGCCCCTAATTCCCTCACCAATGTCACTGATGAACATGTTGAAGGTAACATTAATAGGGCACAAAACAGCAAGTTTAAAAAAAAAGTTTAATGTCTAAATCAGAAGAATTAGCATTTATATAGCACTTTTCATACACACTGCATACCAAAGCACTTTACAGACAATGAGAGACAAGCAGTGGAGTGACTGTTAATGTGCGGTGGTAACCATTTTGCACGTTAGCACTACACACAGCCTTGGACAACTGCATGAACCAGTTTTATGGGAAGGAGCATGCTGGCCAGGACATTGGGGAGAATCCCCATTTCGTGCAAGAATTGTCTTGGGTTCTTTTACTTCCAACTGGACACCTGCCAGAACAGCACCAGAGATGGGCAGAAAGGACATCTGTTTCACATTTCCAAGGCCACTTGCATTGCGAACATCTCGGATTTGGGGATGGACTCAGGAGTCAGAGGGCTAGCTGGGGTGGGCAGAAGGATTGAGTGTCCTGGTGACCGCTTTCCTTCTCGCTGATGGAGGCTAGGGGTACTGCCATGACTGGTACCGTCAGTAATGGGAGGGAGGGACAGACGTTGCAGTATATAGTAACTTACCCTAGTAACATTGTAGAATGGTTTAGTCCACATCCCCCTGCAGTTTTGGGCTAATGGTATGTCTGGGGTGGAAACTGGGTTTTAGAAAGTGCACAAGCAGATAGTAGTAGTGGTTCTGCTGAGGCCTGCTGATCTATCTAATGTATGTTTGTTGAATAAACCTCAGAGCTGTTAGAAGTTACTTATGGTGTCCAGTCATTCCTAAAACCAGCAATCCAAGAAGCACTAAAGTGAAATATTATATGGTGTCAGAGTGAACTTGCAGTGCTGCAGTTGCAAGAAAGAAGAAAAGTTTGTGCTGCCAAGAAAATAAACAAAGGACAGTATTTGTGAGTACCTAAAGCTTACTAAAAGACTGTATAACAAAGTATTTTTGGCAGTATGGAGCAATTTAAGCCACCTCCACCACTATTGTTGACCGGAAATCTTGCAGAAAACTGGAGAAGGTGGACACAGAGATTAAGTCTGTACTTCACATCCATGGGATTAGATGATAAGTCAGAGGAAGTGAAAATTGCAGTCCTGCTATACACAATCGGGGATGAGGCCCTCGAGGTGTACAATACCCTCAATATAACGTATGTTGACCCACAAGCTAAAAAAGCAGCTGAGGTTATGGAAGCATTTAAGAATTATTGTTCAAGGCAGGATGGTAATACAGGCCAAAAACCAGACCGCCAGTTACCAGCACGTGAGATATGTGCACAAAAATCAAACACGTGTGGGAGGTGTGGCAAGGGACATGTGCCAAAGGCTTGTCCAGTGAATGGACAAGAATGTCGTAAATGTGGTGGCCTCAACTATAATGCAAAAATGTGCAGGTCCAAAAAGTCCAACAAACCTCATGAGAAAATGACCAAGCGGGTGAAGCACTATTGTGGGTGCTGTAAAAGAAAACAAAAGCAGTGCGGACACAAGTACCAGATGGAAGGGTAGTACACTACCTTGAAGATAATGGGACAGCCAGTTAAGTTCAAGTTGGACACTGGGGCTGAAGCCAATATACTGACTAAAGAGTGATTGAGCAGTTTCCATGCAAGGTACAAATCAAGCACTCAGTACTATCCTAATGGCATATGGAGGAGCATAAATTAATCCTGAAGGGAAGGACGCCAAAGTGTAAGACACAAGACAGAGAGCCAATCTGCAGTTTATGTCACTAATACATCGGGAGCTTCTCTACTGGGTCAACAGGCATGTGTCATCCTGGATCTGATTCGCAAAGTAAAGGTGCTTAAACCAAGCCACCAAGCACAAAGAGGAACTTCTTGCACAATATAAAACAGTGTTTGAAGGCCTAGGAGAATTCCAGGAGTTTACCACATATATACCGACCCAAATGTTACTCCTGTGATACATGGGTGCAGGAAAGTCCCATATGCAATTACGGACAGACTAAAACAGACACTGGAACAAGTGGAACAAATTGGGTGATTAGCAAGGTAAGAAAACCTACAACATGGGTAAATAGCCTTGTAATTACTGAAAGGAAAAATGGTGAGATCAGGGAGTGTTTGGACCCTAGAGACTTAAATGAAGCTATCAGAAGACATCACTTCTCCATCCCCACATTGGAGGATATTCAGAGTAAGCTTGCAGGTAAAATGTTTTTTACAATTCTAGATGAAAAAGATGGGTACTGGCAGATCAAATTAGATGATGAATCTGCAGACTTATGTACATTTAACAGTCCATGGGGAAGGTACAAATTTCACATACTTCCTTTTGGTATACGGTCTGCGAGTGAAGTATTCCAGCAGAGAAATGCTGAACACTTCTAGGACATACCAGGTGTTTTGTAATAGCTGATGACATGCTTATAGCAGCAGCTACTAAGGAAGAGCATGACAATATTCTGAGGAAAGTGATGGACAGAGCAGTGGAACTCAATGTTAAGTTCAATAGTGACAAAATACAGTATTTGGTGAGTGAGGTGAAATACATGGGCACATCATAACCGAAATGGGCTATGGCTACAGTGAAGCCAAAGTAGAAGCAAAGGCTGAGGTGCCCTCCGAAGATAAAAAGCACTACAGAGACGGTTAGGAATGACTCGATACTTGGCGCAGTACATTCCAAATGAAGCAACCCTCACTGCACCACTAAGGCAGCTACTCAAAAAAGACGTCATCTGGCAGTGGCAGCCAGCACAGGAAGAAGGCTTACAAAAGCTGAAAGAGGCTATTTCTTGTGCACCAGTATTAAAATTCTTTGATCCAAAAGAGGACATTGAAATCCAAGCAGATGCATCTAAGGACGGATTAGGTGCTTGTCTACTACAAAGAAACAGACCAATAGCTTATGCATCTAGGTCATTGTCCAGTGCTGAAAGCAACTATGCACAGATAGAAAAAGAGTTGCTAGCGATTGTGTTCTCTCTACAGAAATTTCATCAGTATGTTTATGGAAGGTCAGTGAAAGTACAATCAGATCACAAGCCACTACAGTCCATACTGAACAAACCAATTGGAAAGGCTCCAGCAAGATTGCAGCAGATGCTGTTACAGATACAGAAATATGACACAGAGGTAATATATACCCCAGGAAAAGATATTCTGATTGCAGACGCTCTGTCCAGGGCAGTACCAAGAAAACCAGCAGAGGGAGACATTGATCTAAGTAGTGAAAAGGTCATATACTCAATCCAAGCAACAGAGACACTGAGTGACGGCATGTTAGAGGGGCTAAAACAGGCCACACAGAGGGATAGTGATTTACAGTTGCTTAAAGAAATGTACCTCAAAGGATGGCCTAACAGGAAAAAACAAGTCAGCATCAAACTTCAGCACTAATTGGCCCATGAGACACAATATATACATAGAAAATGATCTCATAATGGTGGGTAAAAGAATCATCATACCCAAAGAGCTGAGAACAGATATGCTACAAAGACTTCACGCAGCACATCAAGGAATACAAAGGTCGAAGGCACAAGCCAGAGCTGTGATGTATTGGCCAGGCATGAATCAAGAAGTAGAAATGATGGTTGAAGCATGTGGACCTTGCCAGGAACTCTTACCCAGCAACCATAAAGAGCCAATGTGTCCACATGAAATACCTGACATGCCATGGTTAAAGCTTGGAGCAGACATTTTTGACTTTAGGGGACACTCCTACTTAACAGTAGTGGACTATTTTTCAAAATACCCTGAGGTTCTTAGAATGCCTGACAAGACAGCAGCTACTGTTATTGCAAAATTGAAAGCTGTATTTGCAAGACATGGAATTCCAAAAGAACTGGTAGTGGATCATGTACCATTTGCAAGTCATGAAATGAAGCAATTTGCAAAGTTGTGGGAATTCAGAATGACTCATTCCAGCCCAGGATACCCACAATCTAATGGTTTAGCTGAAAGAATGATCCAGACAGTAAAAATAATCTTTCTGAAGTCTATGCAAGGTCAGACCGATCCACATCTCGCATTGCTCAGTCTTAGAAATACACCAGTCACAGGACTGAACTTTACATCTTCTCAATTGTTAATGGGCAGAATGTTGAGGACAACATTTTTATTATTTTTTATTTAGCTTTTGTTGACCGGGTAAGTGCACTAGACAAATCCTGCCTATTTTCAGGCACGACCCGGGGGAAGGGGATACAGATGAATGCCAACTGACCTTGAACCAGATTAAGCCGTTGGTGGTATTTTTAGTGAATGAGGGAAATTTGGCCAGGACACCGGGGAAATTCCCCTACTCTTTTCGATAAGTGCCATGGGATCTTTAACATCCACCTGAACTACCACCAATCCAGGCAGATGGGACCTCGGTTTAACGTCTCATCGGAAAGACGGCACCTCAGAAATGCAGCACCCCTCTCATGCTGCATTACAGTGTCAGTACTGGGATATTAACCCAAGTGCCAGATGTGGGAACTGAACCCACAGCCCTCTGATCTCCCGGCCTCAGAGGCGAGTGTGCTACCTACTGAGCCACTGACACTGACATTACCAGCAAGTGCAAGGGCACTGCGGCCTGAAATACCAAAGGATGCACATAAATGTCTGAAAAGACTACAGAAAAGACAGCAACAGTATTACGATAGGAATGCAGCTCCACTTACTCCATTCAGAGAAGGGGAAAGGGTATGCATAGAGACTTCTAGTGGGTGGCAACCTGCACAATGGAAAGAATCCGTGATGAGCCAAGATCCTATAGTGTGATTACACCTGCAGGACAGCGATACCACAGGAACAGGAGACACCTGAGGAGAGACCGAACAGTTGCTTTGGAGACTGAAGAGCAACAGGCAGATGAGTCAACTGAATCCATATTGTCACAAACAGTGGACTCTAGGGACAACAGCCAGGGACAGGACACTTGTCAAGAGTATGAGCAACCTGAGATGGAACCTGTTGTTTTCAATGACATTTTGCCAGAAAGTCCTGAAGCTGTACCCAGTGTGCAGTCTACTCGAATGACCAGAAGAGGGCGTTTGCTTAAAGTTCCTGAGAGGTTCAGAGATTTTGTTATGACTTAAGTCCGTGGTAAAGACTTATTTCAACAGAGCTTAGTACCAGTGACTTTAGACCCTAACTCATCACAATGTAAGACTCAACCATTATGTTAATATTGCTTGGTAATTATTTTCGTTGATATGCAAACCGAAATCAAGGTAATTGCTTTCTTTTACTAGAAGGGGAGATGTAGTATATAGTAACTTACCCTAGTAACATTGTAGAATGGTTTAGTCCACATCCTCCCGCAGTTTTGGGCTAATGGTATGTCTGGGGTGGAAACTGGGTTTTAGAAAGTGCACGAGCAGATTGTAGTAGTGGTTCTGCTGAGGGCTGCTGATCTATCTAATGTATGTTTGTTGAATAAATCTCAGAGCTGTTAGAAGTTACTTATGGTGTCCAGTCATTCCTAAAACCAGCAATCCTGTAAGAAGCAACTAAAGTGAAATATTATAGACGTGGTACGTCATTGCACATCCCGCCCCTGGGGAGCAGCATATAAAAAAAATGGCTGGGGTCCCTGCTATGATGCCTGCCCCGGTTTCACTGTCTCCACCTCGCCTTCCAGTCACAATCAGGACAAGTGTTCTGCCGGTTGGCTCTCCCTTGCGGCCCCACCCGGGGCGGGGGCAAGCCCAGGGAGCCCTGTCGTCGGCAATGATGCTGCCGGTAATCTGGATGTGTTTCCACATGGGGGGTCATCTCGGTAGCCTTGTCTTGTCAGGGTAAGCCAGGGTGGTCTGTGGCCATGGAGGTTGAGGTGGGGGGTGGCAGGACACAGCTGATATGTGTGGATGCAATACAGGGTGATTCCCAGGCGCAAAAAAAAATAAACATTTCATCCAAAGGATGGCGCACACTGACAGTACAGCACCCCCATAGTACTGAACTCAGGAACCAGCATTTATTGCATAAGCTCAGTCCTTGTGTGGGATTGGAACCCATGACCTTCTGACCCAGAGGTGGATGTGCTACCAAGTGATCCACACTGACACCCTACAGACTGCATCAAGCATTTAGTGCACGTGGAGGTAGCATACTGGAGAGGGATTGGGTTGCTACCTGTCCTGAGTTTTTCAGGACAGTCCTGGTTTGGGGGACTGTGTCCTGAAAAAAAAGAAGGAAAAATGCAAATTGTCTAGTCATTAACTAGGAAAAATATTTTCTTACTTTCCTCTAGAAATTGCATAAAAAACTTTAATATCTTAAATTAAATACCTTGAAATTTTAGAAAACAATATGTGGGGACTTGGTAAAATCCTGACCAACAACTTAGAGACTAAAAACACTTAGTCTCTGGGTCTGATTATTTAGACAAATGACGTCCATTGCATTGATTAAGATTACATATTGTCCAGCTAAAAATTATGATCTTTCAAGAATCAGTCTTCACTACTGGTTCCCGCTTGTGGGTCTAGGCTGGAGGCACTAGGACCCCACGTCAGAAAAGCTTTTGCTAGGGGGCCGCAATGGCTACTGGGCATGGCACCTGCACATCTGTATGTAGTGCCATGCGCCAGCCAAAAACTGTTGCCGGCCCCCTTATAAACCTCAGTTCTGTCCTTCCTGCCATCAAGTGCACACCATGGGAGTGCAGTGCCTCAGTTTGACTCATCACTGCCTTTCTTACTGTGTCACCATTATTTCTACATTTTTGCAGTGACGCTTTTGTATGTTTCTTTTCCATAGTGGTGAAGTCTGATAAAAAAGGGGTGAAATCATTAAAAAAAAAATGTGCCAGTTGTCCATTATGCAGCATTGCCCCTGTGGGAAACTGATGGCTGTTCAGCACTGGCATCAGACCTGCGTGACCTGTCGTAGACCAGAGAATGGCATGGATTTGTGTAAAGCCAGGGTCTCGGTGGACTGCCGCATGCAAGAGAACTGCGTGTTCAAGTGGAGTCACCCATTCCCCACCTTTGGAGGCAGGTGTCACATGCGTGCATGTGTCCAAGGTCAGGAGCTTAGACCTTTCCTCTGGTCCTCTTCCTGAGACCTCTGGTTCCATGGAAATACAGAGTTCTCCTCAACCTCACCATGCTGAAGTGTCAGAGACTCTTGGTGGTTAGGTCTGGTGAACAGTCAACTTCTTCTGGGTAGTTAGCTGTGAACTCTCTACAGTCTGCCTGCCCTAAACAGCAGATGTCCCCAGTGCATAGGCTACAGCTATACTCTCAGTCTACACCAATGGACACCTCAAAGTGATCCTCTGGCATTGCCTGTGATGTTGTCACCATTCCCAGTGACGATGTGGTGGGTGGCATCAGGGATGATGCTGGGCCCCCTTCTGACACTGTTCATGGTGTCAGGAGGGGGACCGGTGTCAGGACTGTTGCTTGTGCTATTGCTGATTCAGAGGTTGTCACCATCCATGGTGTCGCTAGCAATACTGAGAAGGGTGTCGACACCAGACACAGTGATGGGCACAGAGATGGCCATTGTGTTGGACCTGGGCTCGACTCCTGAGAATGCACCACTGACAGTGTCATCCCTGGGATCATCTGTGACTCGGGTTTTGTTTGTGACACCAAGGAGGGTGATGACCAGTCAGAAACAAGACTGCAATTATAGGGGACTTGCTTTCTTCAGCCGATCTGGCTTGCATCACAGAAACCTGGATCGGTGATGATGCCAATCCAGTTTTAGAGGCCACCGTCCAGCCCAGGTATACCATAGTGCAATGCTCCAGAGTAGAACGCAGGGGTGGGGGGGTAGCCATCTGTTTTAGATCCGAGCTGGGCTTCACCCTGCACCCAGTGAGAACGTCACATTCATTTGAATGTGTGGCCGGCCGTGGGGGTCTGGGTGCAGGTTGCCGGATTCTTCTGATTTTCCGCCCTTCTGGGGCAGCAGGCGATTTCCTGCAGGAGATGGCCGTTTTCATCATTGGTAAAACATTGGAGGCCCCCAGATGTTTAGTGCTGGGGGACTTCAGTGTTTGGGCTGATGACAGATTTATCTCGGCTTAGTTATAACTTCCTCCATATGATGTCATCTCTGGGCCTTGTGCAAGGAGTTTCTTCCACGACCCATCAGGGTGGCCACATGTTGGATTTGGTGTTCTCACTAGGGCTTGAGATTGACAGTCTCAGGATTGATGGGGTTGTTTGGTCCGATCACTGCACAGTAAAGTTCTTGTTCAGGGCCCCCCTTGAGAGTCCTCCCCCTACAGAGATGGTTAGCTACAGCCCTTTGAGGAGGTTGACCACTGAGGGTTTTTTGGCGGTGGCTGACCTATGTAGTGTAGACAGTGCATGTGTTGGGGGTGTGTGCGCGGCAGTTGATGCCTATAATAAGGCGCTGTCTGGTGCACTCGACTCCCTTGCACCAGACAGTGTACAACCCAGGTCCTCTCACTTGAGGTCCCCTTGGTATGATGGGGAGCTCAAGGCGATGAGGACCTTTGGTTGGAGATTAGAGCGCCGCTGGTGGAAGTCCAGCCTGGGGGTAGACAGACTGCCCCAAAGTGTGCATTATGGCACATACCAGGGGGCAATCAACCTTAAGAAGGCAGAATTTCTGTCCAGGGAGATTGCCGCTGGGAGGAACCGACCAACTGTGCTTTTTCAGACGTGGACAGGCTTCTCCATCCTTCCTGTCTATAAATGGATAGCCTTTTCGAACACATTGTGTGAGTAGTTTGCTCGGTTCTTCTCAGACAGGGTGTCTGCCATCAGGCAGGGGGTTTCTCCAGTGGGCCAGAGTTTGACTGGCAGTGGTCACCTTGGGCGACTGGAGAGCACGCCGCCTGGTTGGGGTGAGTTTTAGACTGGCGGAGGTGGCTGAGGTCACTGAGATTGCTTCCAAGCTTCGGCATGCCTTTTGTGAACTGGACCCGGTGCCAACTCATTTCTTAATGGGATGTGTCGACTCTGTCAGCCCGGTGTTTGCCTTGATTGTCTGGTGTTCCTTGTCAGAGGGGGTCTTTCCTGATATCTTGAAGGAGGTATTGGTGAGACCGCTTCTGAAAGAAACATCATTGGACCCTGACGTCAAGGCAAATTACCATCCTATCTCCAATCTTCCATTTTTGGGTAAGATTGTGGAGAAGGTGGTGGCACTTCAGCTTGGGGAGCACCTGGTGGCCCATGATCTATACGAGCCATTCCAGTCTGGGTTTTGTGCGAGGCATAGGACAGAAACTGCACTAGTTCGGGTGAATACTGACCTCCTTAGGGCTAGAGATCATGGGAAGGGGACAATTCTTGTTCTCCTCAATGTCTCTTCAGCATTTGATACGGTTGAACACTGAGTGTTACTGGACCACCTAAGGGAATTCGGCGGACTCACTGGCACTGCTATCTGCTGGTTTGAGTCTTTTCCGTCAAACAGAAGGCAGCGAGTAGTGATGGGGAATTGCTCCTCCTCCTCTGGCCTCCTGTAGTGCGGAGTTCCCCAGGGTTCAGTCTTGTCGCCGATGTTGTTTGCTGTATATATGCTGCCCCTTGGAGAGCTCATTAGGAAGTACAGTTTGCGTTTTCATTGCTATGCTGATGATACCCAGCTGTATCTTTCCTTTGCCCCGGAACATCCTTGTGCAGTGGAAGTGCTTAACAGCTGCCTCGCTGAGATCAATGACTGGATGGCCTTCAGCTGGTTGCGACTAAACCCCAATAAGTCGGAGGTACTGGTGGTAGAGTCGAACAGAGGGCATAATAGGTTGGCCTCTGGTGCAGAGACAGGGCTTTTTCTTGGCTCTGTACCATTGAAGGCCTCCTCTAGGGTGCATAATCTGGGCATTATTCTTGACAGCAGATTGACACTTGAGTCTCAGGTGGCGTCCGTTGTCCATGCTAGTTTTTACCATCTGAGGAATATCGCCAGAATAAAGCCCCTAGTTCCGCCGCTGGAACTCTCCACCTTGGTGCATGCCTTCATGACATCCAGGCTGGACTGTTGTAATGCGCTCTATCTCGGGGTCTCTAGGGATACCCTGTGCCAACTGCAGCTGGTGCAGAATGCAGCAGCTAGGCTGTTGACAGGACAGCCTAAGTATTGTCATATCACTCCGGTGCTGCATCAACTGCAATGGCTGCCAGTTAGGTGGAGGGTCCTCTTTAAGGTGAGTTTACTCACCTTTAAGGCCCTACATGGCCTGGGCCCTGGTTACCTGAAGGACCTTATTATACCTGCTGTCTTGGTCCACTCCCTTCGCTCCTCCACTAGGGGCCTCCTTGTGATTCCCAGAATGAGGTTAAAAACAGCAGGTGACAGAGCATTCAGTGTCGCCACCCCCGTCCTGTGGAATTCGCTTTCTCCAGCCATTAGGGAGGCCCCTTCTGTTGAGGTATTCAAGACCCACCTCAAGGCCTTCCTGTATAATCAAGCCTTCCCAGACTGTGTTTTATAGCCATCACTTAGTTTTAGAATTTTAGGTTTAAATGTAACCCTTGGCTATTTTGAGTTTGGTTACTGCTTCTGCGGGCAGTATTTATATAATCTTGTTTTAAATTGCTGGAAACATTGTATTTTATGTTTAGAGTATGCTGACTATGTATGTTTATGATTTGTATAATGAAGCTTTGGTATGTTCGGTGCCCAGAGCCTCCAGGATGGGTCTTTTTAAATAAAATTTGCCTTGCCTTGCCTTGCCTTGCTATGACTCTGGGGAGGACAGTGAGGTTGGCACCAACTATGGTGTCAAGGGCAGTACCGCTTCAGCGAAGGGGTTGGCCCTGTCTCTGAACATTTCATTGACCCTGAGCCCGGTGCCAGAGGCAGCACCAACTCGGGGTCAGATGGCAGCACAGAAGCAGAATTTTCTCTGGAACCATTGAACGTCACTGACACCAGTGAGGACCAAGGCTGCCCTATGGGAACTGTATGGCACTACTCTCCTCACCTAGGGTTTCCATCACAGGCACCAAATAGGTCACTCCTCAGATGCAGAAGGACACCCCTCAGGTGATTCTGCTAGACCCTTCCTTCAGTTGTGGCCCCATATGCAGTTCTGCAGCCCTGGTTGAAGCCCAGGAGACTAGGAGTCTTGATCCCCTCTAGCAGGGCCTCACTATTTCCTGGAAAGGTTGCCCTCATTCATAGGTCCTAAAGGGCCACTAACATGAGATCAGTACATAGAATTTATTGGTGCCTTAAAGATCTGACATAAGGAGTCTGACAGGGCCCAGTTCAGGCCCATCTCCCCGATGCCAATGGTCCCTAGAGTCTGTGCCTCATCTTCATCAACATCCTCTTCAGAGGACAGTTCGTCTTCTATCCAGCTGCCTTTGGCTGCTGAGTACACTTTGTACCAGAGATTCTTGGTGGAGATGTTTCAAGCTCTTGACCTGAATGCTTTTACAAGCTGCGATCCACCAACCCTGCCATTGAGACTCCTTGGAGTTCCCAATATCAATTCAGTTTTTATTCCTTTATGGCCTAGAGCCTTTGAAGAGGCATCCAGGGAATTGTAGAGGCCTCCCTTCTTCAGTCCAGCCATCCGCAGGGAACTCCTTTTGTAGTGTCGTGCAGTCATGGGTCCACAGGTGATGTACATCACACCTCCTCAGGGTCGAAGTAGTACAGACACCGACAGGGCCTCAGTGCCTCCCATGACTGACTTCCAGAGTCAGATTCCACTCAGACAGAAGCCCTTGGCAGAAAGAATTTCTCCTCTGCACATGCCATAATGTGCATTTCTGCACAGCAGGCACATACGGTGACCTATAACCATCGCCTATGGTTGCAGCGAAGCACAATCTTAGCTACACTGCCACAGAGTGAGACAGTCAGGCATGCCACTGTATCCTAGAGGGAGCCTGGCACCAGTTGAGGGCATCTTATGATGCCAGTGAGGCATTCTTCAGGCTAGCAATAATTGCAGTCTTCATTAGGCATGGCTTCGCCTATCCCAACAGGCACCTCTAGCCTGATGTAACATGTTTAACTCACAGTTCCAAGGGGCTCATTTCTTCTTCCCTAGGGTCAGATGGGAACTCTTGGGCAACCCTCCTGCTCCTGTATCACAGGAGCGCCCACCTCACCTTGGCCAGTCTCAGGTCTCACCAGACCTGTAAGGAGTCCCTGCCCTCAGATGTTCTCCCCCATGCGGAGGGCTGAGGGTATCTCTTTCCTTTGGGTTATGCCAGTTTCTACCTCAAAAATGAAAGAAAGGCTTGGTACTCGGCTCCATAAGTGGGAATCAATGGTAGAGACTGGCTCTTTGAAGATATGAAGTTTCGTACTTAGCATAATTGTTAATTTTCTGGAATATTTTCACTAGTGATTACCACATCCACCTGCCATACCTTACTCTTAACAGAGCCAAGACATCTGGTCTGCTACCCTGACAGTGCTGGCTAGCACCACTATGTGGACTGGTACCTTCCCGGTTGGACTCCCTATGGAGTAGTTTTAAAAAAGAGAGGTTTGGGAACCATTGCTGGATTCCCATTTAAAAAAAAAAAATACCTTGAACTTAGGGGGAGATTCTTTTCTTCAGGCCCCTTATACCAACTAAAATTAAAAAGGGGGGAATGCAGCTCCCTTCCTCACTTTTCTTTGTTGTCCTCTTTTTCCCTGCCCAGGGTACATCCCTTCCTTGGCGTACATCCCTACTACTTGCTAAATTCAATCTGTGCCTCTAATTCATTTGGAAAAGTTCAAATACAATTTTTAAACAATGGAAAATTCTACAAACAACAGAAGATAGAGCAAGACCATTTGGAGAGACACCGCATGTTACAGCAAGGAGGACAACAACTTAAAAGGGCAAGACATGTAAAACCCAACATTGGGATCCACCACCCAAACCCCCAAACCTACCTGTACTACGTGACTGAACACAAACCCGCCTGGGTTTTACAGGTGTGGCAAATACATGTATTGTACAAAAGACGTTTAAAGCACATGCCAAGATAACATTTTCACCATACAAGACTTCATATCATGCATAACAGATCATGTTATATATACCATATTACATGACCGTGCACACTATACTACATTGGCAAGACATCAAGACCCTTAAAGCAGAGAATAACAGAACATAAGAGTGATGTGAGGAGAGGTGATGAGATGTCACAATTGGCAAGACATTTAAAAGAGTCATCACCAGGTTAACACCCTGGGATTCATGGGAATTGAAAAGGTGCACAGACCCAGAAGAGGGAGCGACTGGGAGAAATTATTGCTCAGAAGGGAAGCCTGGTGTGTCATTACACTACAGTTAACAGATAAAAGATATGGTTTAAATGAAAATCTGATGTGTCAGCTTTTTGAACAAATGATATGTACTATTACTACCAGTTACAGAAATAAAATGCTTTTGAATAGCTATTGGTTTACACTTAGAACTGAATTTTAATGTTAGCAGATAGTATACTGTTGTATTTGGACATAGACAGTGATTTTCTTTAAAAGAAAATTCATACTGAAGTAGATTTACACTGATAACATACCTCCTAACTTTTGGAGCCCTGATTTGATATATTTAATCATTATGAACAACTAAGAATAAACATCAGACTCTATATTTTTTTAAATAAAAAAGAAAGCATTTAGTAAGTAATAAAAGGATACATGTACTTCACTAAAATCTAAAAGATTGAATTTAATAATTCTAGAACTTGAGTCCCCCAAAACTTCACATGAGCAGCTTCGTAATAGACGGTACCTTTTGAATTTGTTGAATGTATTGTTTTTTTTGAGCACAGGATAAAATGTGGCATATTTTCAGCAGACCACAAACAGAGATACTATTTCATGGCCATTCATTTAATAATATCCTCCAGAGCTGTAGTCCACCATCCTTTTTCACCACTTCATGATTAAACTTCCTCATAATCTATGGCTTTCTATAGAGAAACATATTCTCCTTTTAAAATAATTATGAGCTGAAAACAACTTTTTAAAACCTCAGAGGAATTCACAGAATCTCCTCTTTACATTTTTTGCACCCTGTACCATGTAGATCAATCTGTATCACCCTTGGCATCTGAACAATGCTAGTTATTACAGGGACACTGTATTCGAGATGGGGGAACCAAACAAGCACTTTCCGTAGCACAAACCTCCACTTCAGAGGTTAGCCCAGTTTCCATAGTGACCAGGCTGCAGAGTGGCATATCACAGTGATGCATTCACGTAATAATGAAGCCTGCCCCTTCCCAAGAGGCAAAAAAGAATCCTCATGGATAGCCAGTGTCCAAGCTTATGGCGTCCTTAAGTTCACGATGGTAAAAAGAAGTAAGGCAAAGACAAGTATAGAAGCCTTGAAACCACCAAACCTTATACAGGTGTAAGGACACCTCTTGTAATTAGATGGCATATAATATAAATACATGAATGAGAAACGTGAGCAGCTCCAGTACCCGAATTTAGCAACTGGTCACTGTTTTTTACTTATTTACAGAAACAGAGCTTTCAGAAAATTGAAAGATCAACAACCTACTTAACTGTAATAGTGGGGTAAGAAATATTTCTTTAAAAACCAAAACTGATCATTATTGGCAAAAATAGGTACTTTATTAAAAAGGGTATTTATAAAAAGAATTTAAAAAATGAGCTGAAATACAGACTACCTCCTTTCTGTTTTCCAGAATATAGTAATCAAGGCTTAAAGAGGTTAAAAAAAAAAAAAATGATATAGCAAAGTATATGAATAAATGAGACATAACAAGACTGGAAAAATGTATTATGAATATATTTTATTTTTTGTGGTTATTATAACATGTGAATGGTTACTGTATATAGGTAGATTTGCCAGCTATCTAAATACAGAGAAGTCTCTTCCACTACGAGAAGCAGTAGTGGTAACAGCAGGCTAGTTCTGCCTGCGTATAGAATTTCTGATAAAACAGAAAAAATATACTTTTCTTTGATTACAAATAAAACACAACCTACTATTTATTATAGCATATTGTTGGGGCTTATTGTGTATGAAATTCAGCCAGTTCAGTAAGCTCGTTGTGCACAGTTGAAAAAGTTGTGCCTATTCTAAAGATGTTGTGCACATTCTATAATCAGTGGACCTCACTCTCTCTCATGCCGACTGCCGTTGCTTCCCCATTTCCACTTTCCTTTTCTTTCACTCACTGCGTTCCAGTCATACACACAACGTTACGATCGCACACAAAAATCGTATACTATAAAAAATAAAATATGGGTGGCTATACGCAACTTACTCTGTATTTATCAGGAATTAGCTAACAATATTAACCTATCGAGCTCTGCTCTTGAGGTCCATATGCTGTTATCTATACCCCTTGATAGAAACACAGGCTTGGTTGTATATGGTCACTGTAGCGGGGTTGGGATAGTCAGGATAACAAATCAAGCAGACCCACAAACTTAGTGTATAAAAAGTGCTGCAAAGGCACTTATCATTTTATTTTTGTCAGGAAATGTTGACTTCAGGATTCACAGAAATCAGGAAAATAAAGTTAGTTCAGTCATTTTCAAAGTTTCAACAAAATAATGAACAGATGAGCTACACTCAGGATGAGCCACTGCTCTGCCCAGCAGTGCCACCAGGCTATCTCCTTGCAAACGTATACACTTCAGAGGTCCACCACCTCTGGCAGTCAGCTCCAACTGACATCCTCTTTCTTAACTCCCTAGTGATAATCTTTTATACATTTCTGGGGAATGACATCATAATCAGATGATCCTCCTCAAAATAACATACTACAGGTTCCTTTTTTACTTTACATTTTCATTCCTAAACATCAGGTATGTAAGTGTATAACAGTATTTGTACTAAACAATCCCATAACCTTACTTCGATGTCCTAAAACAATGTTTATAGAGTTAATTAGTCTCAATAAGGCTAAACCCCTCCCTTGATAGTGACATCACTCATTACAGCTTCTATAAAAGCAGACAGACTGTGAGCTGCCAGCCCTATAGAACACCCATGCAGCTCAACAGGTAAGACAAACAAGAACATATTGCTCATTTTAAATTTACTTTGCCAAAGGGCACACCATGCAATATTTAGGGACTCCCTGGTCTCATTTTCTACATGTGTTTTGTTAGCGCAACTCTTTTATTCATTTAGAAACTAGCATACTTCCACACTTTGCAAAAAACACTGTTTTAGTTTATTGAAATGCTCAATACAGAGAGCTCTGTTTCAGAGGGGTTGCTAACAACAAAGGTTATCTTTAGTTTTTATTTTATTCAGGTTCTCTCCCTTCTCTGCAACTATTAA
Organism: Neoceratodus forsteri; assembly: GCA_016271365.2. Taxonomy (NCBI): domain Eukaryota; kingdom Metazoa; phylum Chordata; order Ceratodontiformes; family Ceratodontidae; genus Neoceratodus; species Neoceratodus forsteri. The sequence goes on along the minus strand of CM028137.1, from coordinate 195,884,367 downwards.
TTTGAAAAGTACAACTCTTTTCTTTTGGCTCACTAGAGGCATGAACCAAGCTGCAAATGAAAATATTTTCTTAAGGTTTTCTATGTCCTTTGGGGGGGGGGTTCAAAAACTGCAGAACTCCTGTCTGAACCAAACAATAGTTTCCCCCTTCTACTAAAATAAGGTAGAGCAGATTGGTAATTCCTTCTTCTATTAACTAAACCAGTGCTCCCAAAAGGTAACGAAATGAAAAGGGAAAGGGAACGCTAATAATTTTGCTTGTTCTTTACATTTCTGTATAACAAGCTATCTGCTCAACCAAACCTAACAGATAATGCTAGAAAAAACTAAGGACCTAACAGACTATTTTAAAAGGGTCCTGCAAAGCTGTGAAACAGACAACTCTTACAACATATTGTGTCTGCCCCACTGGGCACTTCAGGTAATTTCACTTGGAAGCAATACCCCTTTAATATATCCATGTGTATGTATTATATGTTTCTACATTTCACATAAATGTCTTCACTATTCAGCATCTGGCACTTTATACCTAAGCACTTTATCTCTTTTGGGGGTGGGGGTACTTGAAGAATATTAGGGCCTGTGCTCATCACAGGGAGCACCCTGTGACAGTCACCCATAGGTCATTCCTTATATTTTAATTTCATTACAGCCCTATAGCTCTGATGAAGGGACATCTACAGTAGTTTTGAAATATTAGCATCAATAGTTAAAGAAAACAAACAAGGGATACTATTTAAATAAGTTCTAAAGGTTGGTGGAAATATTCACATGAAAATGAACTTGATAATGTTATATGACAAAAGGAAGTAAGAAAATCATGAAAGATTCATGAATAAAACAAAAGGTGAATAACTAGACTGTGGTAGTGCGCCATAATACAGTTCTTGTCTCTGGGCACTATCCAGGCTAATTACACTTGGCAGTTGCACTGTCTATGGAAGGGTGCTGTGCACTGGATTGGATCAAGTACACTAGCTCTTTCTTATTAGGGAACATCCCTGTGGTTGCAGGGGAAGCAGGTTTTCTCTGTTTTTGTCTTCTGTGTCAGACTTCCTTTTTGGTCTATATGCTCTTTTTCTTTCCTTATACCAGCGGGGCTGTTAACCCACTACCCTTAGAAGTGTCTGGGCAAACAAACACATCTCAACTCCTTTGGGCTGTTCAGTCCTACAACTTCACTGTGCACCAGAGATTCCCTTTTCATTTTCCCTGATGGGGGAAAAAAAGGGGAATATTTTACCAGCTGTCTAGTCAATCCTCTATCTGGTAGCATGTGGTTTACTCTGGAGTCTATGTGATTCATTCCTATTTGGCACATAATGCCATCTCAGTTGCAAGGAGGTCCCATTTATGGGCCTCCCCTTCTTGCCTTTTCTGCCAGAGCCGCACACTTTGGGGCTGCTGCTCTGAAGTATGTGGATGTAGCCATCTCCTGACTGGCTAGTCATGTGAGACTCTGGTTCCATACACTACTATCTCTTTGTGCCACCTAGTGTGCCCTGTTTCTGTATCCAAAGGTTTGTAGTCAGGTTTATTTTGTTGTTTATTTATATTCCTATATACGTTCCCTATCCCTTAGGGCTAGAAAAATTCTGAACCCTCTCTTATGATTTCCCCACTTTGTTTCTCTCCTGATGAGCAGAACTGAGATTTGTGAGGGAGCCAGCAACAGTTAGTGGCTAGTGCATGGCACTATGCCCAGGTGCATAGCACCATGCCCAGTTGCCATGGCTGCCCCAACCTCCAGGAAAAAGGGCCCTAGGACCTCCAGCTTACACCTGTAAGTGGTAATCAGTGGTGTGGATATTCTGGAAGATAAGCAGTTATGGTTAGGGAAGTTTGGTATGCTTCCCTATCTTCATCCCACTGCGTTCCGTTATATTTCCTGAAGGCCAGTCTTTTGGCTCTGACCTTTTCTGCTACTGTTTTTGAGAACCAAAGTGGTCTCCTTCTTCTTTTGCTCTTGCTTTTCTCTCTAACACAATGAGATGTTGCTTCAAGTGTTGCATCCTTAATACTTGTCCACTTTGCCTGTAACCCCTCACCTGTATTTCTTCTTGTCAGGGCTAGTTTAACTCTGTTGGCCATTTTATCAAAATCAGCTCATCTGAAGTCCCATATTTTTGACTTGGAATGGGATGATTTAGTTCTAGTGGCCAAATTGAACCATACCATGTGAAGGTCACTGGCCCCCAGGTGACCTTCTACCTGGAGATCTGTGGTTCTTTCCCCATTAGTCAGTACTGGATCTAGGATAGCCCTGTCTCTTGTGGGTTGTTCTACCAGTTGTTTGAGGCCCTCCCCCTGCAGGGAATCTACTATGTGTCTAGTTCTGGCAGATGTTCCTGCTGGTATTGACCAATCTGTATCTTCCATGTTATCAGAACCTCCCCTTTAGCTGTCATGCTTTGTATATCTTCTAACAGTAATGTTTCTGTGTCCTCCTCCTGGTCTGGAGGCCTGTAGACAACCCCAGTTCATGTGGCTGTCCCATTTCCTGTTTCCAGGGTGACCCACAGTTCTTCTGGCTCCTTATGTGTATTCTGAATTTCTGTAGCTTTGATATTTTCATTGACATAAAGGGCCACTCCACCCCCCCTTTTTGCACCTCGGTCTCTTCTGAACAGTACATAGCCCGGTACTGAACTCTCCCAAGTGTGGTTACTGGTGAACCAAGTCTCACTAATGGCTCCTATGTCCTGTTTAGCCTCTGTCATTCAAACAACATGAAGTTTTGCTGTATTCTGACTAATTGTAGTTAGCCCCAGCACTTGAACTGCCCTGGAGATGAGAGGGTTAAACTCTATGCAAAGGCATAGAACGTTCATCTTGAGCTCGGTTGTGAAACCTCTGTCCCAGATACTCTGAAGTGTAACTGTCAGATTCTTTACTCCGCCTAACTGAGAAGTCGCTCCAGAGATCCTCTCCACTTCGGATTGGTCACAGTAAATCGACTGGTTCTATTCAACCGTTTCTTTACTTTTGTTGGTATTCGCATCTCTGTCCCAGTACAGTAAGTGTGTAGTAGGTAGAGTGTTGTAAGAAATTGTTTTGTTTTCAGTTCTCTATCGGTTGGTCCGGTCAGGAACCAAAGTATTTTGTTTAAAAGGAAAAAAGGATTTTGTGTGCAGTTCTGGTATCTATCGGTTCCTGAAAAAAATGACAAATGTCTGGGTTTTTTTTCAACCGACCCATGATAGGGTCGGAACCAATAGATTTGGTAGTCACCTAGCTTGAACGCTGGTAAGGGTGACTGGTTATTTAGAGGCATGTCTGAAAAACCCAAAAAGAAAACCGGGCCCACGGGGTTTCAGCACTGCACTGAGTGTGGGGAGGCCTTTGCCAAGACCGATCCCCACCTCATCTGTGTTTATTGTCAATCCCGGTCCCCATGTTCCGACCGCTGACGAAATTGCCAAAGTGATTGCAATAGTATAGTCACTTTGCCTGGTTCCGATCAAACCGGCACCGTCTCGAGGATAGTCAGTTTGGTCGGACTTACAAGCTTCCGATTATGGCCCTGAAGCTTTTTATGAGGGCGAATGGGATGGAGACGAAGATGATGATACATAATACATATACATAAAGGCGGTGACCCTTCCTCCCCGGGAAACTACCATCCTATCTCCTTCCCCCATCCTAGCCAAATTACAGGAGCACCTCGTCCTCTCTCAGCTCTCTGCTTTTCTCGACTCCACCTCCTTCTTCACTCCGTACCAGGTTGGGTTTAGGAAATCGCACTCCATCATAACCTCTCTCCTAAGACTCACTGACGCCATCCTAATGGGAAGGGATAACGGGGAAATTACTTCTGCCATTTTCATCGACCTTGCTAAGGCCTTTGACACGGTCTCCCACACCCTGCTACTGTCCAAGCTCTCCCTAGCTGGCCTATCAGATTTGGCCACCAGTTGGTTCAATTCATACCTGGCAGGCAGGTCCCAATCAGTCCGAATTAGCTCCTCCACCTCCCCCCCCCATCACTACAGGAGTCCCGCAAGGCTCCGTCCTTGGCCCAATACTGTTCTCCATTTTCCTGAATGATCTGCCCCTGGCCTGCCCACATACTTCCATTCACTTGTATGCTGATGATGCAGTACTGTATGCCTCAGGTTCATCCCCTTCTGAAGTAGCAACCAGGCTTCAACAGGACTTTGAAAATGTCCATATTTGGTTCCATTCAAATCAACTCTTTCTTATTCCCAAGAAAACTGTCTCCCTCACATTTGGCACAAGGGCAAAACTCACTAGACTCCCCTCCTCCCTTATATTCCACACCCTTGATGGCTCTCCTCTGGAGGATTGTAAGTCCTTCAGATATCTTGGGGTCTGGCTGGATCAGCATCTAGATTTCTCAGAGCATATCGATTCTATTCACAAAAAACTGCACCCCATGCTGGGTGCTTTATACCACCACAAAAGTTGCATCCCCCTGCAAACACGCTCAGAAATTGTCCATAAAATGATCCTGCCAATACTGGGCTATGGGGACATGGTCTACAGTGCAGCTCCCAAGTCCTCCCTAGCCAGACTTGATCCTCTTTTCTGCTCCTTCTGTCATTTTTCCCTAGACTGCCCCCCACAACCAATCACTGTGTCCTTTACCAGTCCTTAGACCTCCGTTCCCTTCATGATCAGAGGCTGTCACATTGTGTTAGGACCACAGCTAAATTTTGGGCACAAACCCTCCCCCCTTACCTTGAAGCAGCCCTAGCAGCTCCCTCCCGCCACCAGCCTACTTGCTCAGGAACATTGATTCCTGGCTACTCCATGTCCCGCACATGTCCACCACCTCTGGCCAGGCTGCCTTTAAATATCGTATGCCAAAGATTTGGAATTCCTTGCCGAACATCATTAGACACACCTCCAGCCCACTTCATCTAAACTCCCTACTAAAGGTGCACTTCTCCTCCACGTGCTCGTGCAAATAGCTCTGTTAAGGTCCTAGCATCATGCCTGTCTACTGTGCTGCTCTCTCCTTACTTGATGTCACAGGCTCTATTACTGCCTCTACAAAAAGTTGCTTCCTTCATCCCAATCTGACACTTACCTTGCCTGACATTCAGGCCCTTAGGTAGTAGCTAGGGGTCTATTATTTTTCTGTTCTACGGGGGATCTCTGTCACTGGTGCATTACTGTTCTTGCTCCTCAATGCCAACAAAATGTAGGAGTGTATTCCAAATTGTACCCCATCATATTTTGTATTCTTCCTCATTACTAACTGTGCAGTTGTATTTGTTTCTGTAATTCTGTTTTGTATCTCTGTAATTTTTCTCCCTATCACCCCCGCCCCCAGGGCGCATCTGGAATTGAGCGGTACTCTGCTCAGTATGCCTTCCTGGTAAAATGCTTAAATAAATAAAATAATGAGGATGAAGAATATGAAGACCTGGATAAGCCTATTGAACCGAACATCTCTCCAGACAGGCCTTCCAATGTGTCTCCTCCTAGGCTTTCTGAGTCCCCCTCCCACTACCTGTTTTACAGAAAGGTGGCTGACACTCTTCAGCTCCCTATGGAAGAAGCTAAACAGGTTCAGGAGGAGCCTGACTGTTGAAATGATGGATGTCCCAAAGTCCAAAAGGGTGTCTATCCCTCTGCACAAGTCCCTGGGGAAACAGACCCAAAAAAATCTTACAACTACCAACATCCATACCTCCTGTGGATAAGAAGATGGACAGGAGGTATGCTTTGTCAGGCCCTGGGATGGAATTCCTTACCACTCACTGCAGCCATGTTGGGGTAGTGCAAGCTGCAGCCTGTGACAAGGCTAATATTCCTCTGCCATCTCACTCCCAGATAAGGATTCCAGGAAAGTGGATGCCATGGCTAAGAAGCAGTACCTGGCATCCTCTTTGGGACTCAGACAATCCAACTACATGGCATATACGGCCAGATACCAGAGGTCTAGGTGGGACATGATTCTGGCACTGGCTAAGAATGCCCCTCCCCAGCTAGCCAGTGAGCTGGAGCTGGTGGCTTGCAGATGACATTGAAGCTTCTAAGGTACAGTTCCATGCTGCTGTAGACTCAAATGATGTTCATTCTCGGGTTATGGCTACATCTGTTTCCATGAGGAGATTTGCCTGGCTCAGGTGTACCAGCTTGTCTCAGGATACCCAGACCAAGGCCATGTGGATTTTCCTGTCACTGGTAACTCTCTGTTTGGGGAACAAACAGAGGCCTACATGAAAAAGATGGACGAATACAGGACCACATATAGGAGTGCTGCAGCCAAAGAGAAAGTCCACTCCTCAAAGACAGCAATCTAGGTCTGGCAGGGGCAGGCCCTTTCAAAGGCCTTTTTACCAGGCCCAGGCCTCCTCTTCTTTTCAGCAGAGGGGGTTCTTCAGGGGAAAAGGCAGAAGGGGGATGACAAGGACTGCATCCTCCTCTCAGTCTAAACCCCCTGCCAAGCAGACATCCTGATAAGTCAGCCAGGGTTGCCTCCCAATCCCTGTAGGGGCAGACTGGCTCACTTCTTCCAGGCCTGGAAGTCTATCACTTCAGACAGGTGGGTTCTGGAAGTGGTGAGCCAGGGTCTTGCTCTCAGCTTCACTAGGTTCCCAAGGCTGAGAGCAAAGGTTTTTCCCCTTTCTTCTCCAGAGGAAACACAGACCTTAGAGACAGAGGTCTCATCTCTACTGCTCCTGCAAGCAGTGGAAAAGGTCCCTCTCATTCACAGGGAAAAAGGATTGTACTCCAGGTACTTCCTTACCCTAAAAAAGACAGGGGAGTGGCGACCCATCCTAGATCTACGATACCTAAACAAATACATCTTAAAGCCAAAGTTCAAGATGGTGACTCTGGGGCTAATTCTTCCCTCTCTGAGAGCAGGAGACTGGCTAGCCTCCCTGGATCTCAAGGATGCCTATTTTTGCATACCTATCAGGCAGTCCTACAGAAAGTACCTCAGATTCTAACTGCCCTCAGGCCATTATCAGTTCAGAGCAATGCCTTTTGGTTTAACATCTGCTTCAAGGGTATTCACCAAGTGTCTGGCAGTAGTGGTAGCCTTCCTCAGTAAACAAGGCATCTTAGTGTTTGTAAAAAAAAAAAAAAAAAACGCCCAGCGTCAGCATGTGGTCTAAAAGCAAAACAAAATGGTTATATTAAATGCACGCTGAAAATAGAAAATAGAGTTAAAAATCTACGTTTTGACCTTAGGTCTTCTTCAGGAAATATCTAAAAGAGAAAAAAAACAAGTTAGTGTCATCTTACTGTTCCCTTACCTGGACCATTGGCTCATAGTAGGCCAGTCTCCAGACCAATTCAGGTCAGCTCTAAGGGCCACTCGAAACCTTCTGGACTCCCTAGGATTCATCCTGAATCTGGAAAGACCTTCCTGGAGCCTATCCAGCTTCTCACATTTATAGGAGAGGAGCTGGACACTGTTCAGGCCAAGGCCTTTCTCCCTTCCCCAAGGGTCCAATCTCTCATCAATCTGGCTTCCTCTTTTCATCCACCTGTGTCTCGGCCAGTCAGACATTTTTTGCAGCTGCTAGGACATATGGCAGCATGCACTGCAGTGGTGCAGGGAGCAAGGTTCCAGATGAGAGATATTCAATTTCACCTGAGAGCCTTTTGGTCTCAGAGAAAAGATTCCCTCTCCAAGTTGGTTTCCGGTGTCTCTGACTCTGGTTCAGACCCTCCAGTGGTGGCTGGAAGAGGACAATTTGAGGCAACGGGTTCCCTTCCTCACTCAGGTGCCCACAGTGATTCTCACTACAGACGCTTCCCTACTTGGGTGGGGAGCCCATCTGGATCAGCACACGGATCAGGGGACTTGGTCTCCTCGGGAGTCCCTTCTGCACATAAACCTGCTCAAACTCAGGGCTGTCTTTCTGGCAGTCCAGACATTTTCAAACATGATCCAGGGGAAAGTGATGCAGATCAGGATAGACAACACCACAACCACGTGGTACATCAACAAGTGGGGGGGGCCCACACGGTCTTCGGCCTTGTGCACCGAGGCCATGAAAATATGGTCTCTAGTTTACTCCCTGCAAGCTTCCCTGATTGCTGTGCATCTCCCAGGGAAAGACAACGTACTTGCACGTGCTCTCAGCAGGATCTCTCAAGGTCACCACGAATGGTCTCTGAATCCTCTCATCCTCCAAATCATTTTCAAGAGATGAGCCACTCCAGAGATGGATCTTTTTGCAGCCCTGGACAACCATCAGCTTCCCCTGTTCTGCAGCAGAGCCCCTCTCCTGGGGTCGGTCCCTCTGGATGCCATCCTGTTGGATTGGACCAACAAGTTTCTCTGTGCTTTTCCTCCCTTTCCTCTGATCTTCAGAGTGCTGGTCAAGATCAGATCCCAACCTTGCACAGTGATTCTGGTAGCTCCGGACTGGGTCAGACAACCTTGGTATCCTCTACTGTTGTCACTGTCAGTGACAATACCTCTGTGCCTTCCCAGGCAGTTCAGTCTCCTCACCTCGTCCCAGGGGAGGATCCTGTACCCCAACCTTCAGTCTCTCAGGCTCAAGGCCTGGCTCTTGAAGAGCTAGAGTATGCAGGTCTGAATCTTTCCCGGTCAGCTCTAGATATCTTCAAGGCAAGCAGAAAGCCTTCCACTAGAAAAACTTACAGTTCCAAATGGAAGAAGTTTGGGTTTTGGTGCACTCAGAGGAACATCCAGCCAGACTCAGCTGATATTGCCATTGCCCTGGATTATCTGGTACATCTTAATAGCTTGGGCCTTTGGCCTGCCACCCTCAAGGTGCATTTGGCAGCTATTTCTGCTTTCATTTCGGCAGAGAATGTTTCTTCCTTAGCCTCCCATCCAGTCTTCAAAAGATTTTTCAAAGGGCTGATTCATATCAACCCTCCTTTCAGGAGTCCCACTCCCCTGTGAGATCTGAATATTTGTATTGCACAGCTGATGCAGCCTCCCTTTGAGCCTCCCTGTTCAGCTGAACTTAAGTACCTGACTTGGAAAGCTGTATTCCTGGTGGCTATTACCTCTGGCAGGAGAAACGGTGAATTACAGGCCTTATCAGTGAAACCTGACTTCATTTCATTTCACAGGGATAAGGTGGTCCTTCGCACAATTAGGAAGTTCCTTCCCAATGTGGTATCAGATTTTCATCTGAACCAGTCCATGACATTGCCTGTATTCTTTTCTGACCACTCCTCCTCTGGAGAGAGGACGTTGCACAGTCTTGATGTTAAAAGGGTTCTGCATTACTGTACAGAATCCTCTAAACCCCACAGAAACCATTGTTCTCAGCTGTTCCTTACTTATGGAGAGGTGGATAAAGGAAAACCTGCCACTAAGAGAACTGCTGCTAGATGGATTGTCTCTTGCATGCAGTTCTGCTATTCAAAATTGGGGAAGGAGCCTCCGTCAGGCCCAAGGGCTCACTCCACCAGAGGTACAGCTGCTTCGGCTGCAGCTGCAAGGGATATACCCTTAGTGGAAATCTGTAATGCAGCCACCTGGAAGATTGTTCACACATTTACCAAGCATTATTCCCTTGACATCCAGTCAAGAAGTGATGCTAGGTTTGGCACATCAGTACTGCAGAGTCTGTTCCCAAAATAGGTTCTGTAGTTCCCTCCTCCTTGAGGGTACTGCTTGGTAGTCTGCAATTAGTCAGAATACAGCAAGACTTCATGTTGTTTGAAGAAAAAATTACTCACCTTAGTAATGTTGTTTCTTCTAATGGAGTCTTGCTGTATTCTGATTCTCCTTCCTGCCTCCTCCTGGAACCTAGTTGTTGTGGGATGTGGGTGGAGGTAGTGAGTGCTACACCCAGGGTGCTCTGTTGTTTTTCTTTGTTATTTTTCTGATTGTAATTTGTCTACCTACTTGAATTCTTTTTGGGGGTCTCGACTTGAGTCTTCATACCCTAATTCTTTAATTATATGGCCTTTTGGCAAAATATTCCAAAATAATTTCTGGATTGATAACCAGTTAGTTTAGGGCTCGTAAGAATCTGACGGTTACACTTCAGAGTACCTGGGACAGAGGTTTGAAAACCGAGCTCGAGATGAACGTTCTATGCCTTTGCATAGAGTTTAACCCTCTCATCTCTGGGGCAGTTCAACTGCTGGGGCTAACTGCAATTAGTCATACTACAGCAAGACTCCATTAGAAGAAACAACATCACTAAGGTGAGTAATTATTTTTTTTGCCTCCAGGTCTGGGGTCTTGTTTCCCAGACTGCCAGCATTTATGTACATGATTTTCCATTGGCCAGATTTTGGTGTGTTAGTTGTTGGGCAAGGTCCGGAGTATCCCCTGTGCATCATATAGGGAGCCAGACTTTTTTCCTTACCTGGTGATGCAAGTGAACGACAAACATGTTGAACTCCTGTATGATCACTAGGTGAGGGGGGAGGGGTGTTCTTCCTATTCAATGTATCGGGTGCTGCACCCCTCTCCTCATTTGCTAGTTTAAATATTCTGCAAAGATGTCAAACTTCTGCCCCAATGCACTGACTCCCTCCTTGGTCAGATGCAGTCCATCAAATTTAAAGAACTTTCACTCCCAAAACTGCTGCTAGTTACCTACAAATTTGTGTCATTTTTCCTGGCACCAGCCCTTGAGCCACATCTTTAGCTCCCTTATCTCCCCTTCTCTAACCTTCTGTCCATCTGCCCCCTCTCCCAGACTGGCAGGATCTCAGAGAAGGAGATGCCGGATGAAATGGATGACAGTTTGTCACCCAGCCTGGTCAGGTGTTCCTTGGTCTCCACAACTGACTGGCTGGCGAGATCATCAGTCCCTATGTGTACCAGGACATCAATGTTTTCTCCTGCTTTGTGCATGATTTTATCAATGTGGTCAGTGTCTATCCACACTGATGTTCCTGGGAGACATCTAACCATTACTCCCGTCTGAAGATATGTATCAACTCCCCAAGTCATGGAGTCTCCTATGATCAGAAGTGCTCTGGATTTCCTTTTGCTTTTTTTTGTTTTGGCTCCTGTTTTGGATGAGTTTTGTTGTGCTAGCTCCTGCGCTGCAGTGTCCTCTGCCCCTTTGTTTGATTTCGGAGATAGAGGCAGATACCTGTTTGTAGTTTTTATATGGTTTGTGACAGTGATACATTGGAGAGCACTGAGTGATGGGGCACCCGATTTGCCCCTCCTAACCACCTGCCAACCTCCCAGACCAACTACCCTCTGCGGTCGAGGTGCTTCTGTTGGATGTTGGGGAAATGGTGCGCAGTTCCTGTATTTCCTCCTGAATATGCGATTTGAGGCTACCCTATAAAAGGAGTGTAGCGTGGGGTGGTTGGGGATGGGGGTGGGTAGCTGGGCCCTTCCCCTGCCGAAAAAGAACAACTATGGACGAAAGAAACAAGGAGGTAAGAGCAGAAACAATCAACAAATGCAATAACCCTGAAAGCTTAGCCTAATGATAGATAAAACTATCAAACCTGTAAGGCACCACCTGTAATAATTTCACAAAAGATATTCCCTGTAAAAAACACTTTGCTACAGAGAAAAATAAAGCAGCAACAGAAGAAATACCTTGTAAAAACCAATTTGAATCAGAAGATTACAGCAGTAATCTGTAAGCACAAACCTGTAGGCACACCCGGTAATAATGCAGAAGAAAGTATGCCCTGCAACAACAATTTGAGTCAGAGAAAAATAAAGCAGTGGAATGTTAGCAACAAACAGTAACAACCCCTGTGAGTACAAAAGAAAATAACACACAGTAAATCTGCCTAGCCAAAAGAAGCCTTTTTCCTTGTTCTGATAAAGTTCCTTGCTCTGCCTTTACAAGCAACCTAGAAGAAAATAGCTCAGGTGAAGCTAGGTGCCTTTGCCAGCACACCTAGTCTTCCACCTAAGTGCATACATGTAGTTTCCAAACCCTGTCATTGTTCTAATTGCCCTGCTGCACATGTACTGACTTGCTGTTCTTGACCAATGCTGTATTATCTTTGTTGTGCTACCATTTTATTGTACTGTACTCAGGACGCATCTGGGATCGAGCAGTACTCTGCTCAGTATGTCTTCCTAGTTAAACTCTTAAATAAATAAATATGACCTCATCTTATGATTAAGACAAGTGGAATTTTTTTTAATTCTGTCTGAAAGGGGATTTTGTGGAGCAACTGCAAAAATAAGTTTCAGAAGGGATTTAAAAAATTACACCTGCCTTATAAAATGGGTTGATAATGAGAACGTAAAAGCAGAAACATCATTAATTAAAAACAGTCACCTGACTCTTGATTAATGCCTAGTGTACCCACACTTGGTTCCCAACAGTCTGACTGCATGTCAAATTAGTCTACCACCTGAATCCAGAAGAAATGAATTAATCAGAATAATTACCAGTGATACACAGTGAAAGTGATCTGCTGTTACACAGTACTGTCTCCCAGTTCGGTAAAGATTAATGTACCCCGGCTGCTCCACAACCCAGGTTCCCCTGCTACCTCCCCATCGATGTTCTCTCACACACTTTCCCCAACCCTGCTGCTACCAAGTGGTACAGCGAGTGGGTCACCGCTCTACTGCAACACTTGCAGGTGAAAGAGAGACAGCAAGTGGCTCACTGCGTGGTGCTGTAAGACTGCATCCATACTTCCAAGATCGGCTCCACTACCAACTCTGAATACAGAGAGAGACAGCATCTCACCGCGCAGTACTGTAAGACACAGGTCAGGCACACAAACAGAGCACATTAAAAACAAACAACTGGTCTGCGTTATTTGCGGTGCCTTACTACCAAATTGTCTGAATAGAGAGATATGGTGAGTGGCTCACTGCACTGCTATAAAACTTCACCAATAGTTCCGGGATCAGCTCCATCAGTGTGGGGGGGGAGGCACAGGTCAGGCACAAAAACTGAGCACATTAAAAACAAAGAGCTGGTCTTCTTAATTTAATAACTTATGAACCAAACAAGCAAGTGTTGCTTGTAAAATTTGTCTATTAATTGGGACCGCTTTCCAGCATGGTAGAACAACATGAAATTCCACATTTTGTACAATAAAAAATGTTTATTTTTTATTTATTGTAGCCCATTTTATAAGTGCTGTAACCCAACCCAGGGCAAGGATGTTTTGGGCATTAGTGCACTTTCCAGGTAGTTGGAGGTCACTCAGCCTTTGGCCTCATGCCTTACAGCTCACCTGGGGCATGCATTAATGCCCAGTAAACCCATGCCCTGTCGTGGGTTGTAGCTTACTTGTTTATGAACTAGGGTAAAAAAGGCTATGTTGAAAATTTGGTAAACTCTAGAATAACAGCAAAGTTATGAGAAACGTTTGAGAAACTGCAGCATTGCTTCATAACTTGACTGCTTTTTAAGATTCTGACCCCTGAATTTTAGCATAGTCTTTTTATTACCCCACCTTAAGACTTAAAAAAAACAACAACAACAAAAAAATGAAAGAACCTGGGTCAGAAGCTTACTGTGATGTCACTCAGCTGGCTGCGGTGCATTGTCATGAAGATGAAAGGAGGCAGGCACTGTCTCATAGGGGTGGCTGGCTCCTTTCAGCTACACAAAGCTTCTGCCCATCACCAACAGAGCTGCATCATGATCAGCCTCACTGATCATTGACCTGTCACTGTCGAGCCTCCTGCAGCCTGAGGTGCTTTGGATGCGACAGTGACGCATGCCTGTGAAGCAAACACAAACTGGATTGAAACATTGGGAGGTACAGTAATTTGTTCAGTTACACAGTGAATCTGTGGCTGTGATGGGATTTTAACCAGTGTTCTTCTGATTCAGGGGCCTGTGTTCAAACCACTGAGCATCTCTATCCAGGATAGATAGAATGCTCTGCTTTATGGATCATCAGTTTTTTTCAGTCTTGTACTAATGGGTGAGATTGGACTCTGTATTTTATTTATTTATTCATTCTCAGGTTACAATACGTCTGAGCACAGACAGCTCTTTTATAAAGGATTCACGTCAGTGGGGAGGGGAGACAAAACATACAAAGGAGGTAAAAGTACAAGGTTTCCAAAACAGTAAAATAAAGTGAGCAAATATATATGTATCTATACACAGTTTTATCGTTCTAATAGGAGGAAAGTGTAGATGAGAGGGGGAAGGAGAAAGAAAGAAAGAAAGAAAGAAAGAAAGAAAGGAAGGAAGTGGCAGCCATAGGCCTTGTCAAGCTGGTGTGGGAGGAGTAGAGGCGGGGGGGTGAGGTGAATGGGGGGGTAGCCAGGGGCCTTTTTCTCTGTTTTTCGTACAGTACAACTGTTTTTCATTTCTTTTTCTCTGTTTTTCAGACAATACAATTGAATCCCCCCCCCCCCGATACTTGACTTGCTCGTTTTGATTGTATCTTCATTTATATTATATAGTGAATTCTGCCACTCCCTATAATATGAACATATTTGTTTATGTAATTTAGTTTTGTCAGTGACAGCTTGATCCCTTTCAGTGGGACTTGCAATGTTATTCTTCCTGAAATGAGTGACATGATAAGAGACGACAGCTCTAACATCACCCACGGATATGGCAAGGGATTCATTAATGGAGCAGCAGACTCTGCTCATTGTTATACTTCATGTTTTACTTACTGCACTCCCCTTGGTTATTTTGCACGGATTGATTCTGCCAGGGTTTGATGTACCAAAGCTTTGTTGTTTGTTGCTCCGTGATTATAATGCTTTGCAGATGACATGTCAGAGCAGTTCCCAGAAATGCCGTCGGAAGTTGTTTGGCACAACATGGGGAAACTCCAAAATTCTGACAAGGCTGGGGAAAGCTGAGGACACTGTATATTGGGCCATTCATGCACACTGCACTGCTGCAGACAGTCGCAACAAGAAACGCCTTGTTCCTTTTGTTCCAGCACATCCCTTGGACATGTGGCCTATGGGTAGTTGTAGGAATCCAGCAAGCTCTCTGTCCAAGTGAAAGAATGCCTCTGTAAGAACTGTGGAGGAAGGGAGCTTACTGATGGAGGCATAAGAGAACTGAGATGGACATCATAATAAAGTGAGAGACCATAATAGATAAGGCAGGGAGTACAGTGTTAAATGTCTAATTTGCCAGATTATTTTACCATATTGATTTCAAACAATTACATATGCATAGTATACAAATACTGACCAGAGTTAAGTGTAGTAGTTGAAAACCAGTGGCCCAAGGGATGTTCTTTTGACTAACAATTGCCCGGGTTCTGGCAGTGTAACTATTGATGACATCCCAAGGGGGCAGTGGTTTTCAATTATTTCACAAAAAATTCTGGTTGCTAGTAGACAAAATCGTAACAGTATTAACAAAACAAACAAAAAAAAACATTGGTGCCAGTGGTTACCGTTATCACACACATACATGTTCCCGATACCTTTGTTATAAAGAAATGTCATGGGGCCAGAGGGCCTCCCTCCCACTCATGATTACCTAAAAATAAATTTCTGGTAGTCTAGTGCCCCACCCCCAGTCTCGGTCATCACTTCTTTATTCACTCAACCCCAAAACAATGGCCTGTACTTACCCTCCACTCACCTTTACTGCCAGCCTCCATCTTACACAAGTAAAATCACGCATGTTATCTAAGTGACTTTGTCAGTATTATACATATGTGAGTACAGTATCAATAAAGTCACATAGGTAATGCAAATGAGTGTACCTGCATGATATGGCAGCAAGTAACAGAGATGAGTGAATGCTAAATACAAGCCTCCACATGGGGGTCAAAGGGGGAAGTAAGGAGGTGATGACTGGAATTGAGACTTGGTGGGCCACTGGATTATCAGGGAACATTTTACATTTAACCAAAATCAGATAAGAAGGTCTAGACCACGCGCATCAGGAAGTTCTCTGTACTGAAAACAGGCACCATGTTGTTGTTTTAAAGCAGCAGTGCGTGAATGTGGTGAAAATTTTGAAATATACTTTTTTTATTCTGTTTTAAATAGCTCCTTATTTACTGACTTGTATGATACGCTTCTTTCCACAGTTTGAGTTTGCTTTAGTACTTTTTTCACATCTGAAATAATAAAAGGAGCGCTCCTTTCAATACGGCTCAGATCAGGTTGTCATCAGTATTCTTAGCTGTTTTTGTACATCAGTTGTTTAAAATCATTTCTGTTGTGACTGAACTTAACGTGTAAGTGTATGCTTTGGAATATGTATTTTTATATGCTATCCTCCTATGGTTTTAACCCTTACTGTGCCATGGACAGATACTGTATATCAGTCCAGAATTCCTATAAGTTCAAATTTTTTGGCAGACTAAGGGTTAATGTTTGTAAGTTTTGCTTGCAAAATTTAATAAACATGAAATACAAAAAAAAAAATAACTGTTATGCAGCAGGAAGCATTCCCGGACCTTATGGAACAATAGGTATTCAAAACCTGCCGAGAACACTGATGAAAACCTGATCCAAGCCATATTAAAAGTAGCACGCCTTTTATTATTTCAGATGTGGAAAAAAGTACCAAAGCAGACTCAAAATGGAGAAAGAAGGGTATCATACAAGTCAGGAGATAAGATGCAATCTCAAATAGCATGAGAAAATATATGTCAACATTTTCAGCACATTCATGCACCATGCTGCTTTACATGAGCGAGTGGGTCTTGATGGTTTGCATTCTACCACTGTGAGGCTTGCATGATTTAGTTAGTGGGCAACAGCCTTTGAATTATTTCCCCGGTACTTTGCACTGCTAACCATTTCTAAGGGTGACAGCAGTAAACAGTGTGAAACCTGATAATATCACATGATGCTCATTTGACCAATTAAAGAGTGTGGTTTCAGTCCAAGGTGTAACTTCCTGTTTGTTACTACCTGTGCTTGCATGATTTGTCATAGTTTTAATTCTCTGGCTCAGCAGGCAGCTAAGTATGGCACAGTTAGGACAGCTGATTGCTTGGATTGTTGGGTTGTACTGTATGCTTGTGCAGTGTAATATAGTGCTTGTTTAACTAAATGGATAAGGTTGCTGAGAGCTGTTAAAAGCTCAGTACTGTTGGTAACATTGATTGGACTGAAATCTTTCTAGCCTTCCATGCTGTCTGTTCTGAGGAACTGCAAACATTTTGGGCAACTGAGGGCACAGAAACCCTCTTGATGAGGGTTCCATCCCTAGAGGTGCTGCAGTACAGCAAGTATTTTGACTAAAGTTACCTCAGGGTAGAAGGCTAGAAGGAGAGAGGTGTGCCACCAGAGGAGAAGGGGGAGGATGATGGAAGCAAAGAAACAGGTGTCCAAAGGATGCTTGGGGCATGCACTGTTATCACAGAGCTATATAAAAAGAACTAGAGTACTGACTGATAGAAAAAGAGTGAAACCACTTAGCAGATGACATGTTTCTGGTTCGGGGGATGTTCGGTTTAATTTTTGTTTTCATTTTTAGACATGTTTAAAGGAAGGTGGTTAATATAATCATCTTAGTGTGACAGATGACGTGGAACAAGCGGGCAAGAGCCATCAGGAAAAGTTATTCTGTATTTCCTCATTTTAAAAGACCAGCAGCGTGACTCTCTGTAGGTGACTTCACGTTCAGTTTGCTAACAATATGGAATGCTAGTGCTCTAGTTCTTTAATAGAACTCAGGCTGTTATATAGCATTTGGTTGGGAGTGGCATGTGCTGCCAGCTGCCCCACTGAACCTCAGGCCTTACCTTACAATTCACTGGTTCAGTGGGCAACTAAGTATGCAAGTGACAGGCTTCAAACCTGCATGGGACAGGAATAAAGGAATATTAGAGATAGAAAGAAAAAGCTAAAGCCAGTGACTAGATAGGGTCACTGGCCCCTTTGTCAGGTAGCATAACCGGGCAGACTGGATGGGCCTAGTGGCCCTTATCTGCTGACAGTATCTATGTATCTTTGTAATTAGGACAGCTGATTGCTTGGATTTCTGGGGGTGTGCTTGTGCAGTACAATATGGTTGTGGTGCAGCAGCATGGATAAGTTTCTGAGGGCTGTTGGCGGCTTAGCACTGTTGGTAATGTGATTGGATTGAAGTCCTGTGGCCTTCCATGAGGAACTACCACTCTTTCATGCTGTCAGAGGCACAGGCGCCATCTTGAAGAGGGTGCCACTCATGAGGTGCTGCAGGATGACAAGTCCATTGGCTAAAGGTACTTTAGAGAAGAAGCTTAAAAGGTTGAAACTGAATGCATGAGTGAGAACATTGACTTTCACTAAGGTGAGAGGGAAGGCCACAACACTGGATGTCCAGTAAAGGGAGGGAAGAAGAAGCCATCATCTGAGTCTCAGCCCATCCGGTGGATGAAACTAACACTAAATAAACTTAAGTTTATGATTGTCAACATGGATGAGAGAATCCCACCCCGTGGAGAAACCTCAGTGGATCAAAGGCTTCAGGTCACCGTCTCTCCAAGCAGATGCGATACTATTAACCCAAGTGTGAAGTGTGACCTGCAATGCACTGTAACAGACTAAGGAGTACATAAGCTTCTCCTTCCACCCCCCCATAGGAATCAAAGGCTATCCCCTGGCTATTGCAATGCAAAGGATTGTTGAGGTTTGCACACTACGGAAAAGGAAATGACTTGCAAAAGCTGTTTTAGGCCTGGTAGCCCAATACTCTCCACTATCAAGGCTCATGGATATAAAAAGCTAATCCCTTGAGGGGATTGGTTAGTTGCAGTATGAAGCAAAGAGGGTGAAATAATACTATGCCTTGATGGGCATAGGTTCTTGGATGGGTGTGTGCCTGTTACTTGATGGCGGGGCATGTGCTTGTATGACCCACTAAAAATACCACCAGCAGTTTAATCTGGTTCAATTTCAGTTGGTTACCACCTGTATTCCCCGGTCTTCCCTGAAAAAGGGACTTCTAGTTTCAGTGGGCCTATCCGGTCAACAAAATTCAGTAAATAAAATGACGTTGGGGCACATGCATGTTGTTGTTGTTTGTTGAAGCATTTGCCTGAAAGTAGCAGGTAGAATAGGAATGGTAAGCCAGCCCAGTGGCGCCGAGGGCTGAGGTACTGGATGCCTTACCTCATGCTACACCGGGGACCCATATTCAGGAATGAGCATGGGCCACCAGGGGTCGGCAGGGGAGGAGAAGGATTGAGCGTCCCATGGACTGCTGTCCTTCTCCAGGGATGGGGGTCTTCAGTATTCGGTGCCCGTTCGCCTCCTGACGGAGGCTGAGGGACAGGGCACCGCCCTGCAGTTTGGGGAGAAGTTGGAGCAGACACCTGGAGGGAGCATATGTGGATGCTTGCATGTTCCCCTCTGTTGGTGTTATTGCACATCCCCAGCTCCAGGGAAGAACACCAGAAAAAGGAGTTGCCACAGCACAATGGTGGAGGGTGCCTCGCAGGCTCTGCTCCTGGCCAGCCATGGCACTGGCCCACTGGATCCAGACCTCAGTGGGGGTTGGGGAACCTTACTGACCCCACCAGGGGGAGCAAGCTCTGGGAGTTTGGGTCAGTGTCAGTTGGTGGACGCCAGGTGATGGGGCCGGGAGTGCCCTCCGGAGACTAGCCGGCACAGGAGGAGCAAAAACAAAAAAAAGTAATAGCATAGGAATGGTAAATGTGATAAGATTGGAAGGGTAAAAATAAGCCCCAAGGAGTGGATGAGGCAGGCTGGTGGTAATTAAAGAGTCGCTGGCCTTACTAAACACTCAAAGGAAGCTGGCCAAAGAAATCATAAAGAAGCCAGAAAATCAAAGCAAAGGCATGTAGTAGAACAATCAGAACATTAACTTCTGTTAAGGCAAGAGGGAAGGCCATAAAGGTGAGTGACCAGTAAAAGGAAGAATCACCATCCAAGTCTCAACCTGTCCAGCAGACTAAACCTAACTTCACACTGGGAAGCTAATTAAGTTTATGTCCGTCAGTAAGTAGAAGGGGGAGGGACCTTGTGGAGGAAGCCTCGGGATCCAAAGCTTCAGGTCACTGTCCCTCCAGGCATTGGGATGAAACAAATAAGAACCCAGGTGTCACTTAGGTCTAGTATACACCATGGCATGCTAAGGAACAGGTGAGCGTCATCTTCCAACCAGAGGTCTTCCATCACAGAGGACTCAAAGGCTTCTTTTCTGGGAGTCTGGGAGCATAGCTGAAGCCATGCCAAAGACCATTGGAGTTCAGGCACCCCAAGGAGAAAGAAAAGAATTAGAGACAGCTGCGTCTCTTCAGGCAACCCAAAACACTCCTAACAGGGCTCGTGGATTTATGAAACCAGTCCCTTGAGGGGATCAGCTCAGTGCATTATGAAGTCATTGAGGACAAAAGGGTACAAATCATTGCAGTACAAAACCAAAGAGGGTGAGAGCATACTGACTGTTGCAGTATAAAGTCATAGAAGGTGAAAGCATACTGGGTCTTTGTGGGGAAGAGAGTGAGCGTGTGCCCGTTTGTTGAAGAACATGTGCCCATATGTCATTGGGGCACTTGCCAGTTGATGGTTTGCAAGGTATTTGAAAGTTTCAGGTTGAATAGGAATGGTAGATGGTAGGGGTAAAAGTGAGCCCCGAGGAGAGTACTGCAAAGCCTCTTGGGCAGCCTTGTGAAAGATATAGAGTAGCTGAGCACGGGCCAACAGAATTCCTGGAGTGAGCTCAGCCACAGTTGCTGAGAAGCAGCAGGTAGCTGAAGGTGAAGCATACAGAGCCCTGTAGGGCTGAGGTGGGGTGGACACTTGAGCTGAAAAGGCTGTAGGAAAGCTCCCCAAAATAGCAGTAGGCAGAGCACAGCCACAGCCGGAGTGGGAGCCTGGGGGCATATAGCACAAGGAGGGGACAGCCGGCCCTAGCACACAGCCTCCAACAACAAGAACAGGTAGACTGGCCCCCTTCCCAGGGCCAACAGACAGAGTGGAAGGGGAGGTAGACAGCAGGGAGGGAAAGCTAGGCCCAGCAAGCACCCCTTCAAAAAGAACAGGAGCAGGAAGGCAGAAAGCAACCAGTAGAAGACCCAGCAATAGCAGGGAGAGACTGCAGTAGCACAGAGCTGTCAAGAGGCAGCAAGTTTGGAAGAATGCCCCTGGCACAGCCCACAGGCAAACAGCAGGGGCAACTGAGAGTCCCATTAAAGTGTGACTTGAGGAACAATATTCTAATCTCAGGTCTCATCAAACCTGTAAGGTGCCCCACCCCTCAGGTACTCTCCCCTACACACAGAGCCGTTGGTATCAGTTACCATCAATGTCAGCCAGCTTGCCCCTCAGAAAGAAGAGAAAGCTTGGTACTTGAACCCATAAGTGGGAATCAGTGGTGAAGATTGATGCTTCAAGGATGTGAAAGTTACATACTTACTGTAACTGTTGAGCTTCCAGAATATTTTCACCATCAATTACCAGACCTGCCCACCATCCTATGCTCTAGAAGGGCCATAACCTCTAGGCAGCTCACCCTGCCGGTGCTGGCAGTCACCACCTAGTACCATGGCATCTTTCCAGTTGGACCCCTTTGGAGTCATTTAAAAATAAAATTGGGGGGTTGGCAACCATTGCTGGGTGCCCACTCTCACAAAACATTGCAAACTAGGGTGAGGGTCCCCTTTTCAGGCCCCACATACCAACCAAAAACATGGAAGGGAGAAGGTTGCTCCCTTTTCTTTCTTGTCTTCCTTCTTCTTGCCCGGGTTATATCCCCTTCTTGGGGAATATCCCTATTGGTTGCTAAATGCAGTCTGTGCCTCTGGCCACTATCCAGTCTAACTCCACTTGGCAGTGGCTCTGGCTTTGGAAGTGGTGTTGTGCACTGGATTGGATCAAGTACGCTAGCTCTTACACAGGGTACATACCTGTTGTTGCAGGAGAAGCAGGTCCTTTTCTCTGATGTTTTTTTTTTTTCTTCTGGCTGTGCCGGACTATTCCTTGGTTGGTATGCCCTTCTTCTTCTGTTATGCCAGCTGTGCTGATAACCCATTACCCTAAGGGGTGCCTTGGAAGATGCATGCATCTTGACCCCTGTGGGCTGTTCAGCCTTACAGCCCCACCTGTGCCTGAGATTCCTTCCTTTTTTCCCATGAAGGAGAAAAAAGGAACATATTTGGGCTAGCTATTCAGTCGGTACTCCTTCAGGTAACATGGAGTTTTGTTTTCCAGGAGTCTATGCATTTCATTCCTATTTTGGTACATTGTGCCACCTTAATTACAAAGGGGTCCCAATTCTGGGCATCCTTTCTTGCTTGTCTGCCAAAGTCACATGGTTCAGTGCTGCTGCCTTTTAAGATCACTGCCTGTCTCCTGTCTGGCTAGTGGTGTGAGGCTCTGGTTCAGGCCACCTAGTGTTGCCTTTATGCTTTTATTCAAAGGTTTCATAGTTTCATAGTGTTTTACAAATTCAGGAGGCATAGCCTATAATTGAATTTGCCATCCAAAGATGGTTTTAAACATCTATATATTCAAATTTTTTATTACCCATGAATTTGTCCAATGTACTCTTAAACGTGTCCATACTTTTGCTCTCTACAATTGAAACTGGTAATGTGTTCCAAGAGTTAACTATTCTCTGAGTGAACCAATGATGTCTTTTTTTGGTTCTACAGTGTACACCTTTTAGTTTCAGGGAGTGAGATCTAGTATGCAGTATACCTGGTTTTCTTTCAATACCAAGAGTTTCTAAAAGTCCTTCTTCTATGAAAGCTTTATAGAGTAAACAAAGGTCCCCCTCTAAGTTGTCTATATTGTATAGAAAATAGACCAAGTGATCTCAATCTATCACCATAGGATTTATTAGTCATACCCTGTATTTTTTTAGTCATTCTTCTCTGTACTCCCTCCAATTGTTTTCTACTTCGAATTGTTAAGGGTGTACAGAATGGGGCACAGTATTCCAGGTGAGATCTCACCAGGCTAGTATACAAAGGGAGAATAACCTGAGGTAATCTGCTTTTAATATTTTTCCAGATGCAACCCATAATTCTGTGACATTTCTTTACTTTAAAGGTGGTATTATTTTCAAACTTTAACTTATTATCTATATTAATCCCCAAATCTTTTTTCATCTTCTGTGACTTGTATTTTTACTTTATTTAAAGTATATTCATGTTTTAAATTGTTATAGCCCAAGTGCATCACTTTACATTTCTGTTCATTGAATTTCATTCTATAATTAATAGCCCAAATTTCTAGGTTGTCTAGTTCGGCTTGCAATAAACTAATAGTTTCAGTGGTATTAACAACACACCCTATTTTGCAGTCATCCGCATATTTAGAGATCCAGATGTTGTCGGCTGTTTGCAATGATGATATCAGAATATTAAGTAAAACAGGCCCCAACACAGAGCCCTGGGGGCCCCGCTTGTAACACTCGCCCATGATGACATGGCTCCTTTGACAGAAGTTTTTTGTCTACGATTATATAACCATGAATCTATCCATTTAATTACTTTATATGGGAATTTTAGTGTAACTAAATGTTCAATCAGGATTTTATGAGAAACACGGTCAAAGGCTTTAGCCAAGTCCAGATACACAACGTCCACTGGTAGACCCTTGTCCAATGCTGCACTTACATTTTCAAAAAAAACTAAGTTGATTCATAAGGCATGATCTTCCTTTTGTAAAACCATGCTGGGTATTGTCTTGTAATTTATTACAGATGATATGATCTTCCATTCTACGTAATATTAGTCTTTCAAAAACTTTCCCAATGACAGATGTTAAACTTATAGGCCGATAATTAGACACCAAGGATTTAAGACCTGTTTTGTAAATAGGAACTACTACAGCTTCTTTCCATGCAAGGACACATTCTCCCGTTTCAAGAGATAGATTAAATAATTTACAAAGGGGTCCTGATATTAATGAAGCAATTTGCTTTAGGAAATAAGGATGTATACCATCAGGTCCAGCTGATGAAGTGGCTTTTAACTTTTGTATTTCGGTTAAAATTTCTTTATCTGTAATATAGTCAACATTAACTTGATTCTGGTTTGTTATTACCATGTTAAAATGTTCCTTATAAGTAAAAATATTATGAAAATATTTATTAAATTCTTGTGCCATTTCAGATTCATTTGCTATAATCCCTAAATCTGTTTCTCATGGACCAATGGTTACTTTAGAACCTTTTAGGGAACCAATATAATTATAAAACTTTTTTTTGTTATCTAATGTTTCGGTAGCTAATTTAATTTCCATATTTTATTTTGCTTTTCTTATTTCTAGTTTAACTTTATTTGTACATTTTTTGTACTGATGCCATTTTTCTTGAGATGGATGAATTTTATATTTCTTATATTTTCAACGTTTTTTGGCAATCAGGATCTTGATTTTATTGTTCCACCATAGGGGATTTCTAAATCCCTCATTGTATTTTTTCCTGTTTGGTACCCATTTATCCAGACAATATATAAGTTTAGAAAAAATATAATTCCAAGTTTGTTGCACATTGAGACTCACATTCAGAGTTCCAGTCCCATGAATTTAGATATTGTTTTATTTGGGTATAATTGGCGTGCATGTAATCCTTAGTAATAGTTATTCATTTGGTATCTATAATCCTCGTCTGTGTAAGGAATTGGATCATATTGTGGTCGCTATTTCCCAGGGGTTCTATTATTCTGACATCATGGACTAAAGTTCCTAAATTAGTCAGCACAATATCAATGATGTTATTTGGTTTTATCTTGTTGTTTCTTTGCATTTCCGTTATGTTCCCCTATCCCTTTGTGTTAGGAAAATTTCTAACCCTCTCTTATTTTTTCCCTACTTTGTTTCTCTCCTGGCAAACAGAACTGAGGATTGTAAGGGAACCAGTAATTCCTATTGGCTAGTGCCTGGCACCATGTGCACATGTGCAGGCACTGTGCCCAGTAGCTCTGACTGGCCCCCAAGTAAAAGCTTTGCTCCCACTGATTCCTAGTGACCTCGGACTAGACCCATAAGTGGTAATCAGTGATGAAGTTATTCTGGAAGATCAACAGTTCCAGTAAGTACATAACTTTAATTTCTGATTGGCTGTTGCCAGTGCATTGGCATATGTTTATGTGCCAATCCTGCCTTGTGAAGAAAAATGTCCAACCATGTGATCTATAATTTGGACAAATTACGTGCAGAATTCATGAGGCATACGTTTATCAGTACTGCTTTGTGAAGAAAAAGGTCCAACTATGTGATCTGTAATTTGGACAAATCACATGCAGAATTCATGAGCCACTTTACTCATGCTTGATGCCCATCTGAAAATTAAACTCCCTTAAATTAAAAAAAATACATAAATAATTAAATGCTCATTCTACTAATGATCCCTTATACAAATAAATGTAAAAAAATCAAGCACTATTTTTTTTTTCATTTTTTGGTGTATCTTTGTGGCCATGAAAAGATCCCCATCATAGCCTGACTAGCTTGTGAGAGCAGTCTGTGCTACTAATACTGCAACAGATAAAACTGAGTCTCTAGATCTAAATTGTATTGGTGTGAGTGTATGTCAGTGGAATATTTAAGCAATAATACCCTCCCGAGTGAGCGGTATTGAGATATACCATAGGCAGAGGGCCATGAAGGTCCGTTATATCCCAGTACCACCCACCCTGGAGGGCAGTATTGCGCTTAGAAAATGGGCTAGATGTGGCATTTTTATGTTAGAAAGAAATTGCTAAGAAAGTGCAGACAGAACTGTACAAATGATTGAAGTTTTTATGTGTGTGTAAAGTAATCCCTCCACTTGTATACAGTAACTACCAGTAGAGGGCACTTCTATCTTTCATGGTTGCTTTCTTGAACAGAGCCCCCCCCCACACACACAGATGTTGCTTCCCTGCACGTAATCTTCTGCCCCCCACTCCCACCCCCACATACATGTTCTGTGGTCTGTTTTTCACTGTACTAACAGAGCTCCATACCACCCCCCAATTGCTTCGTTTGCATTCTTTCAACTGCTGAGGACAGCAGGATTGGGAAAGACACCTGATTTGGTTGGGAATGGAAGTCAGAGAAGTAGTAGGTCAGTTTTTCTTTTTAACAATGTTGAACCACTTTTTTTTTTCCTTATGTTCTAAGAATATACCCACCTGGGCAAATGGGGGGAATGGCATGAGAGTACCACTGTGAGGAACCACAAGTATGGTGGTGGTTTACTTAAAAGAAAAAAAAATTCTTTATTCAGTGTGTTGATGGTTTGGTTGAACAGAAAAAAAAGTCTCTTCATTTCTTAGTGAGTTAGTATACTTAGTGGGGCAATTAGTGTCGCGGTTTCACTTTTACAAGAATGGGCCAAGGGACTTACAGTGACAAGTGGCTTGCGTAGCTGTGTGAAATTTTAGGATTCTGACGGCACGGTGATATAGACTGGTGAAGCTGCTGTTCCCACTCAGACTTGTTATTTGGTGGGAATTGTTAAGAAATAAATGTATGCCCACAGACACCTCTGGGCAAGTCAGGATTCAGGATTTCTGAAGCCCATTGTCTGATACAAAAATGTTGCATTCTGTGTTAATATTCCATGTTTGTGAGAAGGACTAAGCATTCTGTTAGAGAAATCTGCAAGCAATAAGACACGACAGGTTGGGCATTTTACTGAGATAACCGCCTGCCCAGGGACTTAGTGAGGCCAGACGCTGCAGTCGGAGGGCCTTAGTGACACTGAAGGGTAGTTATCTCAGCATAATGCCCACACTGAAGTCTCTTAATGTGTTTATAAATTGGATGATAGATCCTGCTATTTAAAAAATGTAAAACAAGAACATTTAAAAAAGTGTCTTTTACAAATAAAAAAGTTCCTCCGCTAACCGTCACTAGGAGGGTGTTATAGCTTGTTACTGTTCTGTTTCCTGATCCTCGCTGCATGCCCTGAGGATCAGGAATGGGAATGAGTGACAGACTTTTTCTGTTAAATTTTTTTTTTTTTTTATTCTACGCAGCAGCTTCTGGCCATTTTGGGTTCCCAATTTCCAGTCCTCACTGCCTGCTCTGAGGACTGCAGTGCATGTTATTTTTTTTTTATTTTAGTCTTTGATAACCAGGTAAAGCCCACTAGGTACTGGGCAGTTAAGTGACTTGCTCAGAGTCACACAGTATGCAAGTGGAGGTTGTGAGAATCAAAGTCAGGTCTGGTCTGCTGGATGCATCAAGCTCATTCACATCTTGTTCCTCTAACCTCTAGGCTATACTGCCAGCCCTCATTGCAGCATCCAGACATTTTGTACTGTTAATTACCAGTCCTCATTGTTTGTCTGCAGACCAGGAGTTACTGTGCATGTGTTTTTTGTTTCCTGCCATTCTGCTTTGCCATTTTCCTAGTCCTTGCTGCTGACTCTGATGCCTGGGCAGCATGTGTCTCATCGGGCAGATGGGTGGGTGGTCAGTGCCATCAGTTAATCAAGCAGGGGGTGGAGTGAGAGAAGTTTTCTAAACTTGTTGCAGTTGCTGGACAGAGCTTTGGAGTGGGACCAGACAGAAAATGACTGTCTGCAACAAAAGAAAAGTGAGTGACTGCAAACTGCAAAGCAAGAGAAAAAAAAACATGGCTGACTTTAAAAAAAAAAAAAAAAGATTCCAGACCTCTGCCCACTGATATCTTTTGGGTGTTGGCAGGCTGGCACCTGTACATTTTTGTACGTGAGCATTTTACTGAGGTAAATATATGGGTGTCAGCCAATCAGAAGCTGGGACTAACCCTATCCCCTTTTATAATGCAGACTGTTAAATTGTTTTGTTCCATGGTAACCAAACAAATCGTCTGCTGCATGTGTAGAAAAAAAGATTGTTCAACATTTTCTAAGCAATATATTATATTTTTTGTCTTTTTTTTATCTTTTATGGATAGTGTGTTGTTTTTTTTTAATTTGACCAACCCATTTTCAAAGCACAGTGAGACCTTTCATTGTTGGGTATTGGTGGGTGCCCACACTTCCACGGGCTGTAAAGCCCTCTGCCTGCTGCAATGGGTCTCATCATGCCCCTGGGGTCATAGGAATCCATCAGTGCCCTATACCCTGTCAGGTCTTATTACTTACTAAGAATACTGTTCTGCAAATTTCAGGGGGAAGAGGCTTGGCCTAAAAGTGTGCCTTTTGAAGGTTTCTTAAAAAAATAACAATCGGTTCTCAAGTTCTAAAGTTTTGAAATTTAGCTTCTGGGCATGTTCAGTAGGGTTTCTGAGATAACACTCTAATACAAAAGAATAATGTTACTTTCATAAGCCATTTTACTTTCATGAAAAAATGTATTTTACTTTCTCGAGAAAAAATGTTGGTGTTGTGAGTTTTAGCCTTAAGAACTTTGGTGTCATTTGAGAAAATTGTATGAAATGCTGTGTGTCCAGATTTAGAGACCCAGGGTGTGTAACAGTAAGAACAAATGCTCCTTTTTGGACATTCTTTGCTTGCATCTAGAGCAAAAACAGTTTGGAATTTTGTTCCAACATTTTCTGGGTAAAAGCGACTCAACCCAACAAGGTGCCTTTCAAAGATTTTGTGAAAACATATTACTCGGTTCTTCAGTAATAAGGTTTAAAAAATTTGGCTTCTGAGCATGAGTTGAGTAGGCACTTTAATGTTCAGCCCCAGTTTATGCACTTTAGTAGCTTTGGCGCTATTCAGAAAACTTGCATGAAATTATGCATGGCGTGGTTAGGGTGCCATGTTCTTAAGATATAGCAAGTTTCATGATGGCCGCTTATCCAGATTCTGAGAGTGAGTGTGAAAACATTAACAAATGCACTTTTTGGTTGTTCGTTTTCTAGACCAAAAATGGTATGAAATTGTGTTCCGAAATTTTTTTTTTACTTTATCCTTTTATTGAAATTCAAGTATATAAGAAAGCACACATCTTATACAATAGAAGACTATCTTCCTTGTAAGGCATAAAATATCACTTAACAAAACACAGCATTTTGGGTAAACATATTGGAGAAGCCTTATATACATGTATTGGTAATAAAACACAAACCTAGACAGGATGTAAGTGGAGAGCAGAAGGATTACAATCAATAGAGTATTATAGGATCAGAAATAGCAACCATGTACGAAATACATGCTAGGGCAGGCTATGGCAAGGCATTCAGTAAATTGCAAAAAGTGATAAATGTGGTAATATGAACAGCGTTCAGTAATGGAGAGGTGAAGATAAGAGAAAAGTATGCAAGGAAAAAGGAAGAGAGAAAAAGGCAAGGAAGAAGGGAAGGAGAGAGGGAGAAAACAGGGAAGAAGGGAAAAAAGAGGAGAAATCTGTGCACAAAAGTTTCGAGAAAACCTAATCTGAGAGCAAAATAAGAAGGAGGGCTAAATATCCCTAAGAATTAGGGTCTAGAAGAACTAGGTTCATGTACTTGAAGTAATCCTGCCAATATCTGTCCTATACAGTGAGTCGGTTATGAGTAACATGAGATGACTGGTCTAGAGAGGCATACTGAGAGAGGCTTTGAAGAACATCTGAAAGAGAATGTACCAGAGTTGATTTCCATTTCATAAGAATCAGACGTTTGACCAGAAGAGAAAGTATGTTTAGCCATCTAAAATTCGCATGTGAGAGGAGAGAGCTATTGGGGATAAGGATGCCTGGAAAGAATAGCTTGGGGTCAAAAGGTAGTTTTTGTCCTGTTGCTCTGGAGACAAGTAAACAGACTTTATGCCAGAGCTTATTAATGGGAGCGCAAGACCACAAGATATGAAGTAGATCCCCGTTGGCCAAATTGCAGCGCCAGCAATTATTATTATTTAAGAGGCCCATTCGTTGAAGCTCAGATGGGGTTCTATACCAAAGATGTAGGATTTTAGTTTGTATTAAAGAACTACGGGCATCTTTAAAGGTATTATGTGCACTACGCTAACAATTACTTCATTGTGCGTCTGAAATATTGTAGTTAAGAAGAGTACTCCATTTATTTTTGGCCTGTATAGACTGATCAGGTGGATTATCAATAATGTCTTTGTAAATGGAGCTATTTAATTTTACTGATAAATTAGTCCAGTGCGAGATGTATGGGTTTAGAAGAGTATGCCTATACACTAACCTAGAGAGAGAGTTATAAGCTGCCCGAATTTGTAAAAACTTCCAGAAGTCCTGTTTAGGAAGTTTCCATGTGACCTGCAAGTCTGAGAATGATCTAAGAGTGAGTGAATTCTGGTCCAAGATATCTCCGTGAAAGAAAATGCCTTCGTTCCTGCATGTACGACAGAAAATTGGGTGATCTTCTAGAGTGAGCAGTGGATTGCCCCATAAGGGGGCATAAAACCAGGGTGTTGGATTGGATTTCAGGAATTTGTGGGTTAGTTTCCAATAAAGAACAGAGGATGATATAGTCAGGTGAGATTTTAGTTTAGAGGAAATGGGATTAAAAATGAAGGAAGTGGGAACTCCTCACGGGCACAATGCGGATTCCATTGCAACCCATAGTGGTGAGTGAGGGGAGGGTTTCTGAAACCATTTAATGGTTTGGACCATTCGGAAGGCCCAGAGGTAGCCTTTGAACCAGGAGAGTCCGAATCTCCCTTTTTCCCAATGTGATCGAAGTTTGTTACGGTTAAATCTCAGTGGCTTCCCATCCCAGATAAAGTTACCTATTAATTTATCAATTTTAGCAAAAATGGAGGATGGTAAGACTAAAGGAATATTGACAAAGATGTAGAGAATCTTGGGAGAAATGGACATCTTAATGGCTGCAATTTTCCCCATGAAAGAGAGATTAAGAAGCTTCCATCTGTCCAGAATTGTTTTGATGTTATACTAAATAAATAAATAAAATAAAAAATAAGGGGTTAAAGTTAATGTCCCATATCTTCCCTAAGTTACTAGTAATTTTGATTCCTAGATATGTTATACCCTGTGGTGACCAGTGGAATCTAAGAGGTATGTTCATAAAAGCTTTACAGTGGTCGTTAAGGGGCATAGTTTGTGATTTGCCATAATTCAAAGCAAGGCCAGAAATTTTAGTAAAATTATTAAGCAAATCAACCAACAGAGGCCCAGCCTCATTTAGATTTTCAAGTAAGATTAAGAGGTCATCCGCGTAGGAGAGAGAAACATATCTTGAATTGCTCACAGGTATGCCCATAATGCCAGAAGATTGATGTAAATAAGCAGTCAGGGGTTCCATGGCTAAAATAAACAGGGAAGGTGACAGGAGACAGCCTTGTCTAGGTCCCCTTGCTAGATGAAAGTAAGAGGAAAGGGTGGAATTAGTAAATACTTTAGCAACAGGGGAGTTATATAATAGCTTGATCCAGGAGCAAAAGGTACGAGAAAGACCAAAATAAGATAAAACTTGATGAAGGTAGTCCCAGTTTAAGGAGTCAAAGGCCTTCTCAAAATCAATAGCTATGGCTGTAGCTGGTGTCTTGGGGGATTTGGCTTTGTGAATTAAATTAAATAAGGAACGTAGGTGATCAGAACTAGATCTATGTTTAATAAAAAGAGCTTGAGAACAGTGAGTTAGCTTGGAAATCAAGGATTCACGCCGAGAAGTTAGTAGTTTAGCAAATATCTTCCCATCCATGTTTAATAAAGAGATGGGCCTATAACTTGCGGGGTGAGTAGGGTCTTTTTCTTTCTTAGGAATTAGGGTTATGATTGCTTTGGTGCAAGGTGGGGGAAGCTTGCCAGTATTGGAAGCTTCTTGATAAACATTAAGAAGAAGGGGACATAAGGTGTCTGAAAACATTTTATAGAAATCGACAGGGAATGCATCACCCCAGGGGATTTGCCAGATTTCAAGGAAGACAAAGCTTTCTGGATTTCCTGAAGCGAGAAGGGTTCATCTAAAGAATTTGTTTCAAGAGTAGAAAGATGAGGAAGATGTAACAATTTAAGGAACTGTTGAATTTGTAAAGTAGATGGAGGATTTGTGTTAGAGTATAGTTTTTAATAAAAGGTTTTCATGATACGGTTTATAGAGGGGTTGTAGGAGTGAATTGTACCCTGTTCATCTTTTAGGCTTAGGATGTGTCATTCCATTTGTTGTGCTTTGAGCTGGCAAGAGAGGAGTTTCCCATTTTTATCGCTGTGTTCCCAGAACTTATATTTAAGTTTAAACAAGGCCAGTTCGGTTTTACAAGATATTAATTTGTTAATTTTAACTCTAAGCTGAAGAATTTCAAGGTGAAGCTGAGAATCAGGATGGTGCTTATTAGAAGAAAAGTATAAATTCTCTTTAGCCTTGAGAGATTTTTCCAAGTCAGTCAGCTGTTGTTCCCTTACTCTTTTCCTATGTGCAGTACAACTGATAATTTTCCCTCGGATCGTAGCTTTAAGAGCTTCCCATACAGAGGACCTAGAAGATTCGGTTGGGATATTGTGAAAGAGGAAGTCCTGAATTTGTGCTTTGATCATGGGTAAGAAATTGGGATCTTTGAGAAGGAGAGGGTCTAGCCACCAGTAAGAAGATTTAGGTGCTAATGGGCACCACAAAAGTAGCAATTTCACAGGGGAATGGTCTGAGATTATGATGAGAGAGATGGATGAATCAATAGTTTTTTCCATTATAACATGAGAGACTAACCAGTAGTCAGTTCTACTGTATGTCTTATGTAGAGAGGAGTAAAAAGTAAATTCTCGATCACGGGGGTGAAGGAGGCGCCATACATCAGCTAATCCAACATCTTGCATTAGAAAGCAGAGAGAGGGTTTTAATACTTCTAGGGTGGGCCGCTGTAGTGGGGCTACTTCTGTCAATGCTGGCTTCTAAAGCTAAGTTAAGATCCCCTCCAAGAATAACTGGTGTATTATCAGTGTTAAAGGATAGAATCTGTTGAGCTAAATTATGAATAAAACTCCGGGGAATCGGAGTTGGATGCATAGACATTAACAAACAGAAGAGGACCAGAGTTGGTATTCAGTTTAACCATCACCCATCTGCCATCAGTATCGGAAATGGAGTTTACAAAGGACCATTTGAGACTCTTATGAATAAGAATAGCAACTCTTCTTTTTTTTTGAGGTATAGGATGATTCGTAGACCTGACCGACCCACTCTTTTTTAAGTCTATGAACATCCTCTGCTAATAATTTTGTTTCTTAAAGGAAAGCAATTTGTGTTTTATGTTTTGAGATGTGAAAGAATTTGCTTCAAGCTAAGGAGAATTAAGTCCCTTACATTCCATGTATATAAAAGTATGTCACCTATTGTTAGTGTTAAAGAAAGGAATAATCGCTGGAGTGTGAAGGACAAATAAATGAGGCAGAGGATGATTAGAATACAATATAGAGAGCTTGCGCATATGCAGAGAGTGGCAGGAACATTCAAGCCAAAAAAATGAGATGTATGATACATGAGTAGCACAGATATCTTTTTAAAGTTAGAATAGAGATGGGGAAGGAGAAAAGTCATTAACAACAACAACACTAGTAAGCTAAATAACAAAGAAAACGTTTTATGGGTGTGAGGAGATATGAGTCAGCCAACTGGCTAAGAGACTGTCTCGCCACACTCTGGGGCGTCGACGTAGGGAGGAGACTAGGGAGTACCAGTTATAAATATTGGTCCAAACCTAAGTCTGATCTCAGTAATATAATAGAGTAAGTATTCCTGATAAGCTAAACTGAAAGGGAATAATACCAAGAAAGGCAGGGGACTATAATAACCTCAGCTTAGTTCTAAGCTAACAGGACATGGTATAAGTATAAGGATAAAGCTAAACACCATAACTTATTTATAAACATTAGTAGTAATAGTACAAGATATACCAACTTGAAATAACAGTAAATTAAAGAACCATATACGAGATGCCAGTACAGCCTGGACATAGAGCAAGGAATTCAGGGAGCCAGGTGGAATGCAAATGAACAACTATAAAAGGAAATGTAGATGATTACCACATTAGAGTGACTCTAAGTATACTTTGCAGTGCAACAGAGTAAGTACATAATAAATACAATATTGAGGGGGAAAGAAGAAAGGGGAGGCCAATTTAAGCCCTTACGCCCTGAGCCAAATGAAAATCGGGATTATGTGGAGAGGTATAGGCTTCGGTGATAACTGTAGACAGAAGAGATAGTCATAGTAAAGGTCAGTTCAGATTACTCGAAAATCACCTAAATAGGTATTCTATGGGGTGGCTAGGTCTAGAAGACTAGGTCCAGTGAGCCCCAAAACAGGAGGGACCACACAGCAGTGGATTTCTATAATATCTGTAGGCTTCGAGTAAAATAAGGAGCAAAAGGAAGATATAGATTAACAATCCATGGCAACAGTACACCAAACATAGCCCACCTCTTTGAGTGCTAATGATAGTTCCATATTGTAAACAGGAGGTAGTAAGAATAATGGAGCGTAGGGAAGGAGATAGATTAAATGTAGTTGCCAATAATACTTAAGAACCTGTCATGTATAATAATTCACATATGAAAAAAGAAAAGGCAATAATCAGGATGCATACCAATTGAAGATATGCAACTGAACAGCCAAAAGACTATAAACCTGATGCACTGCTAAATTGGAGAGTAAAAGGCTACATACAGAGAGCCTGTTTAGTGAGGCAACGTATAAGATCTAACACTAAAATAATGGGTTAGAAAAGCATTGCTGATATACCAAAGTTCCCTTGAAGACCTTTAAGCTGCTCGTTTAAACACTGCAACAAAAAGTAAATTGATACGCCAGTGATGTACAGCCTTTGCTTTCTGCACCCGCTTGGAGCGAAAGCAACCAGGTAGCATAGACTGTAGAGCAGGCAGCTAGGCAGAAAAAGTGTACTGGCACTCCTTTTAAGTATCCTGGAAGCAAAACCTACCAAGATATAGCAACTGTGACCATATTACTGATCATATAAGCTCATGACACCTTAGATTTATTAGCAGGATTGTGACTGTTGATGTTCTTGCTTCTGGTCTTTGCCCTACGTTTCTTTTTGGGCAGCTCTAAAGATTTGAGGGGGGAACCTGCAACAACTTCTGCCCATGAAGTATTGGCAGAAATACATCCCTGAGGCACAGGGCCCAAATTAGAGGGATGTTAGCCTGAAATTTGCTGGAAAGATCCTCCTGCGAGTGCATGTCATCCTCAAGACAGCAAACTTATTGTTCAAGGAATAGAGAGGTTGATTTGAAGGTGAGAGGCTGCAGCTTGGGGTGTTTGGGTGAAACCTGCTAGAACAGCATGAACGTCTTGAAATATAATGCCCCGACAGAGCTTCTCTTGCAGCGTGTTGATTGCCTTGAGGTCAAATCAGTTGCAGGCGTTGCTGCCTAGGGCTGTGAGTTCTCAACACTTTCCCCATGTCCCTGTACTGCCTCGTCCACCCTCCTGCGGATACTAAAGCTGTGTTCAGGTTGCCAATTGCTGCTGAACCTCCCAGGGTAAGATTGCAGAGAGAGACCTCCAGATAGTTGGCTAAGGCGTCGGGGGTTTCAAAATCCTTGAAGGAAGAGCCTGAGAAAAGGCGTAGTGTCACAGGGTAACGTAGAGCAAATTTAATGCTTCTTTGGTGGAGGATTTAAGTGGATTGTAGGCCTTCCTTCTGATGGTTAAATCTTTTGAAAAGTCTCTGTAGATGGAAATATTAAACTCTTGCCACTGAAGTTTCCCCATTTCTCTGGCTCGTTTCAGTATTAATTCTGTGTGGGAATAGTTCAAGAAGCGAGCAATGATAGGCCTTGGTCACTGGTCTGATGTTGGCCTGGGACCCAGAGTGCGGTGAGATCGCTCAATGATTAACGTAGGGTCAGGAGGCAGTTTAAGCATTGCAGGCAGCACATGTAATAAAAGCGCAGTAGTGTCACCTAATTCTACACCTTCAGGGAAGCAAAAAAATTGTAAATTTTAGCGATGATTACGATTTTCAATATAGTCAGTTTTGGCATGTAGGGATTTAATAGTTCGATCTTGATTGCGGACAGTAGCCTGGAGGTCATGAATAGTAGTGGTGTTACAGGCTGTTGCTTTCTCATTAAATGCAATTTTCTGGCTGAAAGTTTCAAGAGTGATCCATTCTGTTTTGTGGAGGTTTTTAGCTCATTAATCTCAGCCATCAGTTTAAAAAACAATACTTCCACTCTAGCAAGTGAGCTTTGCTGTGCTTGGAGATATGCCATAATGCTGAAGGATGAGGCCTAGTATGCTGCAGTACAGTGTAGAATATAAGTAGGTGATGGATCAAAAATGACTTACAAACTGTGTCAGGCGTAAGATTACAGGATGGTTACAGGAGTTGGTAACAAAGAAAGGTCTGGTGAAGGCTGGGTGAGGTTAGATTGCAGTCATTCCTGCAGAGATTGTGAACTATGCTGCCATCTTCTGCCTGATCAGGCCACGCCCGTGTTCAAACTTTCAGTGTAAAGCAGATCGGCACAAGGAGATGCCTTGTGAAAAAATATTAAAAGAAGAAGAATTATTTATATAGCACTTTTCATACACAGTGCATCCCAAAGCACTTTACAAGCAATGCTAGACAGGTAGTGAAGTGACTGAATGTGTAGTTGCAGCCATATCGTACATCATCACCCACATGCAGCCTAGACAACTGCGTGATTCGGTTTTATAGAAACATGATGGCAGAAAAGGACCGCCTGTCCCACCTAGTCTGCCCAAGGTGCCTAGCAGAGGACTAGGACTTCCTCCAGTGCCCTTAATTCTCCCTCCGGCACCCTCTTTCCTTGCCCCTGCCCGCTCCTGATACCAGACCCATGTGGCCATCCCATGCTGTCTTAAAGCCCTTTATGATGGACTCCCCTATCACCTCCTCTGGGAGCCCATTCCATTTCTCCACCACCCTTTCTGTGGAAAAAGTTCTTCTTGTTGTTTCCTCCGAACCTGCCTCCCTCTACCTGTAGCATATGTCCCCTGGTCCTCTTCTGCCTCTGTAGTTTAGAAAGTCCCTCTTCTGGCTTTTGGTTTATCCCCTTAACATATTTAAAGGTCTCAGTCATATCCCCCCTATCCCTTCTCTGCTTCAGGGAGTACATTCCCAGTTCCCTCAATCTGTCCTCATATGTCAAGTGACTGAGCCCTGCTACCATCTTAGTAGCTCTTCTCTGTACCCGCTCCAGCCTGTCCACATCCCTTCTCAGGAACGGTCTCCAGAATTGCACCCCGTATTCCAAATGCAGTCTAACCAACTGTTGATATAAGGGGATAGATGACCTCTCTTTTACTGCTAGTGAATCCCCTCCCGATGCAGTCCAACATCCTGCTAGCCTTGGCTACCGCCCTTTCACACTGTTTAGCTACCCTCAGGTCCCTGGAAACAATAATTCCCTAGTCCCTCTCCTCCTCCGTCACTTCCAGGGCCAGACCCCCCCAGATAGTAAGTCTCACTCTAGTTTCTGCTTCCTAAGTGCATGATTTTGCACTTTTTGATGTTAAAGGCCAATTTCCATCTTTTGGACCAAGCCTCTATTAATCCCAGATCCCTATGCATATTCTCCATTCCCTCGTGGTTATCCACCCTATTACAGACCTTCACGTCATCCACGAAGAGACACATCCTTCCCTTTAGTCCCTCCATTATAACTGCCACGAATATGTTAAAAAGCAGTGGCCCCAGCACCGACCCTTGGGAAACCCTCACTTGTGACAATTTCTTCCCCTGAGGTGATGCCATTTACTATTACCCTCTGACTCCTACCCTTTATCCAGTTTCGCACCCATCCAACTACCCCTGCCCCCAGTCCCAGTCCATTCAATTTATTAATTAGTCCCCCCATGCAGTACGGAATCAAACACCTTCCTAAAATCAAGATACGCAATATACAGAACCCCTTGATCCACCCCAGTGACCCAGTCGAAGAAGCTCTATTAAGTTCGTTTGACAGGACTCCCTTTGGTGAATACATGCTGATGCTTATCGATAAGGTCATTTTCCTCCAAATAATGCAGAATCCTGCTGTTCAGTAGCGTCTCCATAATTTTACGTACTATGGATGTTAAGCTCACAGGCCTATAGTTACCTGCCTCCTCTCTACACCCCCCCCCCCTTGTGGAGAGGGTCCACATCTGCCCTCCTCCAATCCTCTGGGACCTCCCCTGTCTCCAGGGACCTACTAAATAGAGCTGCCAAGGGAGCTGCCAGAATATCCCTAAGTTCCCTCAGCACCCTAGGCTGTACCCCATCTGGCCCCATGGCCTTATCCACTCTTAACTGCTCCACCTCCCTCAAGACTGCCAAGACTGCACCCTCCTCAAGTGGGCTCATATCAACCCCTATCTCTGCCTTATCCCCAGTACTGATGTCCCCAAACTCTCCCCACCCCAAATATTGAGCAAAAAAAAGTTGTTTAATAACTGCACCTTATCCCCATCTTCCTCCATAAAGACCCCCTTATTGTTTCTGTTTGTTTATCCCCCTACCAGTTTTCCTCCTCTCACTGACATACCGAAAAAAACCTTTGTCCCCAGTCTTGACTGATTGGGCAATTTCCTCTTCTGCTCTGTCCTTCACTCTTCGCCCCTCTCTGCCTATCTCCTTTTGCCTCCTCTGATATATTTCCCAGTTCTCCCCCCTTTGCATTGTCTTGAACTTCTTGATCGCCCTCCTCTTCTCCCTAACCCTGTCTGCTAAACCAAAGAGGCTTCCTCTTCCTTCTCATCTTATGAACCCTCCTGACAGGGAGCTATCGCCCCAATTATTGCCTCTTTAAAGCACTCCCACGTGTCCTCTACCCTTTCCCACTGATCACTCCCCTTAACGCCTCCCGCACGTAGTCCCCCATGCTGATAAAATCTACCCTTCTAAAGTCAAGCACTTTTGCCTTGGTTCGAGTACCCACCGCAGATGTTTGCACATTGAACCAGACAATACTGTGGTCACTTGAACCAAGGTGTTCCCCCACAGCAACTTCACCCACCCTGTCACTGTTTGTCAGGACTAAGTTCAGCAAGGCCCCTTCCCTGGTGTGTTCCATAACCAGCTGCCTCAGGAGGGCTGCCTGCAGACAATCCACTATAGCCTTGCTTCTCCCTGATTTGGCCGATGAGGTTTCCCATCTCACGTCAGGTAGATTTAGATGCCCCATCAACAGCACCTCACCTTTATGAGCCATTTTTATTATTTCCTCCAATATTACCTCGCCCTCTGAGTCTGTTTGTGAGGGCGGCCTGTAGATCACCCCAACACTTACAACCTCCCCCTTCCCAATGGGCAGTGCTACCCAAATGGACTCTGCTCCTCCCGTTCTACTCTGTACTTCCACTGCCCTGATACCCTCCCTCACATACAGTACTTCCCCCCCCCTTCTAGTCTCACTGTCCTTCCTGAAATATGTGTACCCGAGTAATTCCATGTCCCAGTCCTGGTCCCCATGACACCAAGTTTCCGTTATCCCCACCAGATAAAGTCCTGCCTCAGCCATGACTGCTGCCAGGTCTGGAACCTTGTTGCCTAGGCTCCTTGCATTTGCGCACATTCCTCTTCACTTTCCCAGCCCCGTGCTTCCTTGATCACTCTGTATCTTACCCTTTCCCTCTCCCCTCGGTGTATATGCTCTTTTCCTATACCTATACTGGTTTTGACTTATGCTTTTTTTGGGGGGGTCTGTCTCCCCTGAACCTCCCTCAGAGGCTTGCAAAGTCCTGCCCACCCCAGTTTAAATTTAGCTTACCCTCCAAGAATTCCTCCAATCTGCATGGGAAGGGGAATGTTGGACAGGACACCAGGAATGTCCCCTACTCCTTGTGAAGAGTGCTCTGGGTTCTTTTACTTCCACCTGGACACCCACCAGGACAGCATCAGGATGGGCAGAAGGGACCTCGGGTTAACGTCTCATTCAAAGAATGGCATACCCCAGCAGTACAACACCCCCCATATACTGCACTCAGATGCCAGCATTTTAAGTATGAGTCCAATCCCGGTGTGTGACGAGAACCCACGACCTTCTGGTCCAAAGGCAGATGTGTTACCAATTGAACCACACTGACACCAAACATTAGTCGGTTCCAGAGTTATAAGGATTTAAACGTTTTGTTTCTGAGCACGCTCAGTAGGGTTTCCAGGACAGCTGGTACTTATTTATAGTTTGCTCAATAGCACAAGTATAATTAGGGTTGGGAAGGCTGTTTAATGTTAACCCCAAAATTTGGCACCTTAATACCTTTGGTACTGTTAGGCTAAATTACCTAAAATATTGCATGTGTGTGTCTGGGCGGCAAGCAGGGACTCTGGCCAAAAGTGCTATTTTGCAGAATTAGAATAAGCAAACCTCCAATAAATCACAAATTCAAAATTAAGTTTCTGTGTTGCTTCATTTTAAAGTTATGAGCTATTTTGTAATCCTGATTTCACTACCTGTTCAAAAAAAACAGTTTCAGTGAAGAGCTGCTGCTGCTGCTGATGTCATCTCCAGAACTCGCAGTATAGTCGTCCCTGTCAGCAAGCTTACATGACCTGTTTCTGCAAAGTTAAAAATCATGTGCAGTGGTT
Source organism: Neoceratodus forsteri (assembly GCA_016271365.2). Classification (NCBI taxonomy): domain Eukaryota; kingdom Metazoa; phylum Chordata; order Ceratodontiformes; family Ceratodontidae; genus Neoceratodus; species Neoceratodus forsteri. Next base: position 195,844,191 of record CM028137.1, on the reverse strand, counting down.
TTTACAAGTAATAGAGGCAGCAACATTCAAAAAACATTTCTATAAAAACTATGTGTGTTTCATGTTTTGGAATAAAGTTGACAAATTCATATTTTTAATGCCTTTTTGATGTGGTCCATTTCTCCAGGGTTGCTGAATGCTGAGTCAGCATGCCTTCAGGCTGCTGATACCATTTGGGGAGCTTCTCTGCTGTGTCTGTTAGGAAGTTGTATTGCTACTAGTATTGCATAATGTTGGTAACTTCACTGCTTTATAACAAGTTTTAAAGCGCACCTTTCCCTGTCCTTTTGACTTTCATGCATAAATTACCCATTCTTGCATTGATTCTGGAGTTGTAGTTCATTACTGTCCTCTGCAGTTAGTTTTTGCATTCTGCAAAATGAATGAAATGCAATTCCAGAATCAGTGCAATAAGGGATAAATCTCTATCTCTCAACAAAATATTGCTCTGTTGTATAAGATGTCTTTTCCTAGCAGTTGAAACTCGCTCTTCTGTTCTTGTAAGTTTCCTGGTCAGTCTTTCACAAGTTCAAGTTCAAGTTTATTGTAGAAAAACTCCATTGAGGAAGCTCATTCACAAGGAGGTTGTTTGACACAGACAGACAGTTACAGATTGCATAATCGACAAAACAGTACAAATTCAAGTACAGAAATATAGGCATAAAACAACAATGACATAGAAAAATACAAGTACTGAAAAAGGTACAAAGTGCATGGTTCAGAGTAAACAAGGCAGCTGATTTCCAGGTGATTAAGAGGAAGCAGTGGGCTATGGTTAAGAGCAGCGAGCTAGGATTAGAAGCAGCTGCATGTATCTTTTATTTTGGCTGCAGCCAACCTTTTAAATAAGCTGACAGGGACAGTACCGGGAAGCTTCAGTACGCCTTGGAGCTGATTCCAGATAGTTGGGAGTACGCTCAACATGGCCCACTTGTCGAGTGAGGTGCAAGTTCTCGGTATATCAAGGAGGAGGAGGTCATTTTTCCTAAGAGAGTAGGCGCTGTGGGAAATATGGAAAAGGGTTGTTAGATAGTTCGGGAGCTTGTTCAGGAGTAGCTTAAGAGTCCAGATACCAGCATGAAGCGTGAGTCTAGTTGAGAGTGATATCCAGCTAGCGGCTACATACAAATCGCAATGGTGGGTTTGGTAGGTTAGGTTTGTCATGAACCATATGACGCGGTGATAGAGGATGTCTAGCTTGGTAAGTCCTGAGGCCACTGCGGAGGAATAGAATAGATCTCCATAGTCGAGTAGCGGCAGGAAAGTGGCCTAGACCAGCCTAATTCTGGTATCCACTGGAAAGAGGGACTTGTTACAGAGGAAGAAACCTAACCTAATTTTTAACCTCCTTGCCAGATCGTCGAGGTGGTCGTGAAATGAAAGCTTGTTGTCTAGCCACATACCAAGATAACTGAATTTGGAGGTGATTTCAAGGGGTTCACCTAATGTAAGAAGGTGGTCATGAAATCTTTGTGCGTGTTTGTAAGGGAAATGGTTGTGGTGTTTGGGGCAAAGATCATGGCCTTGGTTTTCTTGGCATTGAGGAGGAGTTTGGCATTGATTAGGTTGATTTCTAGTTGTGCAAAGTTGGCTTGGAGTACATCCCTCACTTCAGCCAGTGTAGGGCCTGTTGTGTACAGTACTGTATCGTCTGCGAAGAAATGCAGATAGGACTTGGATATGTGTGCCAAGGTTATTGATGTACGGGGAGAAAAGGATGGGGCCTAATATGGAGCCTTGAGGGACTCCCCTGGCCACTGGGAGGGATGCAGAAAAAAAGGCCATCAGCTTTTACTTTCTGGGTCCTTCCAGATAAGTACAGTAGCTGGTAAACCACTGGGCAGCAAGGGGGATGGCGCCTACTTTTATTAGGCTTGAGACTAACAGATTGAGGTTGACAGTGTCGAACGCTTTGCTGAGATCTAAGAATACTGCACCAGTAACTTTCTTGGAGTCCATGGCGGTGACCCATTCATTGGTAACTTTGGCTAGAGCGTGACTGTACTATGGTTGGGCGGAAGCAGATGCATGAGTTGGTTGAAGAGATGATTTGATATGGAGTTTTATTTGGGAGTAAACTAGCTTTTGAGGACTTTGGAGAAGACAGGCAAGATTGAGATGGGCCTGTAGTTGTTTAGGTCGCATGGGTCCCCTGACTTGAATAATGGGAGGACGTGGGCAGATTTCCAACAGGAGGGAACAGTGGCAGTGGAAATAGAAAGATTGAATATGTGGAGGATGGGGCAGTGAGGTGGAGGTAGCCTAGTTTAAGAAAAAATGTTTCTAGACCATCGTCCCTTCCACTTTTCCGAATGTCTATGTTAAGAAGTGAATCTTCGACTTATTTATAGCTAAGCGGGAGCAACTGGAGTGGGCAGGTCAATGTTTGAGAGGCAAGGTTATTACAGTTTTGGTTGCTACCATGGGTTGCATAAGGCAAAGAGTCGAAAGCTAGGCCAGCAGTTACAAAATGATTGTTGATTTCCTGGAGGATTAGGCAACTGTTTTCCACTGTCCTACCTTTGCTGAGGATCTTCAGTGGGATGAAGGGGGCTACAGGCCAACCTTCAACGGACTTGAGTGTCTTCCAGATGGGGTTATTTCTGCATGAAAGTCAAAAGGATTGGGAAAGATGCTGACAGCAACTCTGTCTTCTCTCAATCCACATATTTTGTTACCAAGGCCGAAGAAAGTCAATTTTACAAAAAAAAACATACTAACAAGGCATTTGGATTTTGGCATAATGCATTGCTACAGGGTGTCTTGGGGAAGGGGGATCATAGTATGTACATTGAGTATTGGTAGTTTTCCCTTGCAAAATTGCTGTGACTGCACTGTACATAGTGTGAGTCACTCCTCTGCCCTACAGTGATGCCATCGAGAGCCAGCAGCCCAGTAGCTGAACAGCGAAGGCAAGTGCAGCAGGGCTCAAAAACAAATCCAAATTATGAAGGCAGAGTAAGCCTTTGCCAAAAATAACAAATGCACACACCCCTTTGTGGAGGGGTTGTGGGATAACAGATGGACCAGACACCAAACTTCAGGTTCAACACACAATCTCTATGTGATGCTTATTCAAAATACAAGAAATAAGTTTCTGCAATGCCATATTCCTTCTTCAATACATCAGTTTGCAGCAACAGACTATGAATATCCTCTCTCTGCACTTAGCCAGCACCTACTGACACTGATCTCTGATCCAGTTCACTAGTTGAGATGTAGCGATAACCCTTATGCAGGCCTTATTTGGCCCAAAAAGAAAAAAAAACATAACAAGCTATAAACAAAAAATCTCAATGCAGAATCATTGAAAGAAGGGTTACCCCAAAGGGCATTGGCAACAAATCAAGTTTCAAAGAAGTACATCATCATATATACTTCCATAATGCAATGCATCATGGGATATATAACAATGATCATGACATTTCTGGCTTGTTAAGTTTACAACAATTTACATGCATTTTAAATAGCACAACTAGCTTAATTTCTTTAATAGTCACATAGTACTGTTTACCATTATCAAAACACCAAGTGCCATGGTATTTTAAACATTTACAGGTTTCATAAACATAAGGTATATTACGACATAGTGCTATTACATACTAAATCCAACAACGATTAACACAACCTGTTTTACATACATCTGGAGGTCACCACAATACCCTTCCTGTACGAGGACCTAAGAGGGAAAAATGAAAATTAAAGAGGACACTGTAGCATAGTTAAGGGAGGGAGAAGGGGGTGCCCACAGGTGGCCAACCTTATGGACTAGAAATAGAAAAGGATAGATTAGGCTTAGAAATAGAAGAACTGTTGCAACAGATTTAAGAAAAGGTCAGTCCTCAAGAGTGGCAGGAGCTCCCGGTCACATATCCACCACTTTTAGAGGGAAGCAGTTATTGCAGACTGCTTACCACCTTCTTGTCCCAGGAAGGGATGGAACTTCTACCCATCCATCTTCAGAAGCTCTGCCTCAGGGTCCCTATTACCGATAAACATTCTATCATAAACATGGTAGATATCATCATTCTTTACCCTGAGGCATAAACACATTTCTCAACAGAGAGTAACGGTACCTTCTCATCCCCTTTTAGGGAAAGTCTGTTATATTTCTTAACCAAAAATCTGGACGGCTATAAAGTCCAGTACCATAGAAAGACTTTCTCTGGGGTGAGTAACTACCTGCTCCAACCCCACTAGACAAGTCAGTTTTAAGCAGGGGTCCATTCCTAGGTTGAACCCCTCTACATAAACCCACTGTGACTCTTGATTCATTTCACTTGTTACAGATATAGACACCTGAGGGTATACACTCAAGGTGTTACCCCAACACAGGTTCCAATCCATTTTCCACCCACGTCTCCTTTGTAGGTTTTCACTCAGAAAAGAATAAAACACACGTACCACCTCAGACTTCTTGTCTGCCCTTGGGTACCTCTTTCTTTGACATCAGGCCCGCTCCCTGACCAAACATGCTACACTTTTGTCTACAGAAAGGGACCATTGCAGAGCCACCTCTGGCCTTGCCTGCAACTAACTTGACCCCTCTGTCTTACACAAAGTGTCTGCGGGAATATGGAAGGAGCAATAGTAGTTTCTACTCTCCTACTTCAACCTTTTATAACTTATGACCCCAAATCTGTGGTCATCTTATCCCCAGGCAGGTTTCTGCAGAAACCTACAGGACACCAAGGAAACCCCCATGCTGAATACCCTGCAATGGTAAACAGCAAGTTCCTTAACTTTTTAACTCTGGGGTGTCTTAGTAAACATCCTTTTAGTCACTGTGCTATTTTAAGCCATCTGTTACCATCTAGTACCTTGTAACCCATGTGAGAGTTTCCCTTTTTCCAAGGGTGACATTTTTTTTAAATGATCTCTACCCTCCTTAACTATAACATACTGTAACAGTTTGACAATATTAGTATTTTCAGCATGCAGTATACCCCAGTCAATACTGTTACTGGATTTAGCTGCATCAATATAAGAAAAAGTCCCTTCAGCCTCACAGGCTTCTTCTTACTTGCTTGGAATCTTCAACCCTAGCTCAATATCACTAGACACAGTCTTACCTGGGGTCTCACATTCAAGTTCCATACTTGCATCTCCGACCTCCAACAGGTAACATCTTGGGAACACAGGAAACAAAGGAATATTCTGCTCAGTCAGGGGGTCCTCCTCAAACTGAGCCCACGAAAAATCCTCCAACTCTTTGTCCAAGCTCTCCAGCAGGAACCTCTTGAGCACCTGACACCACTGTTCCACCTCTCTGCGTAGTCGGTCTGCCTCCAGCCATTGCCCACTCGTTCAGTGGACAATCCTCATCAGGGTCTTCACCTCCTGGGCATTGTTTCTCGCACCTCCAGTCTGCCTCGACCTGCATCTCTTCATTGTCTTCAGTCTTGGCCTTCCTCCGAGCTCTCAGGTCCAGTCCAGGTAGCAGCTTCTCTCCATCTGCCAGTCATGGTTCTGGGCCGAACTCCATGGACTTTCTTCTCCAGCAGCTCCCGGTGCATCGGTCCACCTGGGATATATGGGTGATATCCACCAGAAAACATCCCTCTTCAGCCAGTCCAGACACTTCCACCAAGTTATCCCACCTCTGACACCAAGTCTGTGGAGGGGTTGTGGGATAACAGATGGACCAGACACCAAACTTCAGGTTCAACACACAGTCTCTGGGCAGTGTTTATTCAAAATACAAGATGTTTTTAACTGTACCCTGGGAATCTCCAGCAATCCCTCCTCGGCTGAGCAAAGCAGTCTGAGGGGACAGTAAGGATTCAGAAGATCTTGCAGATAACATGGAATCTGTCAGTGTAGGGCTTTATTGGTCAGCAAGGTGACCTTGAAGGTGATCCACCACTGAACTGGAAGCCAGTGCATTTCATGCAGCACAAGTGTAATGTCACTAGATCAGGTGGATCCAGACAACAACCACCTGGCCGCAGCATTCTGCACCAGCTGCAAGTGGTGGATATCAACCCCTGGAAGCCCTAGGTACAGGGAGTTATAGTAATCTAGGCTCGAGGTCACAAACACGTGAACCAGGGTTGGAAGGTCACTGGATGGAACAAGGTGCTTAATCCGGGCGATGTTCCTCAGGTGGTAAAAAGATTACTTGACCACAGCCGACACCTGAGAACGAAGTGTTAGCCCGTCATCAAGAATCACCTCCAGATTGCATGCCCATTCAGAGGTCAACAACTGGGTACCCGCAACCCAAAGCCCTAAGGGACATCCCACCACTGTCCCCTCTATCCAGTGACCCGGTTCCACTACCAGCACCTCAGTCTTGTCGCAGTTGATCTTTAACTAGCTGGTGTTTATCCAGTCCTGGATTTCCGCGAGGCAGTTGTTAAACACTGAGAGTGCACTAGCCTGGTCAGGCATAAAGGACAGGTAGAGCTGAGTGTCATTTGCATAGCAGTGAAAACTCGGCCCATACTGTCTCACAGTGTCTCCTAATGGCACCATATACACCGCGAACAACATGGGGGACAGCATGGAGTCCTGCGGGCATACCTCTCAACTGTCCCTGGTTTTCAGGGATGTCCCTGATTTTGCCTCAGAAATTTCTTCTGTCCCTCCTAAATTTGGTGCTTCTGTCACTGAAGAGTAGGGATTTGAATCACAAAATAATGCTAGCCCTTGGTGTTACAGTCTAGTTCTCATTAAGAAAATGCTATTCACACTAGGAAGCATGTTGTACACAGCTTCTGGAAATAATATTCCTATCTTTTCAGATGTGTCCCTGATTTTGGTCATTTGTCCCTGATCATTTTAAGCCTTGTCCCTGATTTGTGATGAGGGAGGTTCAGAGGTGTGCCTGCGGGACCCCACATGGCAGAGAGAATGAATTAGAGGAACAAGTCCCGGATACCACTCTCTGCAACCTGCCTGTGAGGAAAGAGTGAAACCTTCTGAGGACTGTACCAGACAGGTTGCAGATGACCCACAGGCACTCCAGCAGCACCCCAAGGTCCACGGTGTCAAAGGCTGATAAGAGATCAAGACGTACCGAGATGGAACGGTGTTTCTGGTCTCTCGCAATCAGGAGATCTTTGAGCACCCGAACCAGAGCAGTCCCTGTGCTATGTCTCTTACGACATCTGGACTGGAGAGGATCATAGATGTCATGGATGGTAAGATGATTCTCCAGTTGCAGCGCAACAACTTTCTCAATAACCTTCCCTACAAAGGGGAGGTTAGAGACCGGTCTGTATTTAGCAGAGCAATCCAGGTCAAGAGAAGATTTCTTGAGAAGGGGTGTTACCACGGCCCCCTTTAGGGAGTTAGGAAACTCACCCATCTCAAGTGAGCACCAGATTAACTCTGCTAGAACTGGGCCGATGACATCCACACACCCTATTAAAAGGCGGGCAGGGCCTGTATCTAAGCTACAGCTAGTTGGCCGCATACCTTGGAGAATCTGCATGACATCCATGATCTCCAGCCAATCGAACTCCATCCAACAAAACCAAGGAGTAGCGACCTCACACCGACCACCACCACCCCCCATAGAGCACGGTAAGCAAATCTCCGACATGATGTTGGCAATCTTATCAGCAAAGAAGCAAGCAAACTCCTCACACTTAGCCTGAGTAAATGCTCTCCGAACTTGCAGACAGGCTGGACTGCCATCTGTCTACAGTTTGAAAGAGCTGAGCTGGTTGGTTCTGAGCTGCAGCAATCTCCCTGTACAGGAATTCTGCCTTCTTATGGGAGATTGCTGACTGATAGTCTCTAAAATGCTCCGTCAGTCTAAGTCTGTCTGTCATCAAGGGGAGTATGTGAAAGGGGAGGGTTGGGCAGACTAGATGGGCCGGAAGGGTCCTTTTCTGCCATCAAATTTCTATGATTCTATGATCCATAAAGAGGCACACGTTCTCTTTCAGCCCCTTCACAATGTCACTAATGAAGACATTGAAGAGGACCGTCCCCAGAACTGAACCCTGTGGTACCCCACTGGTCACCTCCCTCTCCTGGGATTCTATTCCGTTCACCACCACCCTCTGTGTCCTGTTGCTCAGTTAATTTCTGACCCATTATACCACCGTGGGACCTACTCCCAGACTGTGCAACTTGTTAACTAACTTCCTGTGTGAGATATTGCCAAATTCCTTGCTAAAATCTAGGTAGGCCATGTCCCCGGCCCCTCCCTGATCCAGCACCTTGGTTACCCAGTCAAGGAAATCTATCAGATTTGTTTGACAAGATCTCCCTAGCAGTCTCTTATCCTGTTTTTTTTCTTCACTTGCCACACTTAATGATACACACCTGTTTGTTTGTTTTTTGGAGGGGGTGAGGGGACTTTAACCCTTGCACTACCTCTTGCTTACCCAGATCGTTAGGTCTCATTTTAATGCTTTCAATAGCAGTGTCTCTTCCAGCTCTGCATTACTTTTTCAACTTCTGTTTTATCTGTATATCAAACAGTTCCTCAAAGGACAAAGTGATTCTTGGAATAGTAAAATAACACCCATAGTATCCCTTTATTGGCCAAATCATCCTTCTGCAATTACAAAATACTGTATGTTCCCGCTTCTCCATTTGCTGTATCTCATACTCTGTGCCCCAGGACTCTCGCTGGTTGAAGAGGCCTTTTAACTAGTTTCTGGTGATATGTTCTCGTTTTTTGCAATGACCAGAATAGAAAACAGATAAGATATTTCTGTACTTTAGACAGTTTATCGTGTGAAAAAAGACTCCCAGGAAGAGATCATCCCTTCAGTTTCATGTTTTGTTTCTTAAAAGCTCTCCTAGCTTTACCTCCTTTGACAAAATAAAGCAAACTGCACTGCATCTAAAGACTGAAAATGTGCCCTCAGAATGAAACTTTATTGAGCTAAGTCAAATCTAGTCACATGTGCATCAAGACAACCTATCAGGTGTACACAACCCATGATGTCAGGTAAGTGGAGTGCCTCAGAGACCATCCCCCACAATGTGCCCTCAGAATCAGGGGTGTAGCCAGGGATTTCAGATCAGCACTCCAAGTGGACTCACTGCTACCCCCCCTTGTTAGGGTGTGCTGGTGTGCTACCCCCACATGCATGGGTAAATGCAAATGCCATGCATCGCTCCCTAAGACAGCCACATACCAGCCCAGAGCCTGTAAAGTTGTGTTGCCCTTGGGATGCAATGACAGTGACCAGTCCTTCTAGTTTCAACTCCTATGAATAAAATTTTAGAAAGGTTCAGCATTTTCTTTGTTAGTTTTCATGGAAAAGGAAGCAGTTCAGAGTCTATTTGCTACCCCCCTGAAATAAAATTGCACACCATGGAGTACTTGGAGTATGCCTGGCTACACCCATGCTCAGAATGAAACTTTATTGAGCTAAATTAAAGAAAATGGTGGGCAGGTACAGGGTAAAACTCCAGTTCTTCATCTGGCTTCAGTAATTATTACACAGTCCTTTAATATTTTTTTTTAACATTACTATCCTGAACTGTGTTTCACACAGATTTGCTTGCCCTGTAAGAACATAACACCATTTGTGTTTGCCCTGACATTTCAGCTGTCAGATTTGCACCTTGAAATGTGAAATTCTAGCCACCTTCTGCCCAGAAAATCTGGAAGTCAATAATACATAGCAGTCATTAGGAACTGCGGTCTGTTGCAGTTTCTTTGAACACAGCAGGATCAGTCTCCTCATCTTTTGATGTCACAGAGGTAACAACTGTTGTTGCCAAAGAACCTTAGAGCGTGTTTACTGAAAGTCAGGCAAGCATTAAATGGTGTGAGCCCTGAAGGGAAACAAATGGCAATTAGAGCATATTCCTGACAGAAAAGGAAGTTTCACAACATATCAAGGTCCTAAAAAGTTGCTAGTAACGTGGAAAAGAGTGTCTTCCCATGTGAAAGAAGGGAAAGCAGTATTCTAGGACCCAGGAAAGGGTTATGTCTCTAGTGGTGTGAAGGTCATGGCATTTTAACTTGTTTCCTTTCATTGTTTTCAGGAGTGATAGAGCTCGTTGGATTACTGCACTGGGACAGAGCAGCAGTGACAGACAGATCACAGATCGAACAAGTAAGTGCTGAGAGTTTGACACCAAAGCAGAGCCACTGCCACCCAGTGGACACATGTAGGAACTCAAACCACTCAGTAATGTACGTAGCATGGCATTCCTAGTGAATTTTATTTATAATACAAAATAGGGCAAGTTTTGTTTCTGTGCTATTTATTGGTTCATCACAACAGTCCCAGTGTCATTTATACAATTCCTAGAGCTTGAAGCAAGATTCCAGTGTAACTGAACAAACAAGCATTTGTCAATGCTGAATGTTGTCGCGCTGGCATTGGCAGTGGCGGAGCTAGAGACGCATAGCGCTGTGATTTTGTTATTGTGTCCCAAAAGGTGATTTTGCTGTGAGCAACACGCCATTGTGCGCCACAGCTGCGAGCTGCGTTTGGGCAGGCTGGACAGCTGGACTGTTGATAGAGGTGTGCACAAATGCCAGTGGTGAAAATGTGGCATGAAAATATTGCAGATTGACAGAGTTACAAGGGTGCGTGGAAACTGTGCAGTGCACGCTTGCAACACAGTCATTGTATGGACTTTCGGCACCAAATTTTCAACACAGGCTTTTTAGGACCTCTGCTCATGAACAGCGTCACCGTCATTTCCTCAAACTGTCCCGAAAACTGATTTCGCACAGTGACCGTGCAATTCTGCGCTGGACGTGCGAAAACACATTTCAGTCAGCTGTACTGTTCATAAGGAGGTATGGAAAAATGCCAAAGATGAACAGCTGGAGTGAAACTATTACAAATTCACAGTCACGAGTGTGCATGTAAACTGCTCAACGCACACTCGTAAAACACTCATTTTATTGACTTTTGTCCCCAAATTTTCAACATAGGCATTTTAGGACATCTGCTAATGAACAGTGTCACTGCCATTTTCTTAATGTGTCTCGAACACGGGCTTTCCTTAGCGACCACGCAATTCTGCGCCGGAACTACGAAAACAGATTTTGGTCAGGATGTGAAAAATGACAGCTATACTGCTCATTAGGAGGTGCAGAACAATGGCACTGTAGAAAATCTGGAGTGAAAATATTATAAGTTTGCGAACTTACAAGCGTGTGTGCAAACTGCACAATGCACGCTCGTAACACAGTCATTTTATGGAGTATTGTCACCAGATTTTCAAAACAGGCATTTTAGGACCTCTGCTCATGAACAGTGTCACTGTCATTTTCATAATGTGTCCCGAACACTGATTTACTTTGCGCACACGCTATTCTGCGCCTGAAGTACGAAAACACATTTCGGCTAGGATGTGAAAAATGACAGCTCTACGGTTCACAAGAAGGTGTGATAAAATGCCAATGTTGAGACTCTGGCATGAAAATATTGCGAATTTGCTAACTTATAAGCGTGAATAGCAACTGCACAGCGCACACTCGCAAAACAGTCATTTTTTGGATTTTTCCCACCAAATTTGCAACATAGGCTTTTTGAGAGCCCCCCTCATGAACAGTGGCACTGTCATTTTGTTACTCAGCCCTAGAGTGGATTCTGCAGTGACCGCGAAATCACCTTCGGACCGAATAACGCAATGACAGTGCAAGAATCTGAAGTGAGGAGGGGTCCCAAAACACCATGTTGAAAATTTGGGGCCAAAATCCCAAAATGCCTGAGATATGCAGCAAAGTTGGAAAACCCTATTTATTCCACTATACAGCTTACCAGCATTTCCTCAATTCGTGTCAGCTTTGAAGAGTGCAGACATGTTCTGGTCCACTGAAGATCGTTGCACCAGACTCCGGAGGTAAGTATGGGGTGGGGGGTGTGGGGAGGCAGGGTCGGGTGGGGGCAGGGAGACTACAAGGGACTATTTTCATTTTATAGGTGACAAAAACAAACAAAAACATTCTTGGGACAGTTTTTTGTTTCAGGGATTCAGCACACTGGGGTGGAGCTCCAGCATGCCACCCTAAATGTTTGGGGGATGCTGTAGCGACGAAGTTAGGCACCCGTCGGCACACAAAAGTGGGGGCGCTGAGCTGAGGATTGGGCATCCCTTCTTGCATTTAACAATGGGGGGGCTTCTTTATGCCAGCGAAGTGGGCTCCCCGTCGGTACCAGAGAACCGGGGGCCGAGCCGAGGATTGGGCACCACCTCGGCATTTAACAATGGGGGGGGTGATTTATACCAACGGGGAGTGTGCTCCCCTGTAAATACATACAGAGGGGCGGGGTAAACCGACAGGGGGATTGGGCACCCCTGAAGTCGGCAGTTTGGCACTGTGCCGCCATGCTCATAATGTCGGCGAACACGTCCAGGGAAGGTCCACTGCGTCTGACGAGCTTTGCTCAGATTGCAGCGGACCTTTTCTTAGATGTGCTTCTCACATGTGTGCACGGTGTGGCGCCGGCATGCAGGCTGATTAGGGAAAGAGGGACACACCTACTGGTGCATGCCTTGCATTTGCCCAACAGTGACTGCACCTCCAAAGCTGCACTGCTGCAAGATGTTGGCTGCTCAAGCGTGCCAACATAAAAATGAAAAATTATAAAATCACAGCACTTAACGTTGGATTATTTCTATACGTCACCTTTTTCCATTTTGAAAAATACTCTGGTTGCAACTAGTCATTATTTTAGCATACCTGCAATGCCATTTTGTGTTTTTAGTATGACAATGTAATGCTGAAGTGGCATTCCTTCTATATCCTATCATACATTTTCAAACAACATGAAGTCTTGCAATATTATGACATATGCAGTGAGTCCCAACCTTCGAACTGGTCCAGAGGTGAAAGAGTTAACTTTCCATGTGTAACCCCCCTGCAAATGGGGGTTCCCAAAAGACTTCCAGGAGCTTGCTTGAATGCTCCAAGCCTGAATGGTGTTTGGCGTTTAAGCCATTTATCTGTGAGTGTTTTTAGAGTCTCTGGTACTGTCTCTTTAAGAGCTGTCTGCTTGCAGACATAATTAGTTTGTATGGGGGGACTGTGTGTTTCTCTGCTTGAGTATCACTCGAGCTGCTGCCAATTCACTCCATTGTTGCAGTCACTAGGAGTGCAAAGGGAACCTATCTGAAAGATGTAACTGTTTGCCAGAAATCATTTAGAGTAATAATGAAAGTACAGTTTGTCTAACCTGCTTTCTTTGCAGTCAGAACTGTGTTTGCCTAGTTCCCCATTCTAGTTTTGAACTGCTGAACTGGACCAATCAGTGTGGGTTAAAGTAGCTCTAAAATGGTGCCTTGGACGAATCAGAACTTGGACTCGTAATCTGAGCCAGCCACAAGAGGATTGTATGGGCAGTGACTCTGGGAGATGTAGTTTGGACTTTGGCGCCTTTTTAGACCAACAGGGGCAGTCTATTGTGAGTGACAGCCAATCCAGCCAAGAACTGGGAGGAACTCAAAGGAAGTGCCCGGTTTTGTCTGCTGGAGTTTCAGTTGAGCTCTGGCAGTGAAGGGGAATGAGCCGTGTGCTTTTCGATTGTGCAGTTTTAGTCGGGAAGCAGCGTGTGAGCCCAGTTCCGGTCTGCAGCTTGTGTAACTGCTTGTTAGGACTGAATCGTCCTGTGAAGAGAATCAAAGGATATCTGAAGAGTAGAAACCAGGCTCACCCTGTAGAAGACTGGAGAAATTGCTGAATTGGCTCGGTCTGTCAGGAACTAAATCTGCTGTGTGTTCTCCCAGGTATTGTGCAGTAATTACGATCGGGATAGAGAAGCAGCCTGCCTGGTATAGTACTTTCTTTTTACCATATAAATGTGTGAGGAGGCTTGTGTAGCTCAAGTGAATCCTGCTGCCATTAAAGGACTTTTGCCTGTTACTGTTTACCATATAAATGTGTGAGGAAGCTTGTGTAGCTCAAGTGAATCCTGCTGCCATTAAATGACTTTTGCCTGTTACTGTTTACCGTATAAATGTGTGAGGAGGCTTGTGTAGCTCAAGTGAATCCTGCTGCCATTAAAGGACTTTGGCCTGTTACTGTTTACCGTATAAATGTGTGAGGAGGCTTGTGTAGCTCAAGTGAATCCTGCTGCAATTAAAGGACTTTTGCCTGTTGCAGTTTGTCATATAAATGTGTGAGGAGTCTCGTGGAGCTCAAGAGTAGCCCTGCTGATGTTGAAGGACCCTATCTTGTTTGGAGGTCGTGAGTACTAATTCAGGGTCGCTCCCTGTTGAATTGCCATATTGAATCCAAATGGAATTACAGTACTGCTGACTGTTTAACTAATTTTTCTTTTCTCTGTGTGAAAGGGCCCGTACCAGCTGCCACGGTTTGGACTAGCCACTAGGGCTTGGGTACCCAGGGACAGTAACTGGTAGGGATAGGCCTGTGCCACAAGCCATAAATAGATGAGTAAAGTGATAAGCTAATTAACCTGATTTCCCCTGTCCTTGTTATATCCCCTAAATAAATCAGAGCTGCTTGTTTCAGCAAAGTTATACTGCCTAAAGTATTTGTCTATGTTAAAATATTGTACTGTGATTGTTGCACTGTATCTTCTTATTTTACAGGGAGGTCCCAGTGCCTGAACCAGTCTTGGGGGTAAGTGTATACTGTGGAGGTAATTCTGATATACTGTGTGGGCCACTAGTGGGAAGAAAGGGGGGTTGCAGTGTCCCAGAGGGCTGTGACCAAGTTAGTTTAACTATTGCAAACCCTGACCTCTGGGTGGAGGCACCCGCCATCGGATCCAGGCCCCTCAACCTGTTAGTGGCAAATCAGGCAGGGGTAGTAGCCCCTGGGATAGCGCCATCTAGGGGTTACACATGCCAGGCATGGAATGCTGAGCTCGAGCTCGGTTGAAACTCTTGTCTGTTATTCTTCAAACTCAAACCGTTGGATTCTTTACGCTGCCTCACTGAACAGTCGCTCCGGAGATTTCTCCTTCTGCTCGGTTCATTTTGTCGGTTAAAGTATTGTTTTCCTCAGTTTTCGACCGAATTTAAACCGCAACCGGTTGTTTCAGACTCTGTCTGTGGTATTTGTGAGTACTAGATAGGTTTTACATTAATTCTATTCTGTGTGGAACTTGTAAACGGTTTATCGGTTCGGTTTGAACCAATCATGTTGTTTAAAATATCTTAATCTGTCATTTAGAGTGTGGTTACCGGTTCTTATCAGTTCTAAAAAAAACAGATTTTATTACGGTTTTTTCCACGACCCGTGACACGGTTGGGAACCAATAAGAGGGTCTTACCTGGCGGATTGCCATAAATGGGTAAGTTTGGTTAGGACTGGCACTATGTCTGAGAAACCCAAAAGAAAAACCGGGCCCACTGGGTTTCAACACTGCAGTGTGTGTGGGGAAGTCTTTGCCAAGGCTGGCCCCTACACCACCTGTGTTTATTGTCTGGGGTTTGACCACCTCAATGCAGACTGCCAGATTTGTAAAAATTTTCCTGCAGCTACCCTGGAAAAGAGAGTTGGTAGGCTCAGGGAAAGGGAGGCCAAAAAGTCCGCTGAACTGGATGGCCAACCCGTTCGGGTTCAACCGAACCAGAGGGAGTGCCCTCTGACCAGGGCGAGACTTCCTCGGGCAAAAGGAGATCCGACTCTGAGGAGTCGGTTTCAGCAAAAAGGACTAGGAAGTCAGCTGGTGTGGAGCCAAAACTTTCCTCTCCAACCACTGAAGAAATAGCCAAAGCGATTAAAATTGTCCAGTCACTTTCCCCGGTTCCAACTGAACCGGCACCATCAGGTGAGCGCCCGGTTGGCTGGTTCCACCGGTTCAAGAGTATGATTTAGAGGAATATTATGAACCGGAGGAGGAAAGGAGTATGAGGAGAGTGAATGTGGATTTGAAAATCTGGATGTGCCCATTGACCGGACATCTCCCAGACAGACCTTCAGGAGTGTCTCCTCCTAGGCTTTCTGAGTCCCCTTCTCATTTTATGTTTGATAAAAAAGTGGCTGAAACCCTCCAGCTCCCTATGGAGGAAGCTGTGGATGATCAAGAGGAGCCTGACTATGTGGAAATAATGGATATCCTAGAGTCTAGGAGACTGTCTATTCCCTTGCATAAATCTTTTGGGAAACAGACGTTTAAAATTCTAAAAACTCCTCACACTATACCTCCTGTGGATAAGAGAATTTATTTTTATTTTTTATTTATTTATTTAGCTTTTGTTGACCGGGTAAGTGCACTAGACAAATCCTGCCTATTTTCAGGCACGACCCGGGGGAGGGGGATACAGATGAATGCCAACAGACCTTGAACCAGACTAAGCTGTTGGTGGTATTTTTAGTGAATGAGGGAAATTTGGCCAGGACACCGGGGAAATTCCCTTACTCTTTTCGATAAGTGCCATGGGATCTTTAACATCCACCTGAACTACCACCAATCCAGGCAGATGGGACCTCGGTTTAACATCTCATCCGAAGGACGGCACCTCAGAAGTGCAGCACCCCTCTCATGCTGCACTACAGTGTCAGTACTGGGATATTAACCCAAGTGCCAGATGTGGGAACTGAACCCACAGCCCTCTGATCTCCCGGCCTCAGAGGCGAGTGTGCTACCTACTGAGCTACTGACACGGCATGGACAAGAATGTACACATTGTCAGGCTCTGATACGGAGTTCCTTACACAACAATGCAGCCATGTTGGGGTAGTGCAGGCTGCAGCCTGTGACAAGGCAAATATTCCCTTTGCTTCACACACCCCCTGGACAAGGACTCCAGGAGGATTGATGCCATGGCAAAGAAACAGTACATGGCAGCATCCTTGGGACTCAGACAGGCAAATTATATGGCTTATGTTGCTAGATATCAGAAATCCAGATGGGATACTATTATGGCTTTAGCAAAACAGGTCCCTGGCCAGCTTGCCAAGGAGCTGGAGCAGGTGGCTGCAGATGGTATTGAGGCATCCAAGGTGCAATTCCATGCTGCAGTGGACTCTAATGATGTGTCATCAAGAGTCATGGCTACATCTGTGGCACTTCGCAGAATGGCTTGGCTCAGATGTACTGACCTGTCACAGGATACCCAGACTAAGGCCATGGATTTTCATGTTGTGGGTAATTCTTTGTTTGGTGAGCAGACAGAGAATTACATGAAGAAAATGGATGAGTATAGGACCACCTATAGGAGTGCACAGGCCAAGGAAAGGCAGGCCACTTCTCAAAGGCAGCTTCCCAGGGGTAGGCCTTTTCATAGGCCTTTTTACCAAGCCCAGGCCTCCTCTTCTGCTTATGCCCAGAGGGGGTTCTTTAGAGGGAGAGGCAGATGGGGTACAAGCAGGCCTGCTTCCACCCCTCAGCCCAAAGCCCCTGCCAAGCAGGCACCCTGATGAGGTTTCCAGGGCCGATTCTCAGCTACCTGTAGGGGGCAGGCTGACTTACTTTGTCCAGGACTGGGAGTCTCTGACATCAGTCAAGTGGGTCCTGGAAGTAGTAAGCCAGGGACTGGTTCTCAGCTTCAAAAAGTTTCCAAAGATGAGAACCAGATCCTTTCCACCTGCAAATCCACCAGAGGCACTTCCCTCCTGGCTCTCAGAGCTGTGGAAAGGGTTCCACCCCTACACCAGGGCAAAGGGTTGTACTCCAGGTACTTCCTTACCCCACAAAAGACAGGAGAATGGCGGCCCATCCTGGTTCTCAGATATTTAAACAAGCACCTTTTAAAATCAAAATTCAAAATGGTGACTCTGGGAATTATTCTACCCTCTCTAAGGCCAGGGGACTGGCTAGCGTCCCTGGACCTCAAGGATGCCTACTTCCATATTCTCATCAGAAGCTCCCATCAAAAGTACCTCAGGTTCGAGCTGCCCTCAGGCCATTACCAGTTCAGAGCAATGCCCTTTGGCCTCGCCTCTGCTCCAAGGGGTATTCACAAAATGCCTGGCAGTAGCAGTTGCTTCCCTAAGAAGGCAAAAAAATTGCCATCTTCCCTTACCTGGATGACTGGCTCATAGTAGGCCAGTCCCCAGACCAAGTCAAGTTACATCTACAGATAACTCAGCAACTGCTCACCTCTCTAGGTTTCCTTCTGAATCTTTCAAAGTCAGTTCTAGAGCCTGTCCAGCTCCTCACCTTCATAGGCGCAGAGCTGAACACAGAGAAAGCCAGAGCCTTCCTTCCTTTGGACAGGGCAAGGACCCTGGTCTCTCTGGCCTCCTCATTCACCCTGCAGGTCTCGACCAGCAAGGCATTTTCTACAGCTCCTGGGGCACATGGCTGCTTCTACAGCAATAGTGCAGGGAGCAAGATTTCAGATGAGGGACATCCAGTTCCATTTGAGAGCCTTTTGGTCTCAAAGGAAAGACCCTCTAACCAAATTGATCCCAGTGACTCAACCCTGATCCAGGCCCTACAGTGGTGGCAGGATCAGAGCAATCTGAGACAAGGGTTTCTTTGTCACTCAGTCTCACTCCTTAATCCTTACTACAGATGCATCCCTCTTGGGGTGGGGAGCTCACATGGGCGACCTCACTACCAGGGATTGTGGTCCCCTCAGGAATCTCTGCCCACATCAATCTGTTGGAACTCAGAGCAGTTTTTCTAGCACTTCAAGTTTTTTCCAAATCTGTTCAGAACAAAGTTGTACAGGTCAGAACAGACAACACCACCACAATGTGGTACATCAGCAAGCAAGGGGCACTCGGTCTACGGCCTTGTGCACCAAAGCAATGAAGTTGTGGTCTCTGGCTTACTCCCTGAACACCTCCCTCACGGCAGTTCACCTCCCAGGCAAGGACAATGTCCTGGCAGATGCTCTCAGCAGGATTTCCCAAGGCCATCACGAATGGTCACTGGACCCCCTGGTCTTGGAGGTGATATTTGCCAGATGGGGCACCTTGCAGATAGATCTTTTTGCAGCCCCAGACAATCACCAACTTCCCCTCTTTTGCTGCAGGCCCCCAGTGTTGGGCTCAGTCCTTCTGGATGCCTTAGTTCTCAACTGGGAAGGGAAGTTTCTCTATGCTTTTCCCCCCTTCCCATTCCTGTTCAAAGTGCTAGTAAAAATCAGATCTAAGATGATCCTGATAGCTCCAGATTGGGCCAGACAACCCTGGTATCCACTCCAACTGTCCTTAGCAGTCCATCTTCCCCTGTGTCTTCCCAGGAATCACAACCTGTTAACCTGTGCTCAGGGGAGGGTTTGGTACCCGAACCTCAAATCTCTCAATCTCAAGGCCTGGCACTGGAAGAGTTAGAGTTTGCTGATCTACACCTCTCCCAAGGTGTAATGGATATCCTGAAGGCTTCTAGGAAACCTTCCACCAGGGCTACTTATAATTCCAAATGGAAGAGGTTTTCCATATGGTGCTCTGGGAAGCATATTTCCCCAGAATCTGCTGATTTACCCACAGTCCTGGATTATATGGTCCACTTAAATACCTTGGGACTGAGACCAGCTACTCTAAAAGTGCATCTGGCAGTTGTGTCTGCTTTCATTTCAGCAGGTAAACCCTCTTCTCTTTCAGCTCATCCTGTATTCTCTAAGTTTTTCAAGGGATTGCTTCACACCAACCCTCCATTCACGGACCCTGCCCCTGTCTGGGATCTTAATGTTTGCATTGCTCAGCTTGTGCAACCCCTTTGAGCCTTTGTCTTCAGCAGAGCTTAAGTACTTGACTTGGAAGACTGTGTTTCTGGTAGCCATCACTTCTGCCAGACATAAGTGAATTACAAGCTTTGTCAGTGGAGCCTGATTTTATCTCCTTTCATAGAGATAAGGTGGTCCTCAGGACTAACAGGAAGTTCTTGCCTAAGGTGGTTTCAGATTTCCACCTTAATCAATCTATATCTCTTCCAGTGTACTTCACTGACCATTCCTCCTCTGGCGAGAGGAGGCTGCAGAACTAGATGTGAAGAGCCCTTGGTTACTACATAGGCGTACCAAGGGTCACAGGTTTGACTCCTCCAACTGTTCCTCACTTATGGTGAGGTTGGTAAAGGGAAATCTGCCACTAAAAGATCCATTGCCAGGTGGATTGTCTCTTGTATCCAATTTTGTTATGAAAAACTGGGTAAGGTTCCTCCCTCAGGCCTGAGGGCTCACTCTGCCAGAGGTACAGCTGCTTTCCTGGCTGCTGCCAGGGACATCTCTATTCTAGAGATATGTCAAGCAGCTACCTGGAAAACAGTTCACACTTTTACCAAGCATTACTCCCTGGACATCCAGGCTAGGAGTGATGCTCGGTTTGGCTACAGCTGTGCTTCAGAGCCTATTTCCTAAGTAGGTTCTGTTCCTCCTCCTTGGAGGTACTGCTTTGTAGTCTGCATATGTCATAATATAGCAAGACTTCATGTTGTTTGAAGAAAAAATTACTCACCTTAGTAATGTTGTTTCTTCTAATGGAGTCTTGCTATATTATGACCTCCCGCTGCCTGCCCCTCTCAGAACCTCTGTTTTTGGGATGTGGGTGGGCAGTGCAGTGTTGGCACTTAGTAGGTGCCCACCTTGTTGTTTTCACCCCTCCTTTCTTGGGGTGACTTGGTGTTGTGTTTTTCATTTTTTGGGTCTCCTGACTTGAGTCTTTGCTTTGGGACCAAAAAATGTGTTCTTATGTTTAGTAGCCAGTTGGCTAGTGTAGGTTTACAGCTTCCACACAGGACCTCAGTGAGTTTAGCTCGTAAAGATCTGATGGTTTGAGTTTGAAGAACAACAGACAGGGTTTCAACCAAGCTCGAGCTCAGCGTTCCATGCCTGGCATGGAAAGTTAACTCTTTCGCCTCCGGAGCAGTTCGAAGGTTGGGACTCACTGCATATGTCATAATATAGCAAGACTCCATTAGAAGAAAAAACATTACTAAGGTGAGTAATTTTTTCTTCTGTACCAATATTAAAGGAAAAATACTTTTTTGTACGGAATTATAATCCTCTATTGCTAATGTGTTTAAGTTGCGCACCCCTACAAATACAGAAACTTGGAAGAAGTACAGCATGTAAATTGCTGCGCCGCTCGCAAGCGGCTAGTCCGAGTGCTGGACATTTGACTGTGAGCACTGCAACACTGCTCGTAAGCAGCTAGGTGCTTCATGAACTACAGAGGAAATGAACTTGTGCTCCCCTGTTCATTGGGTGTTGAAGCCCGAATTGCCCTCCTGACTGCAGGACCTGCACAGCGTGAGAGGCTGTGCAGCAGGTCCTTGCTGCCTTCATCTGTCTGGAGGTGTGTGTGCGAGGAGGGAGCTGGGACAGCGTCTCCTTTAAATTGCTGTGCCACTCGCAAGCGCGTGCATGTGAGTGGCGCAAGCGCTACTCGGTACTGAAATTCTTCCAGTAAATGAAGAAGGAAAAAGGGTAGGTTCTTCTTTTGTGTGCCTCTTAGTAGTGTTCAAGACTAATAGTTTGTATTCTACTGTTTAAATCATTATTGAGGTGAGGAATAGCCTAGCTAGAGAGCACTATTGCGAAGCAGTTTCATTTTGTTTTAATGTTAATTAATTGTATTAGTTTTGATATTTGAGTAGGCCAGGCAGACATTTTAGGTATTATTCAATTGTGTTTGTTTAAAGTTTGATACTTAATTATTGTATTAGTTGCTTGGGATGTGTAGGGGTTATATGGGAGGATTTAAGGGGTCCAGGATTACCTATGGGAGCTCACTGCTACATGACTTGTGTCCTTTTATCCCTCTCCCAGTGTCAGACATTACTGTCAGACGCTGTTAGGAAGTGGGGATTGGAAGGGGTCATGCTGATCAGGGACAGTGGGGCGACCCATGTATGGGCAATGGTAGGATAGAGGTTGTTAGGCCCAGAAGGTGCCCTGGGTTACGATGGGCATCTGGGAGAGGCCAGACGTGGTTGGTGCCCATCCCCAGGGAGTCCACCAGACCAAGTGGTCAGGTAACCCCGGAGGCTGCACCACCCTCCAGTCCCCTGACGGCAGTGCTTTGCAATGCCAAATCGATTAGAAATAAGACGGCAGTTATTGCTGCCTTGATTTCTTCGGGTTGATCTGGCTTGCATCACGTAGGCCTGGGTGGGAGACGATGCGGGCCCTATTTTTAAGGCAGCAGTCCCTCCTGGGTATACCATGGTGCACTGCCCCAGAGTGGAATGCAGGGGTGGCAGTGTAGCTATCTGTTTTAGATCCAGTCTGACCTTCACCGTGCACCCAGTGAGGACTCCAGGTTCCTTTGAATGTGTGGCTATTCGTGGAGGACTTGGCGCAGGCTGCAGGATCTTCCTCTTCTATCGCCTTCTGGGCCGATGGGGAATTTCCTACAGGAGATCGCAGAATTTGTTGCCGACAAAACATTGGGATCCCCCAGATGTGTTTTTCTGGGGGATTTCAATGTTTGGGTCGACTGCGGGAATCAAAGATGCAGTTATGATTTTTTGCAGATTATGTCCTCCTTAGGATTGATGCAAGCTGTTACTGCAGCAACTCATCAGGATGGCCACATGTTGGACCTGGTGTTCTCACTGGGGTTTGAGATCAGTGATCTCAGGATTGATCGAGTACTCTGGTCCGATCATTGCACGGTGCAGTTCATGCTTGGGGCTCCTGCCATAAGCCCTTCCCCTGCTGAGCTGTCACCCTTTACGGGGTTTGTCCCCTGAGGGTTTTTTGGCAGCAGCTAAATTGTCTAGTGTGGGTGCTGCATGCATCAGAGGTGTTGATGTTGGGGTTGACACCTATAACAGGGTGTTATCTGACACCATCAACTCCCTCGCACCTGTCCGTGTACGACCCAGAACTTCATACCTGAGGTCCCCGTGGTTTGACGGGGATCTCAGGGAGATGAAGAAGATGGGTCAGAGATTAGAGCACTGCTGGAGGAGATCCTGACTGGAGGCAGACAAACTGGTCCTGCGTATTAACCGTAAGAAGGCAGCGTTCCTGTCTATGAGATTGCTGCTGGGAAAAACTGACCAGCTTTACTCTTCTGGACTGTGGATAGGCTTCTCCATCCTGCCTGTCTGCAGCCTGGGAGGGTTTTTTCTAATACAGATTGTAAGGAGTTTGCTCGTTTTTTTCAGACAGGGTGTCCTCGATCCGGCGGGTGGCTTCTTCAGCCAGCAATGTTATAGCTGACAGTGGTCGACTTATGTGTTCTGAGTGCACTTCGCCTAGTTGGGGGGAGTTTAGACCAGTGGAGGTTAGTGAGGTTATCGAGGTGGTAGTCAACATGAAGCATACCTTTTGTGAACTGGACCCGATGCCAACACGTTTTTTAATGAGATGCGTTGACTCTGTTGGCCCGGTGTTTGCCTTGATTGTACGGTGTTCCCTATCTGAGGGGGTCTTTCCAGATGCCTTGAAGGAGGCTCTGGTGAGACCCCTCTTAAAGAAATCATCTTTGGACCTGAAGAGCAAGGCGAATTATCGTCTTATATCCAACCTTCCATTTTTGGGGAAGGTGGTGGAGAAGGTGGTAGCGCCTCAGTTGGAAGAGCACCTCGTGACTCACGAGTTGTACAAACCCTTCCAGTCGGCATGTCGGGCTGAACATAGCACAGAAACTGCGCTTGTTCAGGTGCAGAATGATCTCCTCAGGGCAAGAGATTGGTGGGGACAAGACAATTCTTGTTCTCCTTGATCTCTCTTCAGCATTTGACATGGTGGACCATTGTGTGTTGCTTGTCTGCCTTAAGGAGCTATGTGGACTCACCAGTGCTGTCATTAACTGGTTTGAGTCCTTTTTTACCAACAGAAGGCAATGGGTTATGATGGGGAATTCTTCATCTACACCCAGTCTCGTATTTTGTGGAGTCCCTCAAGGATCGGTACTGGCCCCAATGTTGTTCGCAGTGTACATGCTGCCCCTGGGAGGGATCATTAGGAAGTATGGTCTGAGTTTTCATTGTTATGCTGATGATACTCAGCTATATCTGTCCTTTGCCCCAGGAACATCCAACACAGTGGGTGTGCTTAATATCTGTCTGGCCGAGATTAATGACTGGATGGCCTCCAGCTGGTTGAGACTGAACCCTGACAAGACGGAGGTATTGGTAGTGGAGTCGAACAGAGTACGTGATAGGATGGCCTCTGACTCAGAAACTGGACTTGTTCTTGGAGCTATGTCATTGAAGGCCTCCTCTTGAGTGCGAAATCTTGGAGTGATTCTGGACAGGAACTTAACCATGGAGGCTCAAATATCCTCCACAGTTCGTACCTGTTTTTTCCATCTCAGAAATATTGCCAGGATTAAGCCCTTTGTTCTGCCTCTGGACCTCCCTACCTTGATACATGCCTTAGTCACATCTAGGCTTGACTACTGTAATGCGCTCTATCTCGGGGTCACAGGGGGATCTCTCCACAGACTGCAGCTGGTGCAAAAGCGCAGCTGCCCAGTTGTTGACTGGGCAGCAAAAATTTTGCCATATTACATCGGTATTATGCAAATTGCACTGGTTGCCAGTCATGGAGAATCCTCTTTTAAGGTGGGTCTTCACCCTATAAGGTCTTACATGGGCAGGGCCCTGGTTATCTGTTGACCTTCTGTTACCTGCCCTCCCTACCCGCCTCTTCGATCTTCTAGTAGTGGCTTCCTGACCATTCCCAGAACGAGGCTTAAATCAGCTGGCGATAGAGCCTTTAGTGTTGCGGCTCCCATTCTGTGGAATTCTTTGCCAGCTCAGGTCAGAAAAGCCCCCACTGTGGATATTTTCAAGGCCCGTTTGAAGACACTCCTTTTTTCCCCAAGCCTTTGATGTTTAGATTAGTATTTATAGCAGAGTTTGGATTCTATTGGATTTATTTATTCTTCTTTTGTATAAAAAATTCTGTGCTGCTTTGTGTTTTGGTTTTTAAATGCTGTTCAAAAATTTCTGCAGCGCCCAGAGCCTCTGGGATTGGGTGTCTTTTTAAATAAATTTTGCCTTGCCTTGCCTTGCCATGTCTGTGTGACAACTTTGTTATATTCTGTTAGCATAACATGTTTATTTAAAATTTTTCAACTAGTAAGGCATATTAAGCTGTGATAGCTTGTTTTGAGGTGCATCCTGAGGGGTTGGTTACATGGTCCTTTTTATGTTGGCTCGTGCATGCGCAGCCAACATATTGCAGTAGTAGCAGATTTGGAGGTGCAGTCACTGTTGGGCGAATGCAGGGCATGCATCAGTAGGTGCATCCCTCATTCCCCAATCAGCCAGCAGCAGGCACTGACATCACGCATCCCTAATGTGGCCACCAGATCAAGAGGTCTGCTGCAATGAGAGGGTTTCATGCAGCGGGACCACATGCCTCCTGACGCACGCATGGTGGCAGCACCGCCACCTCCTGTCACGATGCCGATGGTGGAGACCACCTCCCGTCGGCATAATGACCCCCTCCCATTTAAAATGTATGCTGAGAGGGTGCCCAATCCCCCCTTGGCATCATGCACCCCAGTGTTTTTTCTTTGCCAAGACCCCAATCCCCGTCGGCGTTTATCCCCATCCCATTTATTTTCCGACAGAGCCCACTCCCCATCGGCATAATATCCCACTTTTGTTGTGTGCCGGGGGTGCCCAATCCCTCAGGTCGTGTCTCCCAGTATGTGCCAACAGGCGTACCTAGTCCCCATTGGCTACAGCATCCCCCAAAAACACTTAGGTGGCACGCTGGGAGTCCCGTGATTTTCTTTTTAATTTGTAAAGAAAACGGTCCCTCATGGTCTCCATGCCCCCTCCCACCCCCGCACCCACCCTCTGCACACCCTGCCTCCCACACCCCTCTTACCCCATACTTACCTCCGGAGTCTGGCACGACCATCTTCAGTGGACCGGGAACACGTCTGCACTCTTCAAAGCTGACTGCAAACTGAAGAAATGCCGGTAAGCTGTATAATGGCATAAATAGGGTTTTTTCAACTTTGGTGCGTATCTCAGCCATTCTGGGGAATTTTGGCACCACATTTTCAACATGGGGTTATTGGAACCCCTCCTCATGAATTCAGACACTGTCATGGCATTATTTGGTCCTGAAAGGTGATTTCGCGGTCACTTCACAGAATCACCTTCTGGGACCGATTAAAGAAATGGCAGTGCCACTGTTCATGAGGGGGGGCTTTCAAAAAGCCTATGTTGCAAATTTAGTGGGAAAAATCCAAAAAATGGCTGTTTTATGAGAATGTGTTACTCAGTTTCCATGCACGCTCGTAACTTCGTGAATTTGTAATATTTTCACTCCAGATTTTCAAAATTGGCATTTTTCCACACCTCCTTATGATCAGTACAGTTGTCATTTTACATATCCTGGCCGAAATGTGTTTTTGCACGTCCGGTGCAGAATAGCGCGGTCGCTGTGTGAAATCAGTTTTCGGGGTAGTTTGAGGAAATGATGGTGACACTGTTCATGAGTATAAGTCCTAAAATGCCTATGTTGAAAATTTGGTGACAAAATTCCATAAAATGACTGATACAAGTGTGCGTTACGCAGTTTCCATGCACCTTTGTAACTTCGCAAATTTGCAATATTTTCATGCCACATTTTCAGCACTAGCATTTTTATTTATTTTATTTATTTAGCTTTGGTTAACCAGGTAGGTACACTAGACAAGACAATTGCCTATTTTCAGGTACGACCCGGGAGAGTACAGAAATAATAGATTTAGGTACATACAACGACATTGTACAAATTAGACATGTTACAGTTCATGTGAGGATACAGATTCAACACAGCATACGAAACATGGTAAGGCATAGATTATACAGTATTAGCATAACAAAAATAAACACCTTGTGGGAGGTAAGAGCAGTAATGTTACAGATTCAACACAGCATACGAAACATGGTAAGGCATAGATTATACAGTATTAACATAACAATATAAACACCTTATGGAAGCCAAGAGCAGTTCCAGGAGCACAGTATTGAAATCCTTCAGATGTGACACTATGTACAGCTTAGCAACCTCTTGGAGTCTGGTCTTTTGTCCAGGATTAGCTCCAGAGTAGAGGAGTGCTGTGATGGATCAATTCACGGGGATTTGGGGCAGCCACAGGCTGAGGCAAGTTTGAGATAGTTCCATAGGGAGGAACGGAGACATATCTGTGAGTGCGCGGCAGGGACCTGGGCAGGGAAGGAGTTCCACAGTCTGGGAGCGAATGCAGCAAAGTCGCATCCACCCATTTGAGTCCATGTAGCCGGTGTCTTGAGGAGGGCCTGTCCCTGGGACCTGAGGGAGTAGGAGGAGGAGACGGATGGGACAAGAAATTTCGCAGGCCCTGGAGGGGTGCCAGTGTCATGGACCTTTCCGGTGAAGCACCCTAAGATGAAGTCTATGTGGTTAGCGGGTGAGAGCCAATTTAGCCTGCTATAGAGGTGGCAATGGTGAGTGAGACGGGGGGCAACCAGCGCAAAGTGGCAGACATTACTGTAGGCAGTGAACCACCTAGTGAGGTGGAATTTGGATGAGCGGGCAAACAAGAGGAGCCCATAGCAGAGCAAGTGAAGGAGCACCCCTCTGGCAAGTGCAATCCAAGTTGCTGGAATAGGATTACTTTTTGCTCTGTATGCCAGACACAGTTTGCAGTTTACAGTCTTGCAAGTATTCAGAATTGGTGGCCAAGGTCAAGCTGTGGGTCCAGAATCACCTCAAGGTATTTAAAGTTGTCAGTAACTGGGATCTTGACCCCATCAACACCAGAAACACATAGTGGAGTAGGGGCGGCCTTAATCTTGGCCTGAGACCCAAAGCGCATGGCCTGGGTTTTCCTGAAATTTAGAACCAACCTGTGGGACAATATCCAGGATTGGATGTTCCTCAAGTCCTCGCTCAGGTGGTGATTTATGACCCCTATCTCAGGGGAGTGAGTCAGGATGACCAGGTCATCTGCATAAAGGATAGGCTTGCAGTGAATAGCAGCAGCCAGGAGTTTGTTCAAGAATATGGAGAATAGCAGGGGCCCCAAGATGGAGCCTTGTGGGACACCCATGGTAACAGGGATAGTGTCCAAGAACTCCTTCCCATACTTAACAAGTTGCTGTCTGCCGCTTAGATAGTTGGAAAACCAGTTGAGCACCTCAGGTGATAGACCATAGGAGCTGAGCTGGGTGGAGAGCATGGTGTGATCAACAAGATCAAAGGCCTTGGAGAGATCTATAAAGATGGCTTCCGAGAGTTTGCCTTGGTCCATAGCTGCTCTGATCCAAGATGAGACCATGACAAGGGCAGAAGTTGTGCTGTGCCCTTTCCTAAAGCCATGCTGCTTAGAGGACTGCAGGTCATGAGACTGCAAGTACTCCGAGAGTTACCCTGCCACGACCTTCTCGAGAAGTTTGCTGACCACTGACAGTATGGATACTGGACGGTAGTTTTCTATGAGTTTGGGGTTTCCTTGTTTAAGTATTGGGACCACCCTGGCTACTTTCCATACTTCCGGAATGACACCTGATGACAGGGACAGATTGAAGATATGGGTTACCATGGGGGCAATCTCACTGGCACCAAGACTCAGAAGTTTCGGCTCTAATCCATCATGTCCAGCACTCGAGAAGTGGGAGAGACCCGAGAGCAGTCTCTGCACCTCTTGCACCGCCACCACCTTAAAAAGAAGGGGCGGGTAAGATGAGGATAGTGCGACCCATTTTTCACCCTTCTCCCCTCCCCCATGGGGGAGTGACGAGGTAAAGGTAGATAGGTCCGAGAAGTATTGGTTGAATGCATTTGTAATGGTCAGGGAGTTCTTGCAACTGGCACCATCGATGATCATATCCGAGGTCTCACCGCTCAGGGTCCCACTGACTATATTCTTAATGTTTCTCCAGAACCTCCTGGGGTCCCTAGCTGTTCGCAGCAGCACAGATTTGCAAAATTCCCCTTTGGCCACCCTAATAGCCTTCTTACACTGATTTCTGAGCATCCTGTACTGCAGAAATATGGCCTGTTCTGCCATGGCCTTGAATTTTGCCCAGCACTTATCTCTGTACTTCATAAGGGTTAGCAGACTGCCCTGCAGCCACTTTGTTGCCGAGCCCCTGACCCTCCGTCTGATGAGGGGGGCATGGTTTCTCCTGCAGCACCCTGAACGCAGTGAGGAAGTGACTGGCTGCTGATGAGGAGTCCTGTGCATTCCATACTGCTGACCAGTCAGCGTGCTGGAGATCAGCATGGTAGGAGCCAAGATCAAACCTTGAGTAGTCTCGGACCTGGATAATTTTATGTGGGATTTTCAGAGAAGGAATCTTCCACACCCCGTACATGGGGGTGTGGTCCGAGATGGAGTCAGAGAGGATGCCCGACGAGCTGATCCTCTCTGGTCGATTTGTCATGACCCGGTCCAGGAGAGCGCTCCCTCCACCATTGGGTGGGCATCTAATAGGCTCCTTAATCAGTTGCGACAGGGAGAGACCAGCAAGGAGTGGTTCATATGCTTTGGAGTTGCAACCAAGCCAGTTTAGGTTGAGATCACCTAGAATAATAAGTTCATTATGTTGGGTCACAGCACCTACAGTATCCAGGAGGACGGACAGCCCTTCCAGGCCGCCCCTTGGGGGATTGTAGGTGAATACAACATGTATCTTTTTGGTCATCCTGAGCAACAGCACCATGTGCAGGAAGTCACAAGGGGACTGCACAGGTTGTGGACAGGGTAGCACCGACAAGTTAAGATGGCTTTTATAATAGATCAAGATGCCACCCCCCTCTTTTTTCCTGGGCGATCAAGCCTGAGGAGGTCATAGCCCGGGAGGGCACATGCGAAGTTTGGTATGGTGGGTTTAAGCCAGGTTTCTGTTATTCCCAGGATGTCAGGGGTGTGGTGGGTGACCCAAGCCAGTAGTTCCGCCAAGCTGGGCAGGATGGTATGAATAGTGAGATGGGCTGTTTTCAGCCCTTTGACCGCCATCCCGCCCGGAGCAGCAGGGGTTGTTTGGCAAGGTGG
The DNA here is from genome assembly GCA_016271365.2 of Neoceratodus forsteri. Lineage (NCBI taxonomy): Eukaryota > Metazoa > Chordata > Ceratodontiformes > Ceratodontidae > Neoceratodus > Neoceratodus forsteri. Next base: position 195,814,445 of record CM028137.1, on the reverse strand, counting down.
GCCAGAGTTTAGCTCGATGTCACCTGATAGTGCTAGGGTCACCAGGAGTAGCCATTGGAGATGTTTTAGGGAAGGGGAGCCATCCCTGGCACACACCCTGCAGCCATATCTCCTGACCAGACGTGCATGGCACCAAAAGCACCTCAGGTCAAGACTGCAGAGAACCCAGGAAGGGGGTCTGCCTTCCGCTAATAGGTTGGAGAACATGAAATCAGTTTCCTCCAGCAGGGAGCAAGTGCTCCATGGTTCACCCGCTCTAGGGACATCTGCACCAATATACCAGTGGATGCCAAGGGCAGTGAGGATACCACAGGCTAGTGTGCACATGAGTGGATACAGCGGTATTCACCTAAATAGGTACTGAGGGGTCCCATGTTCATACCAGTGATAGACTGACCAATGAGAATGATCCAGAAATCAGTGCTGGTCACTGACCCCAACTCCGTGGCCAGTGGTGATTCCCACCACTACCAGACACCTGATACCGCCCTGTTTTTCAGCAGTAGCTACCTATTATTACCACCTGTCTATTCTCACCACAACAGTTCAGAGCTCATACCTCCAAGAGTACCAAACTAAGCCCCTAAGTTGGTGAGCACCCGTGCTATGTTGGTAGGCAGGTCACCTGTGACAGACTGGGGATTGTAAAACAGTACAGTTCACAGGAATACTAATGCTGTTAGAGTAGTCAAAAATATAAGCCAGTGCAGTTCAGTTCACAGGGATACTAATGCTGTTAGAGTAGTCAAAAATATAAGCCAGTGGACCCTCGACGCCCCACTAGATATAGGTGAACGTATGCCAGCCCCTCAGCAAACTGTACAGCCCTCTTAAAACAAAGATATATCTTACACCAAACAAACTGCTCTAAATATTGTGTATTCTCTGCTACTAGTTAATGGTTGTAACACAGGGTACTGTAGGAGTTGATGGAACAAATTATGCTGATATTGTTTGTCCAATCAGATTACTTAGTGTATGCTATAATTGCAGTGCTGGATAGTATATCAATTTTAGGTTAAGTTAGAGTTAGAGACTTTATGGTGCCCAAGATCCCCACCTATGGCCAGCGCCGATTGGTGCTGGTCTGTTCAGGGGTGTGGCTACCGGGTATTTAATGGGAGAAGGGAACAGGGTGGGCGGGCCTAAAATCCCATGCTGCAGCAGCTCCTTCTGATGCTGCTCTCTCCAGCCCCAAACAATCCTTTCCCCCCAAAGGCACTAGCATAGTCCCAAACAGTGTTCATCGGGGAGGACCGCCCAGCTTGCAGCGCCTCAACCCGAGGTACTCCTTCCTTGTCCTGAAATGCAGGGGAGCCTCTCACAAAGAGCTGCCCACCCCCGCTGCGGAAACAGTCCAGAATACAGTGTTGAAAGATCTGGCTAGCCTTTTCTCTAGCCTTGCCCCAGGCGTTACCTTGTGCAGGAGCCAATTGGTGCAGCTGCCTTTTACTGAACAGTACAGCTGTCATTTTTCACATCCTGCCCTAAATGTGTTTTCGCACCTGTGGCGCACAATGGCGTAGTCACTGTGCAAAATCATTGTTTCGGACAAATTAACAAAATCACAGTGCCACTGTTCATGAGGGGAGGTCCCAAAATGCCTATGTTAAACATGTGGTTAAAAAAGAATCACAAAAATAATTGGGTTATGGACGTGTGTTGCACAGTTTCTATGCATGCTCATAACTTCAATTTTTCATATTTTCACTCCAGATTTTCAACGTTGCCTTTTTTTTACATCTTCTCATGAACATTAGAGTTGTCATTTTTCACATACTGCCCAAAATGTGTTTTCATCCCTGTGTCACCAAATGGCATAGCCACTGTGCAAAATCACCTTTTGGCTAACAAGCTAATAGTGCTGCTCTTCATGAGGTGGGCTCACAAACAGCTCATGTTGAAAATTTGGAGTGAAAATACCAACACACGCCTACGGTGTTAGGGTTTCCAACTGTAGCACCCCACCCTGTAGAGACTGACAGGCATCAGGGGTGTGACTTGGGATCATCGGCCGTAATGCTCACACCATTCCAACCCCACCTCCACCCTGCAGCCAGTGACAGGCATTGTGGTGTGCCTTGCACTGTTCGGCCACAAAGTTCACCCCATTCTCCTATACTGCACCCACCTCAGCGTATTACCTTATGGAAGGGGGTAAGTATAACGCCCAAAGACCCCAAAGCACACCACGACATTTGTCAGTGTCTACAGGGTAGGGTGAGGTACAATGGCATGAGCGTTATAGCGGACAACCCAAAGGCACACCCCAATGCCTGTTGGTCTCTACAGGGTGGGGGTGGAGTTGGTGCCACTTCAGTACTTCACTGCCATTCCTATTATGTGTCTCTAACTCCAGCACTACCAATGCCAATGCCAGTGAGACAACATTCGGCATTGACAAATGCTTGTTTTATTGATGGGGGATGTTGGCCATGACACCAGGAAAACTCCCCTATTCTTCCTGTAGGGGGAGATGCCGCCCACCACTCTGTAATGGTGGATCCTGGTGATGAGGAAGATAGAGGCAAGATGTATGCAGAGGGCCTGACCTCCTTCCTGCAGCATTTTTGAAGGAAGTCACTGATTCAGTAGCAGACTAAGGAATGGAAATTGACCGCAAGCAGCAGAGGTGATGTTAGCCAACACTACAGTCCTGTCAGAGCAAGCATACCAGACTCTACTTAGTAGTGATTTCCAGTGGGAAGAAAAGAGACCGATGGAGGCAATGACAGAACAAAGAAAATATCTGTTGGCATTATTGGTGGAGCAGGAATCCTGCAATCTGAAAGAAAAATAACCTTTGGAGATGAAAATGAGAAACACAATGTCAGGGGAAATGGCAGAGACTGTCAGGCAGAAACCAGCAGTGAGTGATCACGCAGGCACTTCAATGGCTCTGTTTGACAGTGTCCCGCAAAGTGATACAGTTTTGATATGGACTACTTAAGAGATGTAGCTGAAGAACTCAGAAGAAATGAGACACAGACCTGAGAACTTAGTGGACCATTCCAGACACCGAAATGTCAGTGCAGCAGCAAGTGCCTGAGCCTCAACTGGCTAAAAGGACAGAGGTTAACAAAAGCCGGCACCAAGCGACAAAAGAACATCGATTGGAAGCTCGCAAAAGCTGTGCTGCTAAATCCTTGGGGCTGAGACAGCGAAGGCATTCCAGCTTTCAGATTCCAGGCCCTTCTCGTAGAGCAGAGTCCAACCCAGAGTGGTTACTAGAACACAGGCCTTTACCATACCTGTGTGGTACTGGTGGAAGGATGGAGTATTGAGGGTCACACCTGAGGAGTAGAAGGTGTAACAGAAATCCCACTCACCAGGAATTTCCATCTCGCTGCCACCACAAGGTTTTCACCATCAGAAAACAAGAAACATTTTTTTTTACCTCCTCCTTGCTCAATGTCAGGAAGGTCAACACAAAAACTGTGGGTAGAGTGCCCCTTCAGAGACGGACTGCAAACAGTCCAGCAGAAAAAGTAAAATTACCTTTTCAAGTAAAACAAGCAGTCGCTGATTTTATGAAAATATAATCTTTACTAAAATACTGCAAGTATTTACAACAGTATGTATTTACAAGAAGACAAAAGGGTTGCACAATTAAGAAACAGAAAATAATGCAAATTAACAAATAGTTGGTGTACAGCAAAATTCTGAGCTATCCTTACCTAAAATCCTTCACCTGCCCAAGCTACAGAATTACTGTCCCTCACTGTGCTATCTTACCAGTCAGCTAGTCTTTGGATGGCAGGGGCTCTGGCATTGTCCAATGTTCCAGCCTAAGAGAGCAAGCCTGCTTACAGCTCCTCAGTGTATTTCTCCTCCTTATGGGAAGGGGTCTTACTCACTTTGAGTGACAGTTACATGTTGTCCCAGCCCTCTTTGAGAGTGTGCATGCATATGTGTGTGTGTGCGTGTGTGTGTGTCCACCCACCCTTCAGCACATTCTTGCTACCATAGTGACATCCACCTGGGTACATTGTTCAACATGGGAACATCTCCAGGAAGGACACCCCCATTGGGTTTATTGCTTTATTGCCTCCTCCCTGGCTTTCCTGTTAACTTTCCCATGAGAACATCAGACCTCTAACATAAGCTGTCATATACTACTTGATCCTGTAATCTGGTAGCCATCTTGTACCTAAAGCAGATGCATATTTAGAAAAGAATAAATGAATCAAAAGAATATAGGGTTCTGGTCCCCTTTCCTGTCACAGAAGGAGTGACCCAGAATAAACTGTGACAAACAAACGGGGAACACCCTCCTTAACTTTCTGAATCCAAGTTCAGAGGACAGTCTGAGTTACACTTTGAGGACTGCTTAGTAAGCAATGCTCACATCAAACATGCAAGTGTCATTTATGTATTGGGAGGAGCACAAACTGATTCTGGAACTGGGGGACAAGAACATTTCATGCTTGGGGTACAAGACATTACTAGACTGGGTGTTCAGGTTAGAATTACATCCGGGGAGACAGAGGCATAAAAGAAAGACATAAATGGATATTCATGAAGGTGGGGAAAATGACTCCAGAACCTACCCAGAAATTGCCCCACCAGTACTAAGTGTCACAACCCCACTCAGCAGGTCAGGCCCTCTGCTCCCACAGTGCCAACCTCTGAACACAGTATTGTGAACAGGGTAACAGAACAGGGCAACCCTCCTGTCTGTTTTGTGGGTCAGAATCACCTTTGGTCTCAAGTTCTGGAGGGATTCAAACTGTGAACCTTCTGCTAGCATACCCAAATGTACAGGCTCAGATAATTCTGCTCTTCGGGGAAATGCCAGATATCTTTCACCAAGTGCACCTAACCAGATATACAAAATGAACCCTTAAAAACTCTATGAAAGACCTTAGATAAATTCTTACCTTTTCCCAGTTTGGTATACCATTAAGCTTATGAACAGTGTTGTCAAAATCTTAACCATCCATGCATCACAGGCAAAAAAAGGAAGGACTTGGAAGACACAGGCAGTCTCTTTAAAATAAGAGGTTTTTACTTAAAATGAATAAAATATGTAAAATGTAACCACAGAACAATATATCACAAAGCATACAATCACTTAAAAGAACAAGGTTTTAAAGTGCAGTTTCCTACCGACATACAGTTAGACTTGTCTATCTAATGTATACCTTCTTACAGTGCTCTAGTTAGCTGTTATTTCAAGAGAGAGTCCAAACAGGAATGTGTCAGTTGAGAAACACAGAATACAAGTTTAACACACTATGGTTCCACCCCCTTCCCTGAGGCCATCTAGCTCCTCCTTCCAGAATATAAAAGTATACAAAACAGGACGTCCTGTCAAGAGGTATGTTAAATACTGTGAGTTCAGCAAAACTCATTTCCCAAATTAGGGCACTCTTAATTAAGTCTATGATTCCTCAGTTCCTTCTTTGATATATGAGCAGTTTCCTGCTTCACAAAGACATCAAAGGACTTTTTATGACTAACTCTGCCAGATCTCACTGAGGTGTAATATGCTTTGTAACACCAGGTGCAATTAACTGTGCTTCCTCTGAAGATGTCATAAAATGGATATTTTCGTTTCCCTTGGCTTCAAGGCAAACTGGGAAGTTAATCACCTTACAGAGATCTGCTGTTTAACATATCCTGTCCATTAAACTGATACCTGGGAAGGGGGTCATCCCAAGAGTACAGGATGTTTCATGAGAGATACTCAATAACACATTTTTATATTACAAAAATCATAGAGCGATTAGAACCAGCTGGCCAAGCGTCACAATCCTCCCTACCTAAACTGAATTTGGGGTCTCTATCCCCTGCATGGGATAAGCTTCCCAAATCAGTTCACTCCTCATAGACACGCGACAAACCTTCTGAGTTCTGGTTTTTCGCTCCAGCCCTATGTAAGATAGTCATGTCATACCCTTGCAAAGCAAGACTCCATCTTAACAATCTACCATTAGTTTTTCCCATTTGTGTTAGCCAAACCAAAGGGTTGTGGTCAGTTTGTACCACAAAATGCTGCCCATATAAGTATGTCTCTAGCTTCTTTAGGACCCATACTATGGCAAGACACTCCTTTCCCACAGTAGAGTATGCCTGCTCCCTGAAAAGTCACTTTTTACTCAGGTACACTACCGGGTGATCTTTCCCTTGGTTGGATGTCTGATTCAGTACTGCTCCAATACCCACATCTGAGGCATCTGACTGAACTATAAAGGGTCTGCTATAGTCAGGACTTGTCAGTATTGGAGCACTGCACAGTGCCTCCTTCAGTGTGGTAAAGGCTTTCTCATAGGCTGGGTCCCAGGTAATTTTCTTTGGCATCCTTTTCTTTACCAGGTCAGATGGGGAGCAGCCAAGGCACTGTAATTGGGTACAAATTTTCTGTAGTACCCTGCTGTCCCTAGAAAACTCCTGACCTGCTTCTGCATTTCTGGTCTAGGCCATGCCTGGATCGCCTCTATTTTTATTTGGTTAGGACGGAGCTGTCCCCAGCCTACCACATGCCCAAGGTATACCACTTCTCCCATGGCCACCTGGTACTTCTCAACTTTTACAGTGAGCCCGGCCCTCTGTATCCTGCTCAGCACTTCCCTAAGGTGGGACAGGTATTTCTCCCAGCTGGCACTTAAGATGGCAGTGTCATCCAGGTATGCCACTGCATACTCCTCAGCACCATTTAACACCTGGTTCACCAACCTTTGGAAAGTGGCCAGGGCGTTCTTCATTCCAAAAGGCATTACTTTAATTTCAAATAAGCCTATCAGAATGATGAAGGCTGACCTCTCCCTAGCTCTGTCTGTTGACTCTACCTGCCAATACCCCTTGGTCAGGTCAATGGACGTAAGGTAGGTTGCCCTTCCCAACTTGTCCAGGACTTCGTCCATCCGGGGAATCAGGTGGGCATCTGACTTTGTGACTGCTTTCAGTCCATGATAGTCCACACAGAAATGAGTAGAGACATCTTGCTTGGGTACAAGGACTATGGGTGAGGCCAAGGGGCAGTGGGATCTATGGATTACCCCTAAATCCAGCATCTCCTCCACTTCCCTTCTAATGTCCTTTTGGACAGCCTTTGACACCCGATATGCTGTCCGCTGTATGGGCATCTGTGTCCCTGTCTCCACATTGTGCGTCGCTAAGGGGGTTAGTCCAGGCTTGGTGCTAAACAGGGGGGCAAAGTCTGCTAAAACCTCCCTTACTTACATAGATACATAGACAATGTCGGCAGATAAGGGCCTATGGCCCACCCAGTCTGCCCATTTGAGCTTGTAAGTTCAGTTTGTTTTCCTAGAAGTCTGTTGCCCCTTACCCCTGACCTCCAGAATTCCTTTATGTCTATCCCATGCATTCTTAAATCCTGTGATTGTTTCAGCCCCCACCACTTCCTCTGGCAGGGTGTTCCACTTGTCCACCACCCGTTCTGTGAAAATTCTTTCTCATGTTTCCTCTAGATCGTCCTCCTCCAACTTCATCCCATGCCCTCTAGTCCTGGAACATCTTTTCGCTTAAAATAGTGTTTTCCTGCACCCTGTTCCTCCCTGTAAGATACTTGTATGTCTCTATCATATCCCCTCTCTCCCTCCTCTCCTCCAGGGAGTACATGTTCAGTTCCTTCAACCTGTCTTCATAGGACTTGTGATGCAATCCATGCACCATCTTTGTTGCCCTCCTCTGAACCTTCTCTACCCTGTCTATGTCCTTACGTAGGTATGGTTTCCAGAACTGTACACTGTACTCCAGGTGGGGCCTCACTAGTGTCTTGTATAGCGGAATTATGACCTCCCTTTTCCTGCTGGTGATGCCCCTGCCTATACATCCCAGCATCCTATTTACTTCCTGGATCTTGTCCAGGGCCAGCTGGGGAGACAATTTTACTGCCTCCACAGAGGATCACCACTTGCTTTCTTCCAGCAAGTCCAGAAGGAGGTCTCCTTCGTCCGGCCCTTCCCCAGGACTACACATTGCAAACACCATGTCAGCCCTGTTAGCATATTGCTTCATCATGTTGACATGATGCATACTTTCTGTCTGTCTTCTGTCAGGTAACTCTATAATATAGTTCACGTCATTCACCTTCCTAACTAATTTGTATGGTCCTGCCCACTCAGCCTGCAGTTTGTCATTCTGGACCGGAATAAGGACCAGGACTTCCTGACCCACCACGTACGAGCGAACTCTGGCTCTGCAGTCGTACCACACTTTTTGTTTCTGTTGGGCAGCTGCCAGGTTGCTCTGGGCTGTCCCCATAAGCTCCTTCAGCCTATCCCTAAATCAAAGGATGTAATCCACTATGGGAGTTCCCTGGGTTGTGTACTTGCCTTGCCAGTCCTCCCGGATCAAGTCTAGGGGCCCACGTACCTGGCATCCATATAAGAGTTCGAAGGGTGAAAATCCTGTTGACTCTTGGGGCACCTCCCTGTATGCAAACAACAGGTGGGAAAGGTATTTCTCCCAGTCTCTCCCATACTGTTCAGCAAACGCTCGGAGCATTGACTTCAGGGTACCATTAAATCTTTCCACAAGCCCATTGGCTTGTGGGTGATACAGTGTCGTGCATCTCTGCACCACCCCACACTTCTCCAACAAAGATTTTATCAGGTCCGACATGAAGGAACCCCCTCAATCGGTGATAACCTCCTGTGGAAACCCAACACGGGGGGAAAATCCCAAGTAAGGCATCTGCCACTTTGTCCTCAGTGAGGATAGGGCGACTGCCTCTGGGTACCGGGTGACATAATCCACCACAGTCAGGATGAATCTCTTCCCTGAGGAGCTGGGGGTATTTAAAGGCCCCACAATATCCATTACCACCTTCTGGAATGGCTCCTCCACCATGGGCAATGGAATCAGGGCGGCTTGTGTTTTCTTGCCCATCTTCCCTATGTCTTGGCACTGGTGACAAGACCTGCAATGCTCCTTCATCTGCTGGGTGAAGTTGGGCCAATAGAAATTCTGGGCCAACCGCTGCATAGCGCGCGCGATTCCCAGATGACCAGACGAGGGAATATCATGTGCAGTCTTGAGCAACTGCTCATGATTCCGCTGGGGAATGACAAGCTGCCTGCCTAGCACCCCTCCCTCTGTCTGCATAGCCTGAGTATACATCAGTCCATTTTCCCAATCAACCTTATGTTTATCATCACCTAATTGTGCTCCGTCAGAGTCTGCCCAAGCCCTCAGCTTCTCTAGACTAGTGTCACTTCTCTGAGCAGCTGCAAACTCCTCACACATTCCCAAGGCATGGGACAGGTCCCCTTCAGTCTCTAAACTAGGGTCCCTAGCACTGTTATCAGGGCACTCAGGATCACTGTCATCCCTAACCCTCTGACAATGGGTCACCCTTCCCTCTTCAGAGTAACCCAATGCAGCTGTGTGGTTAACTGCTACTGGGGAAATTTCTACCCCCTCTTCATTAGTCTCCATATCAGGAGACACAGGCTGAAACAGCCTCGCAGTGGTTTCCGCAATGGCTTCTGTGGGGTTCAGGGAACTACAATTTCCCTTGCCGCTTAGCTCACAGGTAACTGCACACACCATCCCTGTTGGAGATTGTTGCAAAGGATGAGGTCCACTGCTAACATTTTGGCTACAGCCACCTGTTGCACAGTTCCCCCTATTTTACCCCAGTCTAGAAGGACACTAGCAAGGGGCAGTATTTTCTCCCCACCAGTAAAGTCTTGTACAGTGACATATTTATTGGGTATAAGCTGATCAGGCTGTACCAGATCCCCTTTTATCAATGTCAGGGATGCCCCTGTGTCCTATAACCCTTGCATCTGTACACCATTCACCATGACTGGGTGAATGTGTTCCCTCATGTTCACAGGCATGCTTCCAGGGACACACAAATGACCCACTTCTTTCTTACCCCCCGGTTACGTATTGCTCGCCTTTTTGGGACACTGTCTGGCAATATGCCTAGTTTCTTTACACAACCAACATTTCTTTTCTCAGAGAAATCTTTTCTCTGAAACCTGGGGCTAACTGGTTTTGGTGGAGGCAGTGATGGTTTCAGCTGCCCTGAAGGTACGCTTTTCCCTTTCTGCACTGCCACGCCTGCCCAATTTGTTCTCAGAGTAGGTCTGCTCTTGGCATAGCGGTCCGAGTTCAGCAGCCTCTTGCACTGTTTTGGGATCTCGGTCCTCCAGCCAGGTTTTCAGCTCTGCTGGGCATGCCCAGAAAACTGTTCTAACAGAATCACATTTTCAATTTTATCTGCAGAGTTTGCTTCAATTCCTTCCCACCAGCGTTTTAAAACTGATGTTGTTTCGTGGCTAGCTCCTCATAGCTCATGTCAGGGCTTCTCCTGAGCTTACGGAATTTAGCTCTGTATGATTCAGCAGTTAATTCACATTTTTTTAACAGTGCAGCTTTAAGTTTGCTGTAATCATTACTGTCCTCATTGTCTATTTGACCCAATGCATCCCAAGCTTTCCCGATAAGTAGCGGTGATAGCTGGAAGCTCCAGGACTCCCTAGGAATTTTAACCTGACTGCAACCTTTTTCAAATGAATTTAAAAAGGCATCCATATCCTCCCCCTCTTTAAATTCAGCTATCAATTTGAAATTCAATTTGTAACCTAGTCCTGTAGTTCCAGTTAAACCCAAGCCACTTACCTACTCTGATGCTGATGGTTGGAGTTGTAGCTTCTCCAGTTCATGTTGCCTCTGGCACTCTCGCTCCTCACAGTCCACCTCTCGCTGTTCATGATCCGCCTCTTTCCGTTCTTGCTCCCTCTTCTCCTCTGCAGCTCGCTTCTCTCGCTCCGCTTCTTGGCGTTATCGCTCTGCTTCCCTGTGGAACTCCAGCTCCATTCAGCGCAACTCAATCTGCAGCCCAAGTACTTCTGGCTCCAGAATGCTGGTGTCCTTCCCCTGCTACTGTGGCCCTTCGCTGGCACTGGCCCTGCTGCCCTCCTCATTGATCTGGACACTGCACTGGCTGCTAGCCCTTCCACACTCAAGGTTCGGTCCCTTACAGTCACTGTCTGTGACTCGATGCTCTGGGTATCTGCTACCATCAGGGCATCCATGGGGTTCTGCTTGGTGGCTTTCACCTCGTACAGGACTCCTCTGTCCCTGCACAACTGCTTTAAGTAGTCTGCAATGTGCCCTCTGTAGTTGGAAGCCATCTTCTTCCCTAACTATGGCTACTCTAACTTGCACTTTAGAAAAAAAATAAAACAAGTAGGAACTTGACTGTAAGCCAAGTTATATAGTTCTGTTTCCTTTTTTAAAAAAATAAATAAATCAGTGCCTTGTTTTACAAGTGAGCTGACAGTATTAAGCTGACACACTGAACAATAAAAGCTTGTATTACTAAAATTATCCACACCGCTGCCAACCAGTCTGTCACAACCCCACTCAGCAGGTCAGGCCCTCTGCTCCCACAGTGCCAACCTCCGAGTGCAGTATTGTGAACAGGGTAACAGAACAGGGTAACCCACCTGTCTGTTTTGTGGGTCCGAATCACCTTTGGTCTCAAGTTATGGAGGAATTCAAACTGTGAACCTTCTGCTAACGTACCCAAATGTACAGGCTCAGATAATTCTGCTCTTCAGGGAAATGCCAGATATCTTTCACCAAGGGCACCTAACTAGGTATACAAAATGAACCCTTAAAAACTCTATGAAAGACCTTAGATAAATTCTAACCTTTTCCCAGTTTGGTATACCATTAAGCTTATAAACAGTGTTGTCAAAATCATAACCATCCATGCATCACAGGCAAAAAAAAAGAAAGGACTTGGAAGATACAGGCAGTCTCTTTAAAATAAGAAGTTTTTACTTAAAATGAATAACATATGTAAAATTTAACCACATAACAATATATCACAAAGCATACAATCACTTAAAAAACAAGGTTTTAAAGTGCAGTTTCCTACCAACACACAGTTAGACTTGTCTATCTAATGTATACCTTCTTACGGTGCTCTAGTTAGCTGTTGTTTCAAGAGAGAGGCCAAACAGGAATGTGTCAGTTGAGAAACACAGAATACAAGTTTAACACACTATGGTTCCACCCCTTCCCTGAGGCCATCTAGCTCCTCCTTGCAGAATATAAAAGTATACAAAACAGAAGGTTCTATCAAGAGGTATATTAAATACTGTGAGTTCAGCAAAACTAATTTCCCAAATTATGACACTCTTAATTAAGTCTGTGATTCCTCAGTCTCTTCTTTGATCTATGAGCAGTTTCCTGCTTCACAAAGACATCAAAGGACTTTTTATGACTAACTCTGCTGGATTTCACTGAGGTGTAATATGCTTTATAACACCAGGTGCAATTAACTGTGCTTCCTCTGAAGATGTCATAAAATGGATATTTTCGTTTCCTTTGGCTTCAAGGCAAACTGGGAAGTTAATCACCTTACAGAGATCTGCTGTTTAACATATCCTGTCCTTTGAACTGATACCTGGTGGGGGGAGGGGTCATCCCAGGAGCACAGGATGTCTCATGAGAGACACTCAATAACACATTTTTATATTACAAAAAATCAAAGAGTGATTAGAACCAGCTGGCCAAGCATCACACTAAGAACTGAACTGTTGAATCCAGCTGCCCCGGTACTGGCTGATCCCCAAATACCGATACCTCTCTCCACCAGTGTTCCCCTAGACAATGACCCTGTCACTACAAGGCCAAGAGAAAATAGGAGTAACCCCATAACACAGCTGGAGGCCTAGAGGACTCTGCCAGCGACAGAAGGACCTAGGCCACAATCAGGAGGACCTAGATTCAGGAATTCCAGTTTTGAGCAACCACGTACATATTGAACACAACATAATCAGCCTGGACCACAACAAACTGGGCCCACACCAGGAACCTGCAAATATTCTGAATTGTTTAATAAGGTAATGCTGTCTGATTCAGATATAATGGAGGACTGGAGTTGCCACCTGACTGGTTGTATATTATCAAAACTCTTGATGGGCGCAATGAAACATAAAAGTTGACAACAGATAAGGACTGCAAGGCCCATCCAGTTTGCCCATTTTTTCTACCTTATGAATGTGCCATAGGCCTTTACTCTGTCACTGGCCTAGTTATTCATACTCATCTATATTGCTACCTTATGCTTATCCCATGCCTGTTTGAAGCCCTGCACAGTATTCATATCCACCACTTCCAGAGGTAGGCCGTTCCATGCATCCACCACCCTTTCTCTGAAAAAGAACTTCCTCACATTACCCCTTAATTGGCCTCCCTCTAATCTCATGCTGTGTCCTCTTCTCCTGCTATTTTTCGTATATTAAAACATGTTAGACTCTTTCACCTTGTTAATGCCTTTAAGATGTTTGAATGTCTCGATCATATCACCTCTCTCCCTCCTTTGCTCTAGGAAATACATATTGAGCACTGTTAATCTATCTGTCCTCATATGTTTTCTGATGCAGTCCCTGCACCATTTTGGTTGCCCTTCTCTGGACTGCCTCCATTTTGTTAATGTCCTTGTGCAGATGCGGCCTCCAGTACTGCATGCAGTATTCCAGATGGGGCCTAACCAGTGTCTTGTAAAGAGGGATTATCATTACCTCCCTCTTACGACTTGTGACACCCCTACTAATACACATCTACATCCCTCTTGCCTTACCTACTGCTTTAGAGGTCTGCTTGGATGATTTCAGGTCATTTGTGATGATGATGCCCAAGTCTTTTTCTTCCCTTGTGATTGCCAGCAATTCCCCTCCCAACCTATAGGTAGCTTCAGGGTCTCTCTTCCCTATGTGCATGATATTGCACTTCTTTGCGTTAAACCCCATTAGCCACTTTTCAGACCATTTTGCCAGTTTTTCCAGATCTCTTCCCATTCTGCCCACCCCATCTGGATCATCTACTCTGTTGCATGTCTTCGTGTCATCTGCAAACAGGCAAACCTTACCCTCCAGTCCATCTGCAATGTCACTCATGAAGATACTGAAGAGGACTGACCCCAGGACTGATCCCTGAGATGCCCCAATTGTGACTTGTATCTCTTCTGACTGTATACCATTTACCACCACTCTCTGTTTTCTGCCCTCCAACCTGTTTGCCACCCAGTTGACCAACTTCTGACCCACCCCGAGCCTACCTAGCTTATTAATCAATCTTCAGTGTGGAACAGTATTGAAAGCTTTGCTGAAGTCAAGGTAGGCAATATCAACTGCACACCCTTGGTCCACCACTCTGGTTAACGAGTCAAAGAAATCTATGAGATTAGTTTGACAGGACCTTTCTGGTGTAAACCCACACTGTCTTGGATCCTGTGCTCCTATGGAATCTAGGTGTTGCACTATCTTTTCCTTAAGGAGTACCTCCATAATCTTACCCACTGCTGAGGTAAGACTGACTGGTCTGTAGCTGCTGCCTCCTCCTTGCTTCCACTCTTGTGGAGCGAGATCACATGAGCCCTTCTCCAGTCTTCTGGGACCTCTCCTGTGCTCACTAAACAGTTCTGCTAATGGCTCTGCTAGTTCCATCTTTAGTTCCTTTAGTACCATGAGATGTGTGCCGTCAGGTCCCATTACTTGTCCACCCTGAGCTTAGTGAGCTCTTGTAGGACCCTTTCTTTTGTGAAGGGATTTGTGTACACCTCCTTCCCCTCTGTGCCCATGGTGCTGAGCTGTGGGCCTTGCCCTACCTTCTCCTCAGTTAATACTGAGCAGAAGTATCTATTTAGGATAGATACTTTTCCTTGGTCCTCCTCCACACACTCCCCCTTAAGCCCATTGATCTTAGCAATACCTCCTCTGGACTTTCTCCTTTCACTAATGTATCTATAGAAAGTCTTGTCCCCTTCTTTTACTTGTTTGTGCTAATGTTTCCTCGGTTTGGGCCTTTGTCTGCCTTACTGCCTTCCCTGCTTCCCTTTGGGAAATTTGGTATGCCTCTCTGTCTTCATCTTGCTGCATTCCCTTATATTTCCTGAAGGCCAACTTTTTGGCTGTGACCTTTTCTGCTACTGTTTTTGAGAACCAAAGTGGTTTCCTCTTTCTTTTGCTCTTGCTTTTCTCCCTAACACAATGAGATGTCGCTTCAAGTATTGTATCCTTAATGCTTGCCCACTTTGCTTGTACCCCCCCACCTGTATTTCTTCTTGCCAGGGCTAGCTTAACTCTGTTGGCCATCTTATCAAAGTCAGCTCCTCTAAAGTCCCATATATATTGCCTTGGAATGGGATGATTTAGCTCTAGTGGCCAAATTGAACCATACCATGTGATGGTCAGTGGTCCCCAGGTGACCTACCTGGAGATATGTGATCTTTTCCCCGTTAGTCAGTACTAGATCCAGGATAGCCCTGTCTTTTGTGGGTTGTTGTACCAATTGTTTGAGGCCCTTCCCCTGCAGGGAGTCCACTATGTGTCTAGTTCTGGCAGATGTTCTGGCCGGTATTGACCTTGGTTTACTTTGTTTACTTGGTTGTTGTAGACAAAAGAAGGCCGAAGCCCATTGAGATTGTCCCCCACCACACTGGTGGGAAATATATCTTCCCATTTTTTTTATTTTTAATTTTACTATTCTTATTTGCTTAGCTGCGTGGATTGTAACTACTGATCAAAACCTTTTTTAAATAAATCGAAAGAGTTGCTGTCCACCAGGTCTTGTGGTAAGGTATTCCATAATCTGGGTGCTCTGATAGTAAAGTAAATTAGCCTTTTACTAGTTCAGGACCTGGCCACATCTATCCGTTTTTTTATGAAGTCATGGAACAATTTTTCTCTGAGAAAACTGTGACCCACACTGTTGTATTAGATCTTTGGATTTATGAATTTTAAACATAAAAAGCATATTGCCTCTGGTACGCCTAGTTTGTTGCGAATAGAGCCCTGTTTCTCGTAATCTCACATGATAATCACAGTTTGCCAATCGGGGGACCATTTTAATTGTTCTCCTTTGAATCCTCTCAATCCTGTCTACATCCTGCTTGAGATAAGGGTTCCAAAAAGGAGACCCATAATCAGAATATGGTCTTACATGAGTTCTAAAGAGAGGAATGATATATTCCTCGGTTCTTGAAACAGAAAAGTTTAATTCGAGTGAGCAATGCATTGGATGTTTTAGCAATCCTGATGCACTGATTAGATGAAATCAGTTTACTGTTGACAATAACCCCCAGATCTCATTCGCTGAGATTTTCAGAGAGATGTTATTTAATGTATAAGCTTGATGAGGGTTATTCTTGCCGAAGTGCAATACGGAGCATTTATCAGGATTAAGCATCATACCATTAGTGATAGCCCATCGCTCAATAATTTTCAGGTTATTGATAATATAGACTTATTAGTAGCTGTATTTACTGCTCCCCCTAACTTGGTGTCGTCAACAAACTTGGAAAGTAAATTTTCTTCATAACCTGTATATCACTAATAAATGCATTGAACAATGTAGGTCCAAGGACTGAACCCTGGGGAACTCCGCTGGTAACACTCCCCACATCTGACAGAGTACCATTAATTCTAACTTATCTGTTTGACAACCAACAGGTAACCCATTTGACCAATATCTGGGAAAGTCCCATTCTGTCCAATTTATCTATAAGTTTATTATGAGGTACTTATCAAAGGCCCTACTGTAGTCGAGCAAAATTACATCCATAGGTATTCCAGCATCGAATCCCTTGCTAATATAGTAGTAAAATGAAACCAAGTTAGTTGTACAAGAGTATCCCTGCCTGAATCCATGCTGAGTGCGGTCAACAATATCTTTAGAAATCATTTCTATTTCCATAATATCTTTTATAATTCTTTCCATTAGCTTACAAATGATCGATGTCAAACTTATGGGGCGATAGTTTCCGGGTTTTGAATGATTAGCCTTTTCAAAGATTGGAACTACTGTAGCATTGGACCAATCGTTTGGAATAATACTTTGACAAAGCGATTTATTAAAGATAAGAGTTAAAGGCACTGCTAGAGAATCAGCTGTTTCTATCAAAAATCTAGGATTAATATTGTCTTGTCCAGGATTTGATGTCTTTTTTCATGAGTGCAAGGCCTTAAGTGTATCGGCTACAGTTATAGAATATGTAATGGGAAAACTGTTTTTGTGCGTATCTATTATAGGGCATGTTTTGTTGGAGAAAACTGAACAGAATTGTTCATTAAAAGCATCAGCAATTTCTTTGTCAGAGGATATAATGAAGTTCCCAATAGTTAATGGTCCCATAGATCTATTATTCTCTTTTTAGTATTTAAATAGGAAAACAAGGATTTATAGCTGTCTTTGGTATGGGCAAGTCAGAATTCTAATTTCTTTTTAGTCTGTAGGATGGGATATTTTAATTCTTGGACAGCTTTTTTATATTTAATTAAAATGTGTTCCTTATCGTCACCATTGCTTTTTTGAGAATAGAAAAAAGCTTCTGTTTACTTTTAATTTGTTTTGTTTTTTTAAGTTTTATTTAGCCAGAGTGGAATCTTCCATTTTCTATTATATTTTTTTTTAGTGGGGACCAATTTGTGTCTTGCATGTTGAAGTCTCCCATTAGAAGAACATCGCCTTTAGCTATCATGTTTTGTACATCTTCTAACAGTACTGTGTCTATTTCCTCCCCCTGGTCTGGAGGCCTGTAGACAACCCCAGTTCATATGGCTGTCCCATTTCCTGTTTCCAGGGTGATCCAGAGTTCTTCTGGCTCCTTATGTGTATTCTGAATTTCTGTAGCTCTGATACTTTCATTGACATAAAGAGCCACTCCCCCCCCCCCTTTTTTTCACCTCAGTCTCTTCTGGACAGTACATAGCCGAGTACGGTAGTCTCCCAAGTGTGGTTACTGGTGAACCATGTCTCGCTAATGGCTACTATGTCTAGGTTAGCCTCTGTTATTGTTGCCTTCAGGTCTGGGATCTTGTTTCCCAGACTGCGGGCATTTGTGTACATGATTTTCCATTGGCCAGATTTCGGTGAGTTAGTTGTGGGGTGAGGTCCAGCTTTTCCCCTGCATGTCGTATGGGGACCCAAACGTTTTTCCTCACCCGGTGATGCAAATGAACTACAAACATGCTGAACTCCTGTTTGATCACTAGCTGAGGGGTAGGGGTGCTCTTCCCGTTCGATGTATCGGGTGCTACACCCCATTCCCCATTTTCTAGTTTAAATAATCTGCAAAGACATCAAACTTCTTCCCCAATGCACTGACTCCCTCCTTAGTCAGATGCAGTCCATCGAATTTAAAGCACTTTTGCTCCCAAAACTGTTGCCAGTTACCTACAAATTTGTGTCCTTTTTCCTGGCACCAGCCCATGAGCCACATGTACAGCTCCCCGATCTCCCCTTCTCTAACCTTCCACCCATCTGTCCCCCTCTCCCAGACTGGCAGAACCTCAGAGAAGGAGATATCAGATGAAATGGATGACAGTTTGTCTCCCAGCCTGGTCAGGTGTTCCTTGGTCTCCACAATTGACCGGCTGGTGAGATATGTTTCTGTGTAACCAGGCGGACCTAGATTATCTCTTTCAAGACAGTGAAAGTGCTAAATAGAGCCTGGTCCCAATATAAACTACTATAGAACTCTCTGTTGTAGACCCCTTTTGTGGCCCATTCCACTCACAAAGCCCACTGTAAAAGTAGTTACCATTGTTGTGATATAGTTTTCTGCCACTAGAGGGTGCAGGGGCACCGTGAAGAAGAAGCCATTTTTGGAGTAAATTACAGAGCTACAGAATACAGCTGTTATATTTCAGTCCATTGATATGCGTTTGATATTCTTCACTCTTTGACCTCAGTACATAATAAATTGGTGACAAGGATGGTGACTACTTCTGTTCCACCTCTGATTTAATTCCTGGTTAGAGCACAGGGAAGCCAAAATGTACTTTTAAAACTTGGCAGTTGGGGGGGGGCATGACCTGACAAGGCAGAAGATGGCAGCATAGTTCAGAATCTCTGCAGTAATGACTGCAATCTAGCCTCATCCAGCCTTCACCAGACCTTTCTTTGGTACCAACTCCTGTGACCATCCTGTAATCTTACTGCCTGACACAGTTTGTAAGTCATTTTTGATCCATCATCTACTTATATTCAATTATTCTACACTGTACTGGAGCATACTAGGCCTCATCCTTCAGCATTATGGCAGATCTCCAAGCACAACAGAGCTCACTTGCTGGAGTGGAAGTAGTGTTTTCTAAACTGATGGCTGAGATTAATGATCTTAAAACCTCCACCCAACGGATTGCGACCACTCTTGAAACTTTTAGCCAGAAAATTGAATTTAATGAGAAAGCAACGGCCTGTAACACCACTACTATTCATGACCTCCAGGCTACTGTCTGCAATCAAGATCGAACTATTAAATCCCTACAAGCCAAAACTGGCGATATTGAACATTGTGATCGTTGCAACAATTTACGATTTTTTGGCTTCCCTGAAGGTGTAGAATTAGGAGACACTACTGCGCTTTTATTACATGTGCTGCCTGCAATGCTTAAACTGTTTCCTGACCTAACATTAATCATTGAGTGGTCTCACTGCACTCTGGGTCCCAGGCCAACATCAGACCAGCGACCAAGGTCCATCATTTCTCGCTTCTTGAACTATTACCATACAGAATTACTACTGAAACGAGCCAGAGAAATGGGGAAACTTCAGTGGCAAGAGTATAATATTTCCATCTACAGAGACTTTTCAAAAGATTTAACCATCAGAAGGAAGGCCTACAATCCACTTAAACAAATCCTCCACCAAAGAAGCATTAAATTTGCTCTACGTTACCCCATGACACTACGCCTTTTCTCAGGCTCTTCCTTCAAGGATTTTGAAACCCCTGATGCCTTAGACAACTATCTGGAGGTCTCTCTCTGTAATCTTATCCCGGGAGGTTCAGCAGCAATTGGCAACCTGAACACAGCTTTGGTATCCACACGGAGGATGGACGATGTGGTACAGGAACGTGGGGAAAAGTGTTGCAGAACTCGCAGCCCAAGCAGCAGCACTGCAACTGATTTGACCCCAAGGCAATCAACACGGCTGCAAGAGAAGCTTCTGTCAGTGCATTATTCTTCCAGAGTTTCATGCTGTTCTAGCAAGGTTTCACCCCAAATACCCAAGCTGCAGCCCCTCACCTTCAAATCAACCCCTCTATTCCCTTGAGCAATAAGTTTGCTCTCTTGGAGGATGACATGCGCTCCTCTCAGGAGGATCTTTCCCAGCAAATCTCAGATGAACATCCCTCTAATTTGGGCCCTGTGCCTCAGGGATGTATTTCTGCCAATACTTCATGGGCAGAAGTTATTGCAAGTTCCCCCCTCAAATTTTAGAGGCAGCCCAAAAGAAAACGTAAGGCAAAGACCAAAAGCAAGAACATCAATAGTCACAATCCTGCTAATAAATCTAAGGTGTAAGTGAGCGTATATGGTCAGTAATATGGTCACAGTTGCTATATCTTGGTAGGTTTTGCTTCCAGGATACTTAAAGGGAGTGCCAGTACACTTTTTCTGCCTAGCTGCCCACTCTACAGTCTATGCTACCTGGTTGCTTTCGCTCCCAGCGGGTGCAGAAAGCAAAGGCTGTACATCGCAGCGTGATCAATTTACTTTTTGTTGCAGTGTTTAAACGAGCAGCTTAAAGGTCTTCAAGGGAACTTTGGTATATAAGCAATGCTTTTCTAACCCATTGTTTTAGTGTTAGATCTTATACACTACCTCACTAAACAAGCTCTCTGTATCTAGACTTTTACTCTCCAGTTTAGCAGTGCATTAGGTTTATAGTCTTTTGGCTGTTCAGTTGCATATCTTCAATGCATCCTGATTATTGCCTTTTCTTTTTTCATATGTGAATTATTATATATTACAAGGCAATTTACCCCTTCCCTCTCCTGATGACAGGTTGTTAAGTATTATTGGCAACTACATTTAATCTAGCTCCTTCCCTACGCTCCATTATTCTTACTGCCTCCTGTTTACATTATGGAACTATCATTAGCACTTAAAGAGGCGTGCTATGTTTGGTGTACTGTTGCAAAGGATTGTCAATCTACAACTTCCTTATTTTACTCGAAGCCTACAGATATTACAGAAATCCACTGCTGTGTGGTCGCTCCTGTTTTGGGGCTCACTGGGCCTAGTCTTCTAGACCTAGTCACCTCATTTAACACCTATTTAGGTGATTTTCAAGTAATCAGAGCTGATCTTTACTATGACTATCTCTTCTGTCTATAGTTATCACCGAAGCCTATACCTCTCCACATAATCCTAATTTGCATTTGGCTCAGGGCATAAGGGCCTAAACTGACCTCCCCTTTTTTCTTTCCCCTTCAATATTGTATTTATTATGCACTTATTCTGTTGCACTGCAAAGTATACTCAGAGTCACTCTAATGTGGTAATGATCTACTTTTCCTTTTATATTTGTTCATTTGTATTCCACCTGGCTCCCTGAATTCCTTGCTCTATGTCTAGGCTGTACTGGCATCTCATATAAGGTTCTTTAATTTACTGTTATTTTGAGTTGGTATATCTTGTACTATTACTACTAATGTTTATAAGTAAGTTCTGGTGTTTAGCTTTATCCTTATACCTTGTCTTGTTAGCTTAGAATTAAGCTGAGGTTATTACAGTCCCCTGCCTTTCTTGGTATTATTCCCTTTCAGTTTAGCTTATCAGGAATGCTTACTTTATTATATTACTGGGATCAGACTTAGGTTTAGGCCGATATTTATAACTGGTCCTCCCTATTCTCCTCCCTACATCGATGCCCCAGAGTGTGGTGAGAGAATCTCTTAGCCAGTTGGCTGACTCATATCTCCTCATACCCATAAAATGTTTTATTTGTTATTTAGCTTACTAGTATTGCTGTTTATTACTTTTCTCCTTCCCCATCTCTGTTCTTACTTTAATAAGATATCTGTGCCACTCATGTATCATATATCTCACTCTTTTTGGCTTGAATGTTCCTGCCACTCTCTGCATATACACAAGCTCTCTATATTGTATTCTAATCATCCTCTGCCTCATTTATTTGTCCCTTCACACTCCAGCGATTATTCCTTTCTTTAACACTAACAATGAGTGACATGCTTTCATATACATGGAATGTGAAGGGACTTAGTTCTCCTTGTAAGTGGAAGCAAATTCTTGCACATCTCAAAAAACATAAAACACAAATTGCTTTCCTTTAAGAAACAAAATTATTAGCAGAGGATGTTCATAGACTTAAAAAAGATTGGGTCAATCAGATCTACGAATCATCCTATACCTCAAAAAAAGAGGAGTTGCTATTCTTATTCATTAGAGTCTCAAATGGTCCCTTGTAAATTCCGTTTCCAATACTGATGGCAGATGGGTGATGGTCAAACTGAATACCAACTCTGGTCCTCTTCTGCTTGTTAATGTCTATGCACCCAACTCCGATTCCGTGGAGTTTTTTCATAATTTAGCTGAACAGATTCTATCCTTTAACACTGATAATACACCAGTTATTCTTGAAGGGGATCTTAACTTAGCTTTAGAAGCCAGCATTGACAGAAGTAATCCCACTACAGAGGCCCACCCTAGAAGTATTAAAGCCCTCTCATTACTAATTGTAAGGATAAAAAGATGACTGCGTTGTGTTTTCTATCTTCAGATAATTCAAGCCACACCTTTTCCTTTGGTTTTTTTTCTTTCTGCAAGTTTCACATCAACTTCAATACATGTATTTTTGCTTCAGGTTTGGTGCTATTCATTCAGTTCACATGCAGGCTTATATATAAAACTGTTATCTTGAAAAAGTCAACACCCCAGTATAAACCAATCATAGAACTAATAACAAGTCTATTTTTAGTCTGTGATGTACCTTTTTCTCCAAAAATAGGTTATTTATAGACTGTGTAGCTTGAAAACATGTTACTCATAAACTGTGTTGCACAACATTCTCTTTGTTACCCATCGTCCTTAACAGGTAAATACCATCCTAATAAGGGCACACCATCCTGTTAAGTATTATTATTATAGGACATTTGGATGTTATATGTTGTGAAATCTAAAAATGCTGTGTCATTATGAGGTTACTACCAAACATATCCATTTCCTGCTACATACTGGGAAATGATATACAAGGTGAAAACTAAATATATTAATGTTACAAATATAAATGTGTTTAATCTTTATGCTACGCTAATGCAAGATGTTGGATTAGCTGATGTATGGCGCCTCCTTCACCCCCGTGATCGAGAATTTACTTTTTACTCCTCTCTACATAAGACATACAGTAGATTTGACTACTGGTTAGCCTCTCCTGTTATAATGGAAAAAACTATTGATTTATCCATCTCTTCCATCATAATCTCGGCCCATTCCCCTGTCAAATTGCAACTTTTGTGGGGCCTATTAGCACCTAAATCTTCTTACTGATGGCTGGACCCTCTCCTTCTCAAGGATCCCAATTTCTTACCCATTATCAAAGCATAAATTCAGGACTTCCTCTTTCACAATACCCCAACCAAATCTTCTATGTTCTCTGTATGGGAAGCTCTTAAAGCTATGATTCAAGGGAAAATTATCAGTTATGCTACATTGGAAAATAGTAAGGGAACAACAGCTGGCTGACTTGGAAAAATCTCTTAAGGCTAAAGAGAATTTATACATTTCTTCTAATAAGCACTGTCCTGATTCTCAACTTCATCTTGAAATTCTTCAACTTAGAGTTAAAATTAACAAATTAATTTCTCGTAAAACCGAGCTGGCCTTGTTTAAACTTAAATATAAGTTTTGGGAACACAGCAATAAAAATGGGAAACTCCTCTCTTACCAGCACAGAGCACAACAAATGGAACAACATATCCTAAGCCTAAAAGATGAACAGGGTACGATTCACTCTGACAACCCCTCTATAAACCATATCATGAAAACCTTTTTATCAAAAACTATACTCTAACACAAATCCTCCATCTACTTTACAGATTCAAGAGTTCCTTAAATCTTTACATCTTCCTCATCTTTCTACTCTTGAAACAAATTCTTTAGATGAACCCTTTTCATTTCAGGAAATCCAGAAGCTTTGTCTTCCTTGAAATCTGGCAAATCCCCTGGGGGTGACAGATTCCCCGTCGATTTCTGTAAAATGTTTTCGACACCTTATGTCCCCTTCTTCTTAATGTTTATCAAGAAGCTTCCAATACTGGCAAGCTTCCCCCATTTTGCACCGAAGCAATCATAACCCTAATCCATAAGAATGAAAAAGACCCTACTCACCCCGCAAGTTACAGGCCCATCTCTTTATTAAACACGGATGGGAAGATATTTGCTAAACTACTAACTTCTCGACTTGAATCCTTGATTCCCAAGCTAACTCATTGATTGCAAGCTGGTTTTATTAAACATAGATCTGGTTCTGATCACCAATGTTCCTTATTTAATTTAATTCACAAAGCCAAATCCTTCAAGACACCAGCAGCAGCCATAGCTATTGATTTCGAGAAGGCCTTTGATTCCTTGAACTGGGACTACCTTCATCAAGTTATATCTTATTTCGGTCTTTCTCATACCTTTTGCTCCTGGATCAAGCTATTATACAACTCCCCTGTTGCTAAAGTACTTACTAATTCCACCCTTTCCTCTTACTTTCATCTAACAAGGGGAACTAGACAAGGCTGTCCCCTGTCACCTTCCCTGTTTATTTTAGCCATGGAACCCCTGACTGCTTGTTTACATCAATCTTCTGGCATTATGGGCATACCTGTGAGCAATTCAAGATATGTTTCTCTCTCCTATGCAGATGACCTCTTAATCTTACTCGAAAACCTGAATGAGGCTGGTCCCTGTTGGTTGATTTGCTTAATAATTTTACTAAAATTTCTGGCCTTGCTTTCAATTATGGCAAATCACAAACTATGCCCCTTAATGACCACTGTAAAGCCTTTATGAACATACCTCTTGGATTCCGCTGGTCACCACAGGGTATAACATATCTAGGAATCAAAATTACTAGTAACTTAGGAAAGATATGGGACATTAACTTTAACCCCTTATTTGATAACGTCAAAACAATTCTGGACATATGGAAGCTTCTTAATCCCTCTTTTATGGGGAAAATTGCAGCCATTAAGATGTCCATTTCTCCCAAGATTCTTTACCTCTTTGCCAATATTCCTTTAGTCTTACCATACTCCTTTTTTGCTAAAATTGACAAATCAATCGGTAACTTTATCTGGGATGGGAAACCATCGAGATTTAACCATAAGAAACTTCAGTCACATTGGAAAAAAGGGGGATTCAGACTCCCCTGGTTCAAAGGCTACCTCTGAGTTTTCCGAATGGCCCAAACCATTAATTGGTTTCAGAAAGCCTCCCCTCACTCACAGCTGTGGGCTACAATGGAATCCACATTGTGCCTGGGAGGAGTTCCCACTTCCTTCATTTTTAATCCCATTTCCTCTAAACTAAAATCTCATCCGACTATATCATCCTCTGTTCTTTATTTGAAACTAACCTGCAAATTCCTGAAATCCAATCCAACACCCTGGTTTTATGCCCCCTTATGGGGCAATCCACTGCTCACTCTAGAAGATCACCCAATTTTCTGTTGTACATGCAGGAACAAAGGCATTTTCTTTCTCGGAGATATCTTGGACCAGAATTCACTCACTCTTAGATCATTCTCAGACTTGCAGGTCACATGGAAACTTCCTAAACAGGACTTCTGGTAGTTTTTACAAATTCAGGCAGCTTATAACTCTCTCTCTCTCTCTAGTTTAGTGTACAGGCATACTCTTCTAAACCCATTCATCTCGCACTGGACTAATTTATCAGTAAAATTAAATAGCTCCATTTACAAAGACATTATTGGTAATCTACCTGATCAGTCAATACAGACCAAAAATAAATGGAGTACTCTTCTTAACTACAATATTTTGACACACAGTGGAGTAATTGTTGGCGTATTGCACATAATACCTTTAAAGATGCCCGTAGTTCTTTAATACAAACTAAAATCCTACATCTTTGGTATAGAACCCCATCTGTGCTTCAACGAATGGGCCTATTAAATAATAATAATTGCTGGCGCTGCAATTTGGCCAACAGGGATCTACTTCATATCTTGTGGTCTTGCACTCCCATTAATAAGCTTTGGTATAAAGTCTGTTTACTTGCCTCCAGAGTAACAGGACAAAAACTACCTTTTGACCCCAAGCTCTTCCTTCTAGGCATCCTTACCCCCAATAGCTCTCTCCTCTCAGATGCACATTTTAGATGGCTAAACATACTTTTTCTTCTGGTCAAACGTCTGATTCTTATGAAATGGAAATCAACTCTGGTGCCTTCTCTTTCAGATGTTCTTCAAAGCCTCTCTCAGTATGCCTCCCTAGACCGATTATCTCATGTTACTAACTGACTCACTGTGTATGACAGATGTTGGCAGGATTACTTCAAGTACATTGAACCTAGTTCTTCTAGATGCAATTTTTAGGGATATTTAGCCCTCGTTCTTTTTTTGCTCTTAGATTAGGTTTTCTTGAAACTTTTGTGCACAGATTCTCCTTTTTTTTCCCTTCTTCCCTGTTTTCTCCCTCTCTCCTTCCCTTCTTCCTTGCTTTTTTCCTCTCTTCTTTCTTTCCTTGCACACTTTTCTCTTATCTTCACCTCTCCATTACTGAACATTGTTCATATTACCACAGTTATCACTTTTTGCAATTTACTGAGTGCCATGCTATAGCCTGCACTAGCATGTATTTCATACATGGTTGCTATTTCTGATCCTATAATACCCTATTGATTGTAACCCTTCTGCTCTCCACGTACATCCTGTGTAGGTGTGTGTTTTATTATCAATACATGTATATAAGGTTTCTCCAATATGTTTACCCTAAACACTGTGTTTTGTTAAGTGATATTTTATACCTTACATGGAGGATAGTCTTCTATTGTCTTAGATGTGTGCTTTCTTATATACTCGAATTTCAATAAAAAGATAAAGTAAAAAAAATTTGGCACTGCATGTTGGAAATCTTCTTGCTGTCAGTCAGTGGTGATAACTTTTCTGAGGCAAGAAAACAAACATTATTGATCCACTCCTAAAGTTCAGAGGGACAACGTCTCAGCTACACGGTAACAAAGACAGTGGCACTGCTTTGTTGGCATACTTCAGAAGTCATTGTGCCTGCTGAACAACATTGCTTTAGAGAATGGGCACAGCATACGGGTGAGTCAGTCAATCACTACATTTCTACTTTGAGGGAATTAACTGCTTCTTGTGAATTTGGGGGGGTTCACAGAACAGATGACTGAGGATCAGCTAGTAAAAAAAACCACACTCTGCAAGAATTCAAGAAAACCTAATGACTGAGACTGATTGAGCACTCGATAAAGCTGTAACAGTTGCTCGCCAAATTAAGTCTGTAATTAGTAATGCCAAAACCATTGCAGAATGGGACACACACCAAGTACATGCAATACGAGAAAAATTAGGACCTGCCACTATAATGAAACAGCAACATAGATTCAAGGGCAAACCTAAACCTTTCTGTAAAGAAAAGTGGAAAAGTTATCACTGTTTCTATTGTGGTTCACATGAACACTTAGCATTTTTTTCCAGTTTGCCCTGCCAAGGCAGCTAAGTGCTGCATACATAGTAAAATCGGACATTTTGCTAAAGTCTATCATGCCACACATCCTGTAAATGACGTAACTGCCCTATAACTCAGAGCCCTAGGCTTAGATACACCTGTGCCACAAGAAGGGGAGCTGTTGTGCAGTATGAATATCTCTGTACACTCAGAGACAGTGCTCATCAGAACTGTTGTTGATAATGGGTCAGCTGTGTCTCTACTACTTGAAGCTATTTACACATGTTACTTTCATGGTACTGCTTTAACTGCCCCAAAAGCATGACTTGTTACATATGCCAGGTAAGCTCTGAAAATCTTAAGCTGTCTCACTACTGTTACTAATGACAGCCAAAGTGCTGTTATTATGGATTTTTACACTGTAAAGACTGGTACACCAAATTCAGGTATGGATCTCGTTACTGCCTTACAATTGCAAATTCGAGACAGTGAGTGACCTTCCTCGATCAGTTACTATGTTGTGCTGTGCTGCAGTTCCCTAGTATATCTTCAGCTAAAAATCTGCCAAAAAATAATAATACCAGTTTTGAATTTAATTGCATCAAAGGGTTTGTTCACAAGCTGAAGGTTTGTACAGACACTAATCCAGTACAACAGAAGTTAAGAAGAAAAGCCCTATCAGTTAGAGAGTTTTTTTCTAAAGAGCTGGAAACCCTGTTACAAATTAAAGTAATTGAAAGAGTTGAAGCATTGGAATGGATTTCACCTGTAGTAGTGACCATGACGAAGTCAGGTGGGATTAGGATGTGCATAGATTTGCATGAGCCAAACAAAGACACAGTGGTTTACAGTTAACCCTTTACCACTGACTGAAGACATTTTGTCTAAGAGTCTCTAATATAGTCTATATTAGACCTGAAAATGGCTAATTACCAACTCTTACTACATGATTATAGATCTGACTGAATTCATTATTTATGAGAGACTGTGCAGTTTCTGCCGTGTACCCTGTGGTCTCAGCACCATCACCATTTCACAGGATGGTGTCTGAGACATTAGCATGAATGCCTGGTGTCCAGTATTATTTTTGTGATTTGATCATCTGTGAGAACTCTGTGGAGGAACATGAGGAAAAACCTTCATGCTATCTTAATGCAGACTGATTAAGTATGGGGTAAAGCTACTTATGGTAAAGTGTCACTTTCCTGTCCCCTGACTTGGACAATTGTAATGGAGGTGTGCAGGGAAAGGGGAACCATAATTGCTAGACATCCTGTACTGGTTTTGTTTGACCCCCTCTCTGCAACCTGCTGTTACCTTAGATGCATCAGACTATGGAAGAAAAGCTCTCCTTACTCAGATTCATCCAGATGACTCTGAATGCACAGTTGCCTTTGCTTCCCATACGCTTACTGATAGTGAGAGGAAATACTCCATAGTGGCAAAATAAGCTCTTGCATGTGTTTGGTTTGTAGAAAATGGAGAAACTGGTTATGGGGAACTAAATATACATTGCATACTGATCATCAGACCCTAACAACACTGCTGACAATAAGGGTTAAAAATCTGCGGGCATAACAATCGCCAGGTGGTCTCCTCGCATACTGGGTTTTAACCGTGACATACAGTGCATAAAGAAGTCTCAAAAATGTTTCACTGACAGTTTACCCAGATTGCCTCTTCTTGTCACTGACACTACCCTACAGGATGAGACTGAAACAGTTGCTGTTATTTCCAGTGACATAGATGCTGTTTCCAAGGATAATTTTTAAGCCGCTTGCATTTCCTGTCCTGTACTTGCCAAGTTACAATAACAGTTGACCAACAAATGACCAGTGACTTTAAAAAAAAAAGTGGACCCTGAGCTGCTACCATACTATCCTGTTAGGCATGAACTAGCATCAAAGTATTACATTATGTGTGGCCTACAACATTTAATTGTTCCTGTGTCCATACAAAGGACGTTGATCAGCTTAGCTCATGAGAGTCACCAAAGTACTGTATTGTGAGAACAAAACAAAAGTTGCAGGAGTTATACTGGTGGCCAGGCATGGACTCTCAGGAGGAAACAGTCATTCGAGAGTCTACTACTTGCAGACAGAGTATGACTGGGGGAGTTATGTGAATACCTTATTGCAAATATATTGGCCAATATTATATTCAGGCCTCCAAATATCTGGGTATTTGTTATTTATGTAACCCCTAGGTGGCACTATCCCAAGGGCTACTACCCCTCCCTGCTTGGCTAGTAGCAGGTTAGGGGCCTGAGTTCTGAAATGGGTGCCTCCACCCGGAGGTCAGGGTTGGTAGAGGTCAAGCTAACCTGGGCACAGCCCTCTGGGATACTGTAACCCCCCTCTTTCCTTACTAGTGGCTGGAACAATACACGATAATCACTTTCACAATACCCCTGATACACCACACAAGTACCCACACTGTTTGCACTTACCACCAGGGCTTTCCTCTGGTCTGGCCCTGGGGACCCCCTGTAAAACAAGGTTATACACAGCAAATAACAGCAGTATAGTACTCTTGCACAAACTGGAACCACAGTCAGGGTAAATGCAAAAAAGAGTTGGATCTGATTTATTTAAGGGGCTTGAACTAGGGATGGGAATAATCAGGTTAATTTGCTTAAAGGCTGTATCAATCAAACAGTTATCCATGCACTTCAGGGTCCATAAACAGTCACACACTCCACTCTGCGTACCCAGATGGAGAATGGTGGGCTAGCCAGGATCGTTGCAGTTGTTTGGGGCCCTGTGATGGTAGGAAACAACATGCACAACACACACTATTTGTAATCCGGGGCCGGAGGGCTCAGTTTGTGAAAAGAAACCAACAAGACAATCAGATGACACACTTTTAGATTAGGATGTTGTTGCAGGGAGCTACCCTGATGATTACTCAAAATACCCAAGACTAGACACAGGCTGGACGAAAATCGAGACAGCAGGTGGTTAATCTGGAGTGCCAGGAGAAGCAGGGACCACACGATTCACCGAGGCATCGTTCCTGTTCAGGCACAGAGCAGGGGACTGATCCCCAGGCAGGTCTCTCGTCGGTGGCTTTCTCTGTGCAGTGGGGTAGTCTGGCAGAGCCAGTGTGGCATGGCCCAGGCAGAATGGAGATGAACGTGGATTCAGTCCGATTAGGCTGGATAAAGTTTCCAGCAAGCAGAACACAGTTCACACGGTGAGGAACCAAATCATGACCCACTTTCAATACACAGCACATTTGCATGTAAAGGATTCTGTGGTACCAGCAAGCAGAACACAGTTCACACAGTGGGGAAACAAATCACGACCCACTTTCAATACACAGCACATTTACATGTAAGAAAATTCTACTGTACCAGGCAAACCGCTCTCCGGTCACGATCGCAAAGTCTCTGCACAAACCATGGATTCAAAAGCAGCTGGAAATCCTGACAGGCCAATTGCATTCAGAAAATCTTCAGTCCTCTTCAGGTTAAAGCCTGGTCACAGTCCAGTGGCTTAAATAGTCCTCACAACTTGGATTCAGTCCGAATAAACTCTTATTTTCCCTCTCAGGGACAGCAGGCAGACAGGCAGGCCAAAACTCAGCCCTTTCACAGTTCTCCCATGCAAAACTACACAGAACTGCTGCTCAAAATCACTTGAGCTGTTACTTCTTCACTTCTCAGCTCAAAACTGAAACTAGCTGCAGCAGCCTGGGAAATTCCCCAAGATCCAAAAGGTTCGGTTGGCTGATCCTCCTGTCAGTCACAACAGAGGCTCCCGCTTCAGGTGCAAAAAGCCCAAAACTACAATTCCTACAGATTTTGACTCCAGACAGCTCCTGTAGTCCGGATCCATTTTAGGTCCCAGCTGTACTGATTGGTCCAATTCGCAGTCCAGGACCAAGGTAGTGGAGATAAACAAAACAGTCCTTGCTGCAAAGAAGGCAGGTTAGACAAATTACATCATCATCATCACTCTAAATGATTTTCAGCAAATGGTTACATCTTTCAACAGAACTCCCTCTCAGATTACTTATGACTGCAATCCAGGCAGCTCTTAAAGAGACAGTACACAGAGGCTATACAGGCACTCTCTGGCAATCACATTTAAACTGCTAAAATGCAGGACTCCAGCCTGGCAGTGAGCATTTAGGCATGCTCAAGGAAGACTTTTCGGGAACCCCCATTTGTAGAGGTGATACATTTATATTCATTATTTATGTGCCTATGGTGGAAAAAAAGAAGACAGTGAAACAGCTCCCGCCCTCTTCCCCAGCTCAATCCTTTAAAAAACATAACCCCTGTCCTGCCATCCTCTGCTACAATCTCAGTCCCGCCTTCCTCCTCAGCACCAAAAATGTCATATGTTTGAAAAAAAAAATCCAATAATGGTGGGCGCAACCCACCCACCTCCATGGCCAGCCTCTGTCTTCAGTGCTTTTTCTTTTAAATCAATATTCCCCATAACCCCACCTTCCACTCTGGCAGCCCCTCCTACCCCCCTCCAGACCCATCCGATATTTAGTTAAGAAGCATGTTAACAAATGCTGTGGTCCAAGGCAACCAACAAAATCCACCTTTCTCCATGACCAGCAGCCTTCTATTAAATGAAAGCACTCCCGCGCTTGCTCCCATAGTAAGACCAGCTGATCACAAGGTGCACAACACAGGAGTGCTTTCATTCCATGGAAGGCAGCTGGTCGTGGACAAGGCTGGATTGTGTTGATTGCTTAGTCTAATAACACATGCTAACTGTGCTTTTTTAATTAAAAATTGGACGCAGGAGGGTGCGAGAAGGGTGCTGCCAGGGTAGGGGGAAATAATGATTTAAAAGAAAAAGAGCTCTAAAGCTGGCAGTTGGCCAGGGAGGGAGTTGGTTGTGCCAGTTGCCCATTGTGTAGTTCTTATTTTTAAAACACATGAACGTTTGGTGCTGGGGGAGGAGGGCGAGATTGGGATTGTAGCAGAGGTTGGGGGCAGCATGGGGTTGTGTTTTATAAAGGATTGAGTGTGGGGAGGAGGGTGGGGGCTGTTAATTTTTTAATTGTTTTAAGAAACAGTATTTCCTGACTAGGCATAGGCAGGAATAGTGCCACTATTCGTTATTTGTATGTGAATAACAAATAATGCATTATTCATGGAAGTCGGGGAAATACTGTTCGTTACTAGCACACACCTGATGACTGGAACCACACACTGTGTCCCACTTCATCCAGTTCCTTGGACTGCTGGTGCTTGGGACAAAGTTGCAACTGATATTGTGGGACCATTTGAACGTGCTTCTGTTTCTCACCGATATGCATTGACCCTAGTGGACTATTATAGCAAATGGCTTGAAATCGCTTTCACCTCCCAAAGTAGATGCTGCAGTTGTGACAACATTATTGCCATCTGTCTGCCAGAGAGGAAAATCTGAATAAGTTGGTCTCAGACAAAGGACCCCAATTCACTTCCCAGGAGTTTGCTGATTATACAGTATGCTGGAGAGAGCTGTTATGCATATTAGATCATCTGTGTATTACCTTTGTGCAAATGGGGGAATGGAACACTTTAAAAGAGTCTTAACTGTTTTCAGGCAGCCTCTCTTCCTTGGTGTCAGTGGGAGAAATTTCTCACAAACTTCTTAATGGATTACAGAGCAGCTCCTCATCCCATAACTGGCTCAAATCCAGCCCAGTTACTTTGTGGAAGGCAGATGTGATTAACTACAAAAAGCAAAAAGGGATTTTCATGGGCTTTCAAACTCTCATTGGCACTGTGTATAAATGTTCCCCTTTAAATCATAAGTACTCATCACTATAGGCCTTCTTTTACATTTGATCCTATTAAAACTATAAACAGGTCAGACTGCTTTGTGTAAATACCCCTTGTACATCCCCCTATGCATTTGCATTCAGTGTAGTATCTGTACAAATCAGCTGCACTTTCTATGTGCTGCAAGTATGTACTCAAGTATGTAATTTTCAATCGATGTGTGTGTTTCATTTTCTGCAACAAGCACCCAAACATGTGTATGTATGTCCTCGAATGTCTGTGCAATTACACCTGAGTAATGACTTAAAAAGGCACTTGGTGCTAGTGCACCTGCCTGGTTACCAAAATATAAATAAATAAACTCTATTCTGATGTTTACATCAATTAAAACAGCTGTGTTCCCTAAGCATGATTTTTTTGCTAAATCAATTTCTGCTTGGGAAATTTTCATTTTTTTTTTTTTCATTAGACCAAATGTAAAGCAGAAGAGAGCTGCAGGTTCCAGTTTCCTCCCACTGAACAACATCACTAAGCAGATAGCTTAGCCTGAAAACCTGTGATTTTCAATTTATGTGTAATTTCATAGCTAATACAGTCCCCCCCACATATATCGCCCACGGCTAATTCGGGCATTCGGTTTTTGCGGGCGATTTCTTTTTTCCAAATGCCGGCTCCATTGAAAGCAATTAGAAGCATTAGCGATATAACGAACACAGGGCGCCGTCTATTTCGACCTATTTTTGTTCGCAGTCACACCTTTGAAAAGGTGTTGCACGATGTTAAGTACCCTATTATCAGCTGTAGACATAGATACATAGATACATAGACAGTGTCGGCAGATAAGGGCCTATGGCCCACCCAGTCTGCCCATTTGAGCTTGTAAGTTCAGTTTGTTTTCCTAGAAGTCTGTTGCCCCATACCCCTGACCTCCAGAATTCCTTTATGTCTATCCCATGCATTCTTAAATCCCGTGATTGTTTCAGCCCCCACCACTTTCTCTGGCAGGGTGTTCCACTTGTCCACCACCCGTTCTGTGAAGAAATTCTTTCTCATGTTTCCTCTGAATCATCCTCCCTCCAACTTCATCCCATGCCCTCTAGTCCTGGAACATCTTTTTCGCTTAAAAATAGTATTTTCCTGCACCCGGTTCCTCCCTGTAAGATACTTGTATGTCTCTATCATATCCCCTCTCTCCCTCCTCTCCTCCAGGGAGTACATGTTCAGTTCCTTCAACCTGTCTTCATAGGACTTGTGATGCAATCCATGCACCATCTTTGTTGCCCTCCTCTGAACCTTCTCTACCCTGTCTATGTCCTTACATAGGTATGGTCTCCAGAACTGTACACTGTACTCAGATGGGCCTCACTAGTGTCTTGTATAGTGGAATTATGACCTCCCTTTTCCTGCTGGTGATGCCCCTGCCTATACATCCCAGCATCCTATTTGCTTTACCTGCTGCCTTGTCACACTGTTTCCCTACCTTGAGGTCATCAGAGATGATAACCCCAAGATCCCTTTCCTGCTTGGTGCATGCTATATCCTCACCCCCCAACTGATATATTGTGCCAAGGTTTTTGTACCCCATATGCATTATCTTGCACTTCTTTGCATTGAATTTCAACTGCCAAACCCCTGACCATTCTTCAAGTTTCTGCAGGTCACTTCTCATTCTGTCTACACCC
The DNA here is from genome assembly GCA_016271365.2 of Neoceratodus forsteri. Taxonomy (NCBI): domain Eukaryota; kingdom Metazoa; phylum Chordata; order Ceratodontiformes; family Ceratodontidae; genus Neoceratodus; species Neoceratodus forsteri. The sequence continues at coordinate 195,779,584 of CM028137.1, read as the reverse complement.
TCTGGTGTGTCTACTCTGTTACAGAGCTTTGTGTCAGCAGCGAACAGTGAAATTCTGCCTTCTAGGTCCTGCACAATGTCACTGATGAAGACGTTGAATAGGACCGGTCCCAGACAGTTCACTACATCCATTAAAGCGTACCTGTGTTGATTCCTCGCTATTCATCACTATTCCAACCGTGCTGTGTAACAATGTCCTGCAGACATAAAGCCATGACTCTTAGTGAGAAGGTAGAACTTCTACAAACAATTCATAAGTTACCTAAAATGAGTCAGCGAAACTTATCTCAGCATTTGTCCTTGCCTAAGTCAACGCTGGCTGATCTTTTATGGCAGAGAGAGAAAATCCTGTACGACTGGCATACGAATGTTAATCCTGAGGTTGTGGGCAGTATGCACACCAAGGAAATAGAAGCGAGGGACGGTGACAACGATGGTGAAAATGAGGATGATGAGGAGCCAGAGGCGACGGTGACAGCTGATGATGTGACTAAAGCACTGCTTACTCTGAGAAGAGCCATGGATCAGAATGCTGAGGTAGAGCCCGACTGGTGTGCACTCTCTACTGCCGATATGGTGTGGGCTCCCTACTGCAAGAAAGCAACATGGCAGAGTAAAATATCTGATTTCTTTAAATAAACTAAAAAGTGCTGTAATCGCCAAATGTACATTCTCACTAAGGTGTATGTGGTAGCATTGCTTTTCTGCGTCTGTTGTGGGCTTTGCAATAAAACCGTTTATCGCAAACAAGTTTATTTTATTTTTTTTAGTTACAGCAACCATTGCATATAACAGGCAGTTTGCATATGCACATTAGTGCCCGTTATAAGCGAATTAGACTGTAGTACCATTAGTAAGTGTTACTGCTAATACAGAAGTATGTGTTACTTTTTATAACTGAAATACATATGTCTAAAACATTTATATAGTTTAAGTTCTTCCTCTGTGTTTCCCATAGCATTGGTTCAAGTGGAGATCACGAGAAGCTACACAGCAAAACAGCCAGAGGAACTTTCACTTCAGCTAGCTGATGTGGTGCTGGTTTATCAGAAAGTTAACGATGGTGAGTTACACGTGTATAATTACATACTGCGTCATCTATAAATGTGGACGTGCTGGTACTGATATTGTATTCTTCACATTAGCAATACTGTATCGCAAAGCACTTCTCAGAGTCCCGAATTTGTGGCAACAGATTTCTGCCAGCAGTGTCCTGCCCTGCCATATTTGATTGTAGCGGTGCCCATTTGTTGAAATGATTGCAAGAATGTTGCCTAAGACACAAAGGGTATACATAATTCTTGTGCACAACAGCACGAGATCTCCTTTTAACAAATATCATACTATATTTGTCCATGCAAAAAAAAGGTAAAACGTGTATGTCTGAAGTTTTGCAGTTTGAAAACCACAGTCCATACAGGGACTTATTACAGAGCCACTTGCCTCATTCACTTATGCCTTAGCGGTGATGCAGAACATTAGAATTGGCCTAAAAAGGTAACCAGCACCAGCTTGACGCATGTTTAGGTGTATCACGCCTTTTTAAAAGGCACAAAATCCTTTAAGCTACTAAATAGTAAAGGATGGGATAGAACTTAACAGCATTACGGGAGTTAAACAGATTAGTCACCAATCATGGAGCTTATAGAACAAAATACTGAGGTTAGTGATCCTGATTAGTTACAGAGTAGCAAACATTTTATAACAAGGGAAATAATCACAGAAGAAGGGTAGTTAAGAAAAAGATCTGATCATGGAGCACTGCAGTGCATTTGTTAGACTGCGTTTTGTGTTATTTACTTATTTAAAATTTGGTTACCCGGATAGGCACACTAAGCCAAGGGTCATTTCCGGGTGTGACCCGGGGAAAAAGGGTATAGCATGGGCAAGGACAGACATAGTAAGGAACTTCATTCACACAGACTAGTTCAGTGCTGGTAAGACAACAATACAAAACTGCGACAAGTCGATTACAAAATAGAAATACAAAACGTGTACAAGTTTTCACATAATTTCAGGGGGAGAGTTACAATTGCAAGTAGGCAGAGTATAGAGCCTTAGTAGGTGCTTTAATGAAAGGAAGGAGGGGGAAAGCCAGAGGGAAAAGTGAAGCTGAATCCATACAGCTGGGAGCCAGTGCAAGAAAGCTGCTTATCTAGCAAATGAGTGTGGGAGAAGGATGGAGAGGCACTGCGCACCACTAGTCTCTGGAACGTAGTCATGAGCAGGGGCAGCTGTAGGAAAAAGGAGGGAAGATAGGTGGGGGTAATGAGCCAAACCAGTATTTGGCAATGAAGATAGAGTAGTATCTGGCAGCATAGGGATAGGGGAAGTAAGGAAAGCGTAGATTACAGTGAACAGTGATAGGTGCAGGCGGCATGTTAGTGGTAAAACGACAGAAAGTGTTGCACAGGGTATCCAGTCTGGTGAGTTGGGGGGAAGAACTGTAGACCACATCAGCATAATCGAAGATGGGGAGAATCATTTTGGTGACCAGATCCTAGTGTATTAGTGGGGAGAGGCTGTTCTTGTTGCAGCAAGCTTGGGTGGATGGCATCAGTGTGTGATGAAAAGTCCAGTTTGCTGTCCAGCCAAACACTCAAATAATTTGGAGGCGAGGACTGCCTCAAGTTGGGTGCCATCAAGGCTAGAGAAGACAGGGGAAGATGAGAGCCATCTAGTTTCTGGCTGGTGCCGAAGGTCATGGACACAGTTTTTTTGTGTGTATTGAGTTGGTTTGCCTGGAACCAGTGCAACACATTTAGGAAGTCATGCTGCAGTGGAACTTTGACCATGATGGTTGAAGGACCAATTGTGTAACTTACTGTCTTGTCAGTATACATGTGTATGTGTGAGGAGACACAGGCGGAGGAAATGTTAAGACAAATAGAAAATAGTATTGGGCCTAGAATGGAACCTTGGGGAACACTGGCCTGGATAGTTTGGGGGGGGGTGAGTGTGCCACCCACCTGTACTGACTGCAGGCAGTCCACTAGGTAGTAGCAAAACCAGTTTACTGTAGGGGTGGAGAGATCCACTGAGGACAGCTTGTTTAGGAGGAGGTGGTGGGATACCAAGTAGAACGCATTGGTCATATCAATGAAAATGGCCGCAGTGATGTGGCCGTTGTCCATCCTTGTGAAGACTGAGTATGTCACTCAGAGGAGAGAGGAGATGGTGGAGTGGTTCTTTCTAAAACCAGACTGGAAGGGAGAGAGGAAGAATGAGGAGTCAAGAAAGGTGGTAAGCCTGGAGAACACAAGGGATTCCTAGAGTTTCACTAGGGAGGGGAGTACTGAGATTGGCCTGTAGTTTCCAGGGGAAGAGGGATCACCCCCTTTGTTGAGTAGCAGGACTTTGGACATTTTCCAGGTTTGAAGAATGGTGCAGAGAGAAAAGAATAGGTTCAGGAGGTGCATGAGAGGGAGGGTTATGGCCTGGGCAAATAGTTGCAGGAGTTTAGGATCTAGCCCGTCAGGGCTATGTTTTGTAGGGTTTAGGGACATAAGTGTCTGGAGGACTTCCTGGGGAATGGCTGGAGGGAAGCTAAATGCGTCTGAAGGAGAGGGTGAGGCAGCTCCCTCCTGATAGCAGTCCTGCACCTGGCCCCAACCTGGCTACCTCCCAGGCCCAGACTCCTCCAACAGTACCTCAGCCGGTGTCCCCCAATCACTTGCCCTCCATAGTGCGGCTTGACTGTCCAGTTTTGGACCAGATCACCCATTTTTTAGGGTCCCTATCTTGTCCAGTTTTGCATAAAGATAGACTGTTTTTTCAGCCATTTAGAATGGCCACATAGTCTTAAAACATATTCTGTTAATCATTCAATGTTTTGGTTGCATGCCCAAGTTACAAACAAGTCCTGATGTCGCACAGAACTTTGTCTGTAAAACCAGTCAATCTTGTATAACACCCACCCCCTCATATGGGGCTTACCTAAATTATTCCATGGAGTCAGCCTCAAGCCATCACCATCACTGTTGCTCCCGCCAGCCACTGATCCAAACTGCTGCATTGGGGACCGGACTGGGGGTGAAGAGGAGCAGCGGCATTTTCACTCCTGTGCCATAGTTGTACACCAAAGGTGGTCACTCACCCCTGACAGAGCAAGCAATATGCACTCATGACAGTCCTGGGATTCCCCAGACAACTGCCCTGACTAAACTAGACACCAGCACAACTGTAACCAATGCCAAAGGGGGCATAGATACATGTTTTAAGGCCAGGCATTCTGCAAAAAAGGGGATTTGGGGCTGAGTGCCCTTGTGACTGCGCAGGCAGCAGCCATCTTAGCTGATCTTGACCAATAGGATCCATGACTATGGAGTCAGGAGTCAGCGCAGTGGCCAGTAAGGATCCAAGGCCTGCAGAGGGAATCGGAAGGGCTCATGGACTAAATTAATAGAAACACGACTTATACAGCCAATCATTTATCGAGTGACAGTCCTCCAGCACTGCTGTGACTGATAGCTCCATAGACCACCCAAAAGCTGGATTTTCCCAGTGGACAGCAGGAGAAGTTCCAGTACTTTTTCAGTCTGAGTGTGACTGCTGTCATAGTCAGACTGGAGATCCAAATCTGAGAGTGAAGGAAGGAGACCACATGTCATCCAGAGCCAAGCTGAATTCCTGCATATAAAAAGTAGAGCTAACTGCTTGCACAGTGCAGACTTGAGAGACTGAAAAGTAAGAAGTTAGGGTAGGTGTTTGCCAGGGTAAGCCACCCTGCGACCGCTCTTCAGGTACTGGAAAAGATTTTACTGCCTTTCAGCATAAATCCTGTAACAGAGAGCAGCTCTGTGTCTTGTGAGCCTGCACCACCAACCAGGCACCACTGCCAGGTACTTGTCACAATACATGCATGCATGGACTTAATTCCAGGACATGGTGTACTGATCTTACATAGTCAGGCTCCACAGGCTGAAGCTGTATCTGTAAATTCAGAGGGAGAGAGCATCTGCTACATGCCTAGAGATTAGGTAGTCCCTCCCCCACCCATGTGACAAATACACTCCCCCCACCTTCACCCACCCAAGTCCCACAGTGTATCATTTTTACCTTCAGTCCCTCACCCAACTCCACTCTGGTTCCCAGTAGCCTCCTCCCTCCATGAGCACTCACAAAATATAGGCTGCAAATAAAGACAAGCATTTGTCAATGCCGAAAGTTCGTCATTGGTATTGCAGTTGTACATGCTGTGTTTTGCTGTTGTACATGCAGTGTTTCTTATGTTCTCCCAGCACTGATTACTGTCATCAGGATTCTGAGTCCCACAACCATGTTTAGACCCCAAGCAAGGCCCTCTCCACTACATCATTGCTCAGCCTGACCACATCCCTTCTCCACAACACTGCTTAGTCCTCAGCACACATAATAATACCAACACAACTGACAGCCAAACCAACTGACAAATTGCACTAGAGAAAGAGGAGTTAATTTTTTAATTTTTTTGTATTCTATTTTTGCTCCCTCCCAGCTCCGGGCTGGCCTCTCCTTCAGGCCACCAATGCCCTCCAAGCCGCACTGCCTCGGATCAGCCACCTCTTCACCCCCACATATGCAGCTTCCGGATGACCACCGGACGTAATCCTTCACCGGGTGGGTCCACCTCTGATGAAGGAGACGGTGCTAGTGGGGCGGCCAGCGCCAAACCTGTTCCGGGTACTGCTGGGGATGGTGCATGCATGGAACTCGTACTCGCGGCAACGGGAGCTGGCGACCATCATCCAGTTGGCTATGGGACTGTTCTCCCATTTGCTCCCCGTGGGACGTGGTGTACTACTAACATAAGGCTTGAAGCCAGTGTTCACCACGCCCCCTTAGTATCTGTGACCCTGCGTATTGCCATACCCCCAGCCTCCACTAGGGGTCAGCAATTGCCAGGTCATGTCCCCGTCCTTTCCCCGAGAGAAGGCGAGCCGTCAGCCGACGCTCAAGCCCTCTCTCCCCGATCGGCCTTCCAGTAGGAGTTAATTTTAAAAAAGGTAGATAAGACAGCATTTCTCTCCTGTTGTGCTACTCTGTCTTACACACAAGGCACGAAAATATAATGGAACAACTAATTGTTGGCAGGTGAAACAAATTTCAGTCATGGGGATAACGGTCATGGCCACCCCATTACAGTCAACGCACCAAAATAATGTAAAATAGAGGGACTTACCTGCCCCTAGGGAGCTGAAGGTAAGAGTCCGAAGGGGTGACGTACATTGTACTTGTAAAATAAAAGAATAGGAAGAGGGCTCATGAAGGATCCGCAGCTCTAAGGGGGGGGGTGCAATAGGGCAGAAGAGACAGGATAGATATAAAAGTATACTTATCTGATAAGGTAGGATCCCTCATCCTGTCAGACCTGCAGAAATAAAAGGAAAATACGTTAGAGCATAAAAGTTGGCAAAAGATAATAATCGGCAAATTCAAAGATTGCAGTCCTAAAAGTGCAAAATAAATACATAAATAGCAAGCATTTGTCAATGCCGAATGTTGTCTTGCTGGTTTTGGCATTGATAGTGCCGGAGTTGGAGAGATGCATAATAAGAATGACAGTAAAGTATAGAACAGACACCAACCCCACCCCACCCTGCAGAGAGTGACAGGCATTGGGGTGTGCGTTAGGGTCGCTGGCCGTAACGCTCATGCTATTTCACCTCACCCTACCTTGCAGAGTCTGACAAGTGTCGCATTGTGCCTTGGTGTTATCTGGACTTATGCTCACCCCATTTCATTAGGAAGTACATTGAGATGGGTGCAGCATAGGATAACGGGTTGAACTTTGGGGCTGAAGAGTCCAAGGCACACCTTGATGCCTGTCAGTGGCTGCAGGGTGGAGGTGGAGGACCAGTGGCATGAGCAGTACAGAAGACAATCCAAAGACACACCCCGATGCCTGTTAGTCTGTACAGGGTAAGATGTAATAGGTAGAAACCCTAACGCCCTGGGCATGTGTTGGTATTTGCACTCCAAATTTTAAAACATGCCCTTATTATGACCCCACCTCATGAAAGCATTTGGGACCTCTGTTCATGAACAGTGCCCCAGTGAATTTGTTAATCTGTCTCGAACGTTGATTTCCCACAGTGACCACAACATTCTGCACCACATGAAAATGTCAGCTGCACTATTGATAAGGAGGTGTGAAGAGATGGCAATGTGGGAAATCTGGAGTGAAAATATTAAACATTCTCGAAGTTACGAGCGTGTGTGAAAACTGCACATCACACGCTTGTAACACAGTCATTTAGTGGAAATATTTTGCCAAATTTTTAACATAGCCATTTTGGGATCTCTGCTCATGAACAGTGGCACTATGGTTATCTGAATCTACCCGAAAGTTGATTTCCCACAACGACCGTGTTACTGTGCGCTAGATGTGCAAAGCTACATTTCAGGCAGGATGTGACAAATGGCAGCTGAACTGTTCATAAGAAGGTGTGCAAAAATGACAGTGTTAAAAATCTGGAGTGAAAATATTACAAATTCTAGAACTTACAACTGTGCATGGACACTGCGCAATGCACGCTTGTAACATAGTCATTTTATGGAATTTTTTCACCACATTTTCAACATAAGCATTCTGGGGCCTCTGCTCATGAACAGTATCACTATGATTTTATCACTCTGTTCTGAACATTATTTTTCTACAGCGACTGCGCCACTGCAAGCCGGATGTGCAAAAACACTGTTCAGGTAGGATGTGGGAAATGAAAGCTGTACTGTTCATAAGGAGGTGTGAAAAAATGGCGATGGTGAAAATATGGAGTACAAATATTAAAAATTATCGAACTTATGAATATGTGTGGAAACCGCACAGCACACGCTTGTAAAACAGTCATTTTATGGACGTTTGTCACCTAATTTTCAACATAGGCATTTTAGGACCACTGCTCATAAACAGAGTCACTGTGATTTTCCTAATCTGCCCCAAACCCTGATTTCCCACAGCGAACATGCTATTCTGGTCCAGAAGTGCGAAAACACATTTCGACCAGGATGCGAAAAATGACAAGGGTGCGTGAACACTGCGCAATGCACGCTCATAGCACAGTCATTTAATAGGCTTTCGTCACCAAATTTTCAACATAGGCATCTTAGGACCTCTGCTCATGAACAATATGACTGTGATTTTCTTACTCTGTCCCAAACTCTGATTTCCCACAGCGACCATGCTGTGCTGCGCCAGAAGTGCGAAAACTCATTTCGGCCAGAATGTGAAAAATGACAGCTGTACTGTTCATAAGGAGGTGTGAAAAAATGGCAATGTTGAAAATCTGGAGTAAAAATATTACAGAGTCGCAAAGTTATGAGCGTGTGTGGAAACTGCTCAACGCACGCTCGTAAAACAGTCATTTGTTTGAATTTTTTCACCAAATTTGCAACACTGGCTTTTTGAGAGGCCACCTCATGAACAGTGGCACTGCTGTTTCATTAATCGATCCCAAAGGGTGATTTCACACAGTGACCACAAAATCACCTTTTGGGACCGAATAACGCCATGACAGTAATTGAATTCATGAGGAGGGGTCCCAATAACCCCATGTTGAAAAGTTGATGGCAAAATTCCCCAAAATGCCCAAGATATGCATCAAAGTTGAAAAAACCCTGTTTATGCCATTATACAGCTTATCGGCATTTCTTCAGTTCTCGGTTGGCTTTGAAGAGTGCAAATGTGTTCCCGGTCCACCGAAGATTGTCATGCAGGGCTCGGAGGTAAGTATAGGGTGAGGGGAGTGGGGAGGTGGGAGCCATGATGGGGTGGCGCAGGTTGGGGAGGAGGGGATGTAGACTGTGAGGGACTGTTTTCTACTTTACAGGAAAAACAAACATTGTGGGAAAGTTTTTGTTTTTACAGGTACATTTGACATGCTGGGTTGGGCTCCCTGCATGTCATCTGCATGTTTTTTTGGGGGTACTGGAGCCGATGGGGATTGGGCACCACAATCGATGTACTAAATTTTGAGCAAAAAAAAAAAAAAGACTCAAAAAGGCATTTTTAACAGCTTTTAGAGGTTTTGAATCGCAGAGTTCTGAGAGCAAACTGTCCCCAGCTACCACTACACACACTATCCAGGCCATAACTGAGGCTGTGCAGAACAGTCTAGAGCCCATGTGACCTGCAATCCCATGAATCACTGCAGAATTTCATTTGGAGCTCAATTACAAGGTGAAGTGAGATGAAGTACCTTGATTTTAATGTACTTCGTCTTAAAATTGGTGGAGAAATGGTTTGGGAAAGGAGAAATAACACAGAGTCATTGGTTTCAGTGGACTTCGCGTTCCTCATTATGACGCAAAGTACTCCACTTCACATTGCAGAGTATTCCACGGGTTCTGTGTTACTCCACAGTTCACTTCGCGGAGCAGATTGGGGCCATTTCGCCCACCACTTCTTACAGTACTGTAACTCACATGCTGTACAGGAAGGCACGCAAATGCATATGGCAGTACTTCCCCGATGAGCTGAACCTGTATCATAAAACACCCCAATTTAAAAACTCTTATTAATGAGTACAGTGGTGGTGATTGGGTGAAGCCTGGAGAGATACTACAAAACAGGCTTACAGTACATGCAAGTAACTAGTAAAAAAAAATAATTTTGTGATTTGTGACATGATCGTGAATCGTGATTTGTGACTGCATTTGTGACCATGATGATGAAGAACGTGATTCGGTGTGAGATAACCAATATGAAACTGTAAGGAAATGTGAATGCCTGTGGCTGTACTTCCCCGATGAGCTGTAGCACAAAACTCCCCAATTTTTTTTTCCAACTTTCTTTATGCACCTACCTAACCAAGGGCATCTCTCTGGGATTCATGCTCTGCTCATCGGTTCAACCACCCATCTGAACCGCATTCCCATCGGTTAGGACCCCAGGCTCTCCGGTCCCAAGGAGAGGCCCATAAGTCCCCAAGGGAGAGGTGACAGTTGTGGCTGACATTGGGTGTGTGGCTGGGGCAACTGATGGTCTCATTGCTTCACCCGGCGGTAGTTTTTTGTTGTTGTTTTTTTTCCCCTGTTGGCTGGGAAGTGTGATGCACTCCAGCGCGTTGCGTGCTCACTCCTGAGCACACCCACAGGAGCCACACCTATCCAATCCCCTATCTTTCTGGCTCCTGATTGCTGTGGCTCCCCGATGCCACCAGAGGCCAATAGACTGCGGAAGCGTACAACCCTCCCCACCCCAGGGAGGGAGAGCTGTCCTCCGGATGCTCAATCCCTACCCTCCCGTGCCAATCCCCAGTGTCCTGGGCTCATTCCCAAACCCGGGTCACTGGCATGGTGCAAGGTGTGGCGTCCAGCGCCTCATCCCTCAGTGCCACCGGGCCAGCCAAAACTCCCCAATTTAAAAACTCTTATTAATGAGTCTAGTGGTGAGGTGGTGAAGCCTGGAGAAATACTACAAAACAGGATTGCAGTACATCCAAGTAACTAGTAAAAATATGTATTTTGTCATTTGTGACGTGATCGTGAATCGTGACTGCATTTGTGACCATAATGATGAAGAACGTGATTTGTATCATGAGTGACTCGTGATGATAGCCCTGACTTAAAAACACATATTAATGAGTACAAATTTCATGCAGAGATATGCACCACACCAGTCCAGTACTCGAAGGGAAGCCAAAGAAACAACTGTGACTTAAGTTACAGATGGAAATTGGGCCCTAAAGAGATGCAAATGCACAGACAGGTTAAGATTGCGCTGCGCACTGAAGAGATGCAGATGCAAAGGCACAACACCTAACCAGTGCTCACCATCAGAAATTCAAATCTGGAAAAGAATACCTTTGCCAGTTGGGGCAGGCCGTGGGGGGAGTGTACTGCAGTAACAGTAACAGTCACTAGTACTAGTACCAGTAAAGACACTACAAAGAAGTACAAAAATCACACAGCTGCAGTGGATAGCAGGTTCATATTGCTGCAATTACTATGTGGCACAATAAAAGGTGTCTGATTTGATGACACATGTCACACACACATGCACGCACACATTAAGTAACGCATAGCAAATTGAAAACTTCAGTAATATAAATATGTATTTTAAACAAACTAAAATTATGCACTGCCGCACCACAGCAATCAGCAAAAAAAGTCAAGAATTATTGAAAATATTACTGTGTGTACATTAACTTAGTTGTACAAGAAAAATAACACCAAAACAGAAAGAACTGTCTTTTTTCTCCAAGTTAATCTACGTACACCACAGATACGGCCCTCCCCCAAAGCACACTTCCAGTGTCTGTCAGTACACAGACTGAATGTTGTACGTTAATATTCAAAATCCACACACAAACAATATACACTCAATGATATGAACACAGGAGGGTTTCCTACAATCGATGAACTAAAGTTTGAGCAAAAAAAAATTACTCAAAAAGGCTTTTTTAACAGCTTTTAGAAGGTTTGAATTGCAGAGAGCTCTCAGAGCAGACTGTCTCCTACAGCTTCCTACACACACTAGCCCAAACTGAGGCTGTGCAGAACAATCTAGAGCCCATGTGACCCGAAATCCCATGAATCACTGCAGAATTTGCCTTTGGAGCTTTAAACAAGCTGAAGTGAGGTGAAGTACATTGTTTTCAATGTACTTTGCCTTAAAATGTGTGGCGTAGTGGATTGAGGGAAGGCGGAGTAATGCGAAGTCATTGCCGTCAATGGACTTCGCGTTGCCCATTATGACACGAAGTATTCCACTTCATGTTGTGTAGCACTTCGCGAATTCACCTCGACTCCGCGAATCACTTTGCGGAGCGAATTGAGGCCACTTCGCCCACCACTAATTGTTGGTCTATGGATTGGCGTAAGCCTATGGGAAGGTGGAGTGCTACTGAATCCCATGGTAATGTTCAATTTTCTCTGTATAGAGGCACTCTGCAACTATTTAAGTCTTGGATGTGAACACCTCAACCAGGAGTTTAACGACCCAGGCCTCTCAACCTTGTTCTGAGCCCACGAGGTAGCAGTAGTAACTGTCAACATCCATTGTGACCTGGTTACACTAGGATATGTAAAGTATGGCTGTAACAACCATGAGCTGAAAAGTAACCTAATGTCTCCCACTTTGCATTTTGACTTTTTACTGATCCATGAAAGTCTTCTCTGATAATACAAATGTTTTTGGTGAAGTAGCAATATAGTTGTTCACCATTTGACTCCTTCTGCATAAAATGGGGTAGGAATCAGGCAGAATTTAGGATGTGGTTCACTGTTGTTTTCACCTCATCCAAAGGTGTCATCCCCTAGTACCTTTCAGGATGCCAACCCCCCCCCCAGAAACTCTGCATGCAATGCACTCAACAGAGGCACTGTTATTGCTCACATGTCTATGGGGCCAAAGACTACCTGGGGCAGCCCTCCTACAACCATCATATCCCTGGGGACCAAGAGTACCTGGGGTGGCCTCTCTACTACTTGCATATCCATGGGACCCAAGAGTACCTGGGGGAACAGTCCTTCCATGACTCTCATATCCATGGTGCCCAAGAGTACCTTGGGCAGCCCTCCTACAACTGTCATATCCATGGGGTCCAAGAGTACATGGGGTAGCCTCTCTACTATCCTTATATCCATAGGGCCCAAGAGTATCTGGGGCAGCTCCCCTACAACCCTCTTATCCAAGGAGCGCAAGAGTACCTGGGGTGGCCTTCCTACAGCCCAGGGGCCCAAGAGTACCTAGGCATGGCCCTCCTACAGCTCTCATAGCCATGAGGCCTAAGAGTACCTGAGACAACCCTCATATCACCCTCATATCCATGGAGCCCAAGATTGCATGGGATTGTTCCCCTACAACCCTCATATCCATGGGACCCTAGAGTACCTGAGGCAGCCCTCCTATGACCCTCATATCCATGGGGCACAAGAGTACCTGGGGTGGCCTCTCTACTACCTTCATATCCATGGACCCAAGAGTACCTGGGGGCAGTCCTTCTATGGCCTTCATATCCATGGGACCAAAGAGTATCTTGGGTGACTTCCTTTGACTCTCATATCCACAGGACCAAAGAATACCAGGGACAGCCTTCCTATAATCTTCCTATCATAGAAACATAGAATTTAATGGCAGGTTAGGACTGCTTGGCCAATCCCGTCTGCCCATTTCTCTCTACCTACATTATTAGCACAGACTGTGCCAGACTGACAGCTGTTTCTCCCTCTCCCTTTCTTTCCACTATGATTCCTTGTGCTAATCCCATGCATTCTTGAACCTCACCACTGTTTTCTCCTCCACTGGAAGGCTGTACCAGGAATCCAGCACTCTTTCTATGAAGAAGTACTTCCTCACATCTCTCCCCCATTCAACTTTATAGCATATCCCATTGTTCTTGAGCAGCTTTTCTTCTGAAAAATACTCCTCTCCTGCTCCTTATTTACCCCATCAGATATTTAAAGGTCTGTATCATATCTCTCCTCTCCCTCCTCTGTTCCAGGGTGTACATATTGAGGTCATTTAGTCTCTCCTAATAGGGCTTTTGATGCAGACCCTGCACCATTTTAGTTGCCCTCACCACCTCCACCTTGTCTATGTCCTTCCAGAAATGCGGTCTGCAGAACTGGACACAGTACTCTAGGTGGGGTCTTATCAGTGATCTATACAGAGGCAACTTCACTTCCCTCTTTCTTCTGGTGATACATCTCGCTATGCACCACAGCATCCCACTCACCCTTCTTACTGCCTTGTCGCACTGCCTGGTCGCCTTTAGGTCATTCAATATGATTTACCCCAGGTTTCTTTCCTACTTTGTGGTCATCAATACCACTCCACCCATTTTGTACTCTGCCCTGGTTTCTGTGCCCTAAGTGCATTATTTTGCACTTTTTCACATCGAAGCCCAGGTACCATACCATTGACCACTCCTCTAGTTTTCTCAGGTCTCTGCTTATCTTTTCCACACACACCAAGGTTGTCCATTCTATTGCAGATTTTGGCGTCATCCACAAATAGGCAGATCTTCCCTTACATCTCCTCTGCAGTGTCACTTATAAAAACATTAAAGAGGACTGGTCCCAGCACTGATCCCTGAGGCACCCCGCTGGTCACCCTCCCTTCATTGGAGGGAACTCTGTTTACCACCACCTTCTGTCGCCTATCTCCTAACCAGTTTCTTATCCAGTTTACCAACTTTGGACCTACTAATAAGCTACCCAACTTGCTTTCTAGTCTCCTGTGTGGTATGATATTGAATGCCTTACTGAAATCTAGGTAGGCCACATCCTGATTTGATTCCTTAGCCACACAGTCAAAGAAATCTATCAGATTCATTTCACATGACTTCTGCTCTATGAAACCATGCTGTCTTGGGTCCTGTAACCCACTGGATACAAGATATTCCACAATCCTTTCCTTCATCAGTGATTCCATTAACTTTCCCACCACCGATGTCATCCCATATCCATGGGGTCTAAGCATGCCTGGGACAGCCCTCCTGTGACCCTCATAGCCATGGGGCCCAAGAGTATTTGGGGTTTCCCTCCTACAACCCTCATATCCATGGGACCCAAGAGTATGTAGGGTTTCCCTCCTGTGACTGTCATATCTATGGAGCCCAAGAGTACATAAGATGGCCTTCCTATGACAGTCATATCATTGGGGCCAGAGAGTACCTGGAGTAGCCCTCTTTTAAACCTCATATCATGGGTCCCAGGAGTACCTGCGACAACCCTCTTATGACCGTAATATCCATGGTACCCAAGAGTATCTGGGAATGTCCCTGTCATGACCATCTTATCCATAAGCCTAAGAGTACTTAGGGATGTCTCTCTTATGCCTCTTATATGCATGGGGCCATAGAGTACATGGAGTGGCCCTCCTATGACCCTAATATCCATGTGGCCCAAGAGTACCTGAAGAGGCCTTCCTACGGCCCTCATATCCATGTGCCTAAGAGTACTTAGGGCGTCCTTTCTATAACCGTCATATCCATGGGTCCCATGGTGGCCCTGCTACAACAGTCATATCCATGGTGCCCCAGAGTACCTGAAATGACCCTCCTAAGACCCTTACATGTGGGGTTCAGGAGTATCTGGAGTGGTTCTCCTATGAGCGTCATATCCATGAGGCCCAAGAGTACCTGGGAAGCCCTCCTATGAACTTCAGATCCATGGAACCTAAGAGTTCCTGGTGATATCAGCTGGGCCAAAGACCACATGGGGAGGCCCTTTTCTGACCCTTGTATCCATGGGGCCCAAGAGTACCTGTGGAGGACCTCCTACAACTCTCAGATCCAAGGGGCCTGAGAGTACCTGGGCAGCACTCCTATGAATTTCAGACCCATGGGACCCAAGAGATACTGGGGTTTGCCTCCTAGGACACTCCTATCACCTGGGCCCAAGACCACCTGGGGAGGCCCTTTCATGGCCCTCATATCCATGGGGCCAAAGTGACCTGAGACAGCCCTTCAATAACTCTCATATCCATGGGGACTAAAAGTGTCTGAAATTGCCCTCTTAATTTTAATAAAATACAAATAAAAAAAATGAAATGGCCCTCTTAAGACCCTCATATCCATGGATACCAGAATACCTGTGGTGGCCTTCCTACTATCCTCATATCCAAGGGGCCAGAGAGTACCCAGGACTGCCCTCCTATGACCCTCATATCTTTGCAGCCCAAGACTAATTGGGGCAGTCCACCTATGACCCTCAAATCCATGGAGCCTAAGAATTCTTCCAGTTGACCTCCTACAACCTTCATATCAGTGGTGCCCAAAACCACAAGGGGAGGACCTTTTATGACCCTCTTATTCATGAAACCCAAGAGTTTCTGGGGTTGATATCCTATTACCATTATATCAATGGTGACCAAGCCCACATGGGGAGGTCCTTATTTGACCCTTATATCCATGGGACCAAGAAGTACCTGGGGTGGCCCTTTCTATGACACTTATACCCCTGTGGCCCTTGAGTACCTGGGGCAGCCATCCTGTGACCCTCTGATCCATAGGGCCTAAGAGTTTCTGCAGCTGCCCTTCCATAACCATCAGTTCAGTGGTCCCCAAGACGACATGGGCAGGCCCTTTTATGACCCTCGTATCCATGGGGCCCAGGAGTACCTGGGATGGCCCTGTCTCTGATGCTCATATCCATTTAGCCCAAGAATGCCTGAGGCAGCCACCCTATGATCCTCTGATTCATGGGACTCAAGATTTCTTAGGGTTGCCCTCCTATGACCTTCATATCAATGGAGCCCAAGGGCACTCGAGGAGGCCCATGGGGCAGTTATCCTGTGACCCTCTGATCCATGGGGATCAACAATTCCTAGGGTGCCCTTCTGTGACCCTCACATCAATGGTGACCAAGCCCACATGGGAAGGCCCTTCTGTGACCCTCATATCCATGGAGCCCAGGAGTGCCTGGGGTGGCCCCTTTCTGTGGCCCTCATATCCATTTGGCCCAAGAGTGCATGAGGCAGCCATCCTATGACCCTCTGATGCATGGGACCCAAGAGTTCCTGGGGTTGCCCTCCTATGACCTTCATATCAGTGGAGCCCAGGAGCACATGAGGAGGCCCTTCTATGACCCTCATGTCCATGGGGTCCAAGAGTACTCAGGCATCCTAGGACCCTCATATCTATGTGGACAAAGAGACAGCCCTTTAGTGACTCGTATGTCCGTGGGGACCTAGAGTACGTGAGATGATCTTTGTAAGACATTCATATTCATGGGGCCAACAAGTACCTAGGTGACCCTCCTACTATCCTCATATCCATGGGTCCAGGAATACTACTCCTCAGATAGCCCTCCTATGACCTTCATATTCATGGGCCCAAGAGTACCTGAGGTGGCCCTCCTACGACTGTCAAATCCTGGGGCTGCCTTCTACAATCCTTTTATCAGTGGGACCAGAGACAACATGTGCAGGACCTTCAATGACCATCATATCTATGGGGTCCAGGTGCTTTTTTTTTTTTTTAGCACAGCATTGTTTATTTCCATTGGGCATGCCTTCAGAGGGGTACCTGCCATCATCTCCTGTCCTGAGTCTTCTCCTAGTTTCAGAATGCCCGACAGATATGAGTGGGACAGCCCTACGTGTCGTCCTGTTGCCAGTGGCATTTTCTCCCATTGAACCTGTCCATTTCCCTCTGCATGAGCAAGCATGTTCGCAACACCTGGTGGGGGGGAGGAACGCCTAGCAGCATAAACAGAGCCCACTTCATGGGACCCAGATATACCTGGAATAGTCACACATTGTACACTGTGCCTGCGACTTGTTTGTTTTGTACCAAATCTCCTCATGTCTGATATTGAAACCTTGTATTCATTGTTCTCAAATAACCTATGCATCAAACCTATATATTGTGCTTACTATTGTTGCTTGTATCAAATCTGTTTCATGTGTATTACTGTTACCTTGTACTCCACTGTCACCCTGCGCCATGTGTTATGGCCCGGGTCATGCCTGAAAACAGTCCCTGGGATCAGTGCACTCACCCAGTTATCAAAATAATAAATAAATAAATGAATAGCTCTTCTATGATCTTTGTATCTATGGAGCCCAAGAGTATCAGGGACAACCCTCCTACAACCCTCATGTCTATGGGTCCAAGAGTACCTGGGATGGCCCTCCTACAACCCTCATGTCTATGGGTCCAAGAGTATCTGGGATGGCCCTCCTAAAACCCTCATGTCTATGGGTCCAAGAGTACCTGGGATGGCCCTCCTACAACCCTCATGTCTATGGGTCCAAGAGTATCTGGGATGGCCCTCCTACAGCCCTCATGTCTGTGGGTCCAAGAGTACTTGGGAAAGTCCTTCTGTGACTCTCAGATCCATTGGGTCCCAGAGTACCTAGGTCTGCCTCCTATGACCATCTTATCAGTGAGGCCCAAGACTACATGAGAAGGCCCTCCTACGATCATCATATCTTTTTCCTCACCATTTTTCTTCTGTCCTGTGACCACCAAGTTGGCATGCCTAGTTTTAACCTCATGTGAGGCCAATGTTGTATGGTTGTGCATGGCATCAGACCATACCCAGTGCCTGTTCAGGGACACCCTGTAGCAGCAGGAACAAGCAAACACTTTTGCACTGGAAGTAGACCAAACTTGCTGCCTCTACACTGCTCTGACGACTCCTTCAGCCTGAGGCCAGGAGCTGGGCTCACAATGTGAATCCAGGTTTCCCGTGTGATGGTGAAATTCAGATTAAAACTGATACCTTGCTCTTTTGCAGAGTAAGACTAAGACCACAGGCTGTTTCCTTCACTTCAAAACAGTCCTGATTAAGAGTGACTGCCATCTCAAGAAAAAACTTTCAGAAACATAATAAAAAGATGCATACAGCTTACATTTCATTTAGTTTCTGTTTTTCTTGTCCCATCATTCTTCCCTTTTTATGACAAACCAAATTCCAAATTTCCCTGAACTGCCTCTCACCCTCTATACAGGATAATGCAAATATACATTGCTTTCCAGTTTGGATGGCAGTCGAGAGATTTCCTTCACTGCCAGTATCAGTACAGCTGCACAGTAAACTGATAGTGGGTACACCAGTAACAGTTGCACACTTCCTCCCCCAGGAGTCAAGTATCTCATCTCAGCAATGTCCATAGCCCGGGCACGTCAGGGGAAACCTTAGTGTACTTACTAACTGGCATTTCCAAGATGGTAGCACAGAGCACTGCCACAACAATGCCAGGACAGTACCTTCACTTCATATGTGACTACTAAGAACAGTCCCATGAAAGCATAGCTTTTTCCCCTTGAACTTCATGAGAAAACCACAGTGCACTCATTAACCAGCATTTCCAAGGTGGTAGCACAGAGCACTGCAACAAGAACACCACTGAGCCAGTATCTTCATTCCATATATGACTACTAGGGACATTCACACGAAAGCACAGCTTTTTCTCCTTGGACTTCATCTGCTCTTGGTGCTTGTCTGCACATAAAGACACAACAGTCTGCTTGTGACATTGTACTCATTTCACCAATGACAGATTTATGATATTGTATCGGATAAGATTTCAGGTGTAAGAATAAACTGCTAGTGTGTTGCATTTACACACACAATGAATGCTTACTTTCCTTTGCCACTTTGAATTTAAGAATACTGAAGGTGGCGTGGAGGCACAGTGATTTATAGTATATGGCTGAGTGTATTCTATATTGATTTATTTTAGTTTAGTTTTTTAATTTTCTAATCAGATAAGGCACCCTAGACTTTTCCAGCTACATCCAAGGGGGGCCCTGATTTGGACTTGTACATTGGCAGGGAGATTGTTAGCCAGGACACCAAAGAAAACTTCTTACTCTTATAGTGAGTGCCACAGGTCTTTAAGTTCCACATGGAGTTTCACCGGAGATGAGCAGGAGGGACCCCTCGTCTCATGTGAAGGATGGCACCTCAACAATGCATTTCCCGCTAGTGTTGCACTACAGTTTAAGCATGGCTGTTAGCTCAAATTCCTGATGCAGCTCAGGCGGTGGTCAAAGAAACCAGCAGCTGAGCTGTGATGTGCTAAAGATTTAATATGATAATGTCACAGTTTTTTTTCAGAACTAAAAAAACACCCGTATTTGTGACCCATAGTGTGGCATATGATCTGTGCACTGTAACAGAAGTGATAGTTTGGCAGACTTGTGGTGTTCTCAAAATGGGAGGCATAAGTGATTAAAATATGTAGAAGTAGAACAGTTCCTGAAATCAGTCGGCAAGGCAAAGACATGCTTAGCATGAGACACACTTCACAAAATGCTGTAAGAGTGTGTCTCATGCTAAGCAATGGTGTTTCCTGATTGGCTAATCTCAAGATAAGAATTTCACATGAAAAATAAAAGTTGTCAAACCAAATGCAATAAGGTATGTTATCCCATCTCAGGATTCTGATGTCATCATTACACCTCTCTAGTTTATGACACTAGCAGAATCTGCAAATGGAATCACAGCCTTGTTGCATATGGTATGATATCATCTGTATTACTTTATGGGCTGGATATTCAAACTGCGCCCAAAAAGTGCGCAATAGCAGGAGCAAGCACAAGTCCATTGGCCCATGCGCAATAGATGTGATATTCAAAAAAGGAGCAAGCCAAATTACGCCAACAGCTAACGTCTGAATATCGCTTTAGCCTGCGCCGCGGAGTGCAACTGGAAGGAGAAGCTGAGCAGATTACGACGCGCTATGGAGCAACAAGGGCTGCCCATCTGAGCAGCCCAGAGGTGCCATAGCGCAAGCAGGCCCCCAGCAGCAGAGCAATGCAACTGCACAACCAGGGAGGTAGGGGCCCACCACCCATGCCACAGATGGGCACAGGAACACACAGCAGAACTGACAATGTGCCCCCACACTCTAAGCACAGCACAACTGGGGGAGGTCTGGAATATCCACCGGCCCATGGGGACAAGCAAACAAAGCACAGCTGGGCCATGGTGCCCCAGCACACCCACAGGCAAGCTGAGATTGCCACACAAGGAGGGCGGACCACCCCATGCCACACCAGCCCCCCCCAGTGCACAGCACACCCTGCACCGTGACCCCAAGACACCCCCCATGAGCAGTAACCACCACTGCAGGAAACCCCATGCATACCACCACCCCCACTGTCACACTGCAACCTCATGTACCACAGAACCATAAAAGCCAGACCCACCATGAGCACCCAGCAGTGTCGGCAGCATGCGGCAATGCAACAACGGCAGACACAGTGCCAACACGCACAATCCCCCTAAGGTACAGCTGAGAGACTGAACATGTGTCAGCATAAGAGGTACCCCACACGGGGAAAGGGCGTGCCCCTGACACCACCACCATTGATACAGCACCCTGCACAGTAGACAAGTGTCACATCCCGACCCACAGCAGCCAGCACAGACACCCACAGTGGTGCGTGGAAGCATGCAGCACACCGGATGCAACACAGTGCAGGGGCAAACACACACCCATACCCATGGGGACACTAACACAGGGACGCAGTAGTGTGGCAACCAAGCCCCCAGTGTGGGCCCATGAAAACTGTGCACACACAGCCTGCAGTCCTCCATGGCACAGGGGTGACACCCACCCTGTGCATGAACTGTGGTCCTGTACGCCACCAGCATATGCCTGGAGCACAAGTCACAGACAGTGGTGCACAGCCCCTGCAACACACACAAGCCACAGCATGGAGGTGGGACAGCAACTGCGGAGGCCACAGTGTCACCCGAGGCAAACATGCACCACACCAGTGACAGGAGGCAACCAAGCATTGTGACGGTCACAGTGGATGACCTGCAGGGACAGCTGCCACAGACTTTCAAGGGTGTCAGCTGCACAGGCCAAGGACGGGTTGACAGGGGCACAATGGACACAGAGCATGCACCATGGACCACTGCACACAGTAATGCAATGCACAGGGAACAACACGCACACCACAGACACCGACTGATAGCCACTCCCACACCAGAGACAGTTCCCCACGCACACACACACATACCCATGACTGAACCAACCCAGATGCCATGCACACCACTGCAACTGAGCACCTATAGCCAGCTGCAAATCAGAGACCACCACAGTATTCATATAAAAATATTTGTATTCAAAAAACATATCAAATATAACTATATACAACTATGTACAAACGTGGGGGGGGGGACAGGAACAAGGTGGGGGTGGGTAAGGGGTAGGGGTGAACATATGGGAGAGGGTAGGTGGGGTGTGAGGGTTGATCAAAAGGGGGGTAGTTGCAGGCAGGTCATGTAGATGTCAGTGTCCAGCCTGGTCCTTCTCTGCCTGGGGCTGTTGCCTGGGCCGCCTCCTCCTCCTGACCCCATGCAGCTGTAAGTCCCTCAATATGGACAGGGACTCTTGCGCCACCTGCAGCAGCTCCTGGACAGCCTGCTGGATCCACAGGAGTATCCGCACACCTAAAATGAAGGATCAGAGTCAATAGGTGTGACTGTCCATCCCCCTGCAGCCCATCCATTATGCATGGCATACAGCCATGTGCCATGCTTCTGTGATGGTGTGCGCCCACCCACAGTGACTGTGTCCACAAGACATGCCCAACCAGGCAGCAACAGCCATGTGTACCACTGCACACACCCACCGCCCATGTCCAGCACAGCACAACCAAGGCCGTACAGTAACGTGGCTATGTGGTGTGCAGGCAGTGCCACAGCCATGTGCCCAGTGCATGCATGGACCACCATTGACGCACTCCCAGACATGCAGTGCCACTGAACAGTACTGACTGTCACATGTCGCGTGCATGGCAGTGGTGTCCATGGATGGTGGCCATGCCCTGCTTCCCACCCTGTCACACGGCATGCAATGGCAGTCATGGTGTCATGGCACTCACCCTCATCGGGACATTGATGGCGTTGGGGTTGGTCCACGACAAGCCCCTGTGCATCATCCTCCTCCCTCTGCTGCCGCTCCACCATCCGCCTCCGCTTGGCCATGCCTGTGGGAGACAAAAGGAGAGAAACACATCAGTACAAACCTAAAGCAAATTCCCCCTGCCCCAATGTGTGTGCCCACCCACCCAGCCAGACCCA
The DNA here is from genome assembly GCA_016271365.2 of Neoceratodus forsteri. Lineage (NCBI taxonomy): Eukaryota > Metazoa > Chordata > Ceratodontiformes > Ceratodontidae > Neoceratodus > Neoceratodus forsteri. Next base: position 195,757,109 of record CM028137.1, on the reverse strand, counting down.
CCCACCCCATACCCTGTAAACACCACAATAGCCAGCCCTAGACTATCCCTCCCCTATGTGCTGGACACATAAGACAGTGTTACCCATATGGACCATACAAGTGTGTAGACGTATCACCCACCTGGACGAGGCACCACGCCCCTCCTGGCACGCGACCGCAGATGGGCAAGTTGCTCCGGCTCCCTCCTTCTAAGGTCCCCGTACTGGTGCCTGCACTGTTCTGCCATTCTCCTGTGGCCAGTGGCCGCCTCCAAGTTAGTGGCCACCTCTTGCCAAACCTGGGTCCTGGCACTGTCCAGTGCCTCCTCACCAAAGAGTGGGCCATAGTGTGGCTCCACAATGGCCACAAGGTTGGCCAGCTCAAGGGCACTTCACTGAGGGGCTCTCCTGCGTGCCATCTCTACCGCTATAGTAGGCAATATGGCGCTCTGCAGCGCGGCACCCCACGTGGAAGTGCTGCACGGTACAGTGCCGCCATTCCCTATCGCGCTGTCACGAAACAGTGCGATAGAGGTGCAGCCATGCCGGATGTATAGCGCCAAGGGGGCAAAGGTCGCGCACAGGGTCATAGGTCTCTGGCACAAGGCCATGCACAGCACCATCGGACATCTATGCGTCTAGCATGATTGGTTGCCTGTGTGCCATCGCCACAGCGAACTATTGCGCAGTTGTCACAGCGCCATGTAGTGACCCTCGCCATAGCGCCACTGGCACAATGGTGGCCGTGCCCTGAATTGCCTACTGCGCACAGCACGTCATCAGCGTGCAGACGCCTGCGTAAGCTAGCTGGGCATGTGCAGTGCAGCGTACTACACATGCCACAGAACTGCACCATTGGCTCAGCACGTTCAACACAATTGCGCAAAGCGCAAAAGCGCGATATTCAGCCGTCGTATGCAAATCATCCGATCAGCCATGCAATGGTGCAGCAGCGCAATTTGCATCTCATTAAAGTTGCTCCTCACCTAATTTGCATGGATTGCGCTATAAAACTGCGATACTGTTCTGCAGTGGCCATATTCGGTTACTGCAGTTTATTGGTGAGTTGCATGCTGTGAGGTGTTCTGGACTGTGGTATCAGGGACTTGTTTTGTACTGCACAGTCACAGATAACCACTGTCATCCATACAGGCTGAATAATGACCGATCGACGTCTGGGTGAGGAGGACAACGATGGTGGGCGGAAGAGGAGGCCCAATTTCACCAAGGCCAAGACGGAGGGCACTCTTCGAGGCCTACATCGATCAGGAGCCACTGCTCAGTGGACGGCGGGGCACCCCTCAGGCCCGTGCTGCTGCATGGGAGGGGGTGGCATGTGCCCTCAACCTGCATGGCAGCCACTAGCGCTATGTGCAGGAGTGTAAGAAGAAGATGGGTACCGACAGGAGGAGGGTGAAGGAGAAGGTGGCTGCCATCAGGGCGGCACGTACTGCAACAGGCGGGGGCCAGCCAGAGGTGGTGCAGCTCACATCGGCAGAGGACAGGCTCGCTGCAAGCATGCAGCGCAGTGCCATTGAGGGCGTTCCAGGAGGTGGCTTCCAGACAGGTGGTAGCCCATCACTGCATGGTACATCATGGTCTGTTTGGGGGGTAGATCACATGCACTAACGTGACCTTACTGTCTGTTACAGATCCTGCATGTCTGCAGGGGTCAGCGGTGGAGGGCCTGTCCACTGCAGACGGTCATCTGGAGTTGGTGGAGGGACCATCCACCTCTGCAGGTAGCCGGCGAGCATTGCAACAGTGGGTCCGCCTGGCTGTCAACACTGATGTTGAGACAGGTGTGGGGGAGGCTCTTCCTGTGTCTCAGCATTCTGGCGTCCAAGGATGCCAGCACACTGTGGCTGTGGCTGTGGCACAGACCTGCACCAATGATGATGACACGACCGTTATGGGCAGTGACATGTGTGTGTCACGGAATGGACACACAGCAGGCCAGCTCACGCCTATGGACCTGGCTGGTTCCGACGTGTGTGCCAGCGTGTCAGCACAGTCCCAGGCTGTGCCTACCATCACCAGTGGGGCAGCACCGGTGGCTGGTCAGGACAGTGGCACTGTTACGGCCACAGCAGCAGAACAACCGATCCCTTGGGCACAGCAGGCGGAGGGGCAGCAGCAGCAGTCGCCCACCAGGACTGGGGGTTCAGGGTTCAGCGGTGGCATCTGTGCACCACCTGTGGACTTGCCCATACCTGGTCCTGGTGAGCAGCACCCATCCTCAAGGGGTGCTGAACATCAGGCCCTTCCATACCCTGAGGGACGGGATGCCAAGGTGGCAGACGACTTCTTTGACGAGCACACTCACCTACTGCAGGCATCAGTACAGCAGCAGATGCGGCTAGCAACGTCCATGGAGGCACTGTGTGTGGCTCTGGAGTGGGTCGAGGAGCGACACAGCAGGGACACCGATAGGATCCTGTCACAGATTGTCCAGTTGCAGGAGGATGTGACCGCTGCCATTGACAGGCAAACACAGGCGTTGGTCGCTGTCATGGCCACAATGGGCACACAGTCAGGTGCCCATATGTCGCTCACATTGCGCAGTTCGCTATCCACTCCCCATTCCCGGCATCGTGCAACACCCACCCTGTCAACGCCGGGTTCAGCTGTGGGCATCCCGAGCACTCCTGGTGCAGGTATGTTCGGTGTGCTGCAGACCTCTGTGCGGGCACGGTCACATTCGCGCAGTGGAACCCCCTGGTGGACCATCGGTGCCACCCTATGAGGCCCGTGGTCAGCCTGCCAGTGCTGCTGGGTCTCGGCAGGGCCTCCCATGCATCCGAGATGGACGTGGCACTGTGCCGCATGACTGACCTGTCTCCCAGCGTGGGCACTGTCCAGTGCTGCCCTGTATGCATTGTGTGTTTCGGTGGGCAGTGCACCAGTGGGTGCCCAGCCCTGCACGCAGACACACGGTCCACCTGCACACCCTCCCGACTGCTGTCCACAGGTACGTGTGCATGATGATGCCTGCATTGTGCTGTACACCAAAGTGAGATGGTGCCCAGCATCTGACACATGCACATAGACAGTCAGTGGATATGGTGGCCTGTGGACATGTGTGTTGCTAGTGTTTGTGTTCCGGCTCTGTTTTGCACCTGACCCCTGTGCACTTTGTGCCTATTGTGTGTGCGTGTGTGTGTGTTCATCCATGTGGCGTGTAACTGTTCACCCCTCTCTGGTTGTATGTGTGTGCTTCTGTGCCCTGCCACATACCTTGCCAGCATGCTTCCCTGGTGTGTTATCATGTGTGTATGTGGGTTGTGCTCTAGCCACTGGTGGTTGCACATGGCCCCATGACTTACCTGTGTTGGCTGAAGTGCGCCTCTGTGATAGTGTCCCGGTGCAGCTGTGCAAGCCGGATCATTCGGGGGTCCCGTCGGCAAAGGGGGGGCTGCCCATCCCTATCGTCACCGTCGTCCCCATCGCTGTCCCCCCTTTGACCTGTATGGCTATCCCACAGTCTTTGGCCATGTTGTGCAGGATACAACAGGCCAAGAATATCCCACAGGCCTTTGAGGGGCTATACTGTAGGGCACCGCCAGAGGTGTCCAGGCAATGGAAACACGCCTTCAGCATCCCAAACACCTGCTCAATGATGTTGCGTGTGGTGGCATGTGCCTCATTGAAGCATTGCTGCGATGGGGTCGTGGGCCGCCGGTAGGGTGTGAGCAGCCAGGGACGGAGTGGGTATCCACTGTCATCTGTGTGGAGATAGTGGAGGTTAGTGTCTTGTTCAGGCTCAGACTGCCTCAAACCCTGTGGGCCACACCCATGGCACCTCTGGCTTACCCCCCCATGCCCACCATTTGTCAGTTCTACATACATACTCACCCACTAGATGACCTGTGGGTATGTCCCCACTCTCGAATTGATGGCACAGTGCCGACTGGTGCCAGAAGAAGGAATCATGTGCTCCCCCAGGGTGCGTGGCACAGACATTGATGATGCGCCCACCGGCATCACACACCACCTGGCAGTTGACATTGGCATATCCCTTCCGATTCATGTAGGCGGCCCCATCGGGGCCAAGTGGTGTGCAAATGGCCACATGGGTGCAGTCTATCGCCCCTAGCATGCCAGGCATACATGCTACCCTGTGGAACTCCTGTATGTTTGCTGTGCGCTCCGCTGTGGTGCTGGAGAAATGGATGTACTCCGCAGCATGTGGCAGCAGTGCGCTGAGGAATTGGGTGAGGATGCATGACGTGGCTGACTCTGTTATGCCTGTGGTATCCCCTGTTGGTCTCTGGAAGGTACCATGACGAGCAAGCACATGCAGGCTGTTACCTTTGTCTCCACTGACACAGCATGACTCCATCGCGTGGGTGCCTGCATCACATCACTGCACAGCTCACAGAGCCGCCTCAGTATTGCCCTGTTCAGGTGGTACCGGCCCACAATCTCAACATCTGTGTACAGCTCAAAGCTGGTGCGGGCTCAGTACTGCCTGTTGGGGGCATACCACCGACGGGCCCTTCCATGGCCACATCCCCCTGCAGCATGCCTTCTCACCCCCCTCATTACGGCATCCATGTGGAAGGTGGCACTGTCCATGTCCCTGGCTTGTGTTCCCCCCAGCTGATGTTGCTTTGTTCCCCGCCGTCCTGACTGCTACCTCCCCTGCACCAGGTACACCTACTGGCCTCTGCACTCTGTGGCCCCACACACCTTCCCTTGCCCCTCTTCTGTGTTGTGGTTTCCCTGGCCTGCCCTCTTTCTCCCTATTTCTCTGTGCCTGTCTCTGACACATGTGGCTTCCCCGTAGCATTCTTGCACCTCTTCCTTGCTCCTTTTTATTTTGGCTCATTTCTGCTATGGCTCAACTTCCACCTGCTCCACTGTTGCGCATTGCGCAAGTCTTTGAACATCGCACTGCGCACTTTATGCATGGTTCCACCCCCTTCGGTTGCGCATGCCTTCATTATCATTGCGCTGTTGCTCAGCATGTTTTCAGTGGCGCAACTGCCTCCTGCTGAATATCGCAGAATGGCGCATTTTCTGACTTGCGCTGGCGCAACCCTTTTGAATATCCAGCCCTATATGTTCAACAGTAGGCGGTGAGTCCTGGTTGGGAAAATGAGATCCAAACCTTGGATCGTGCTGGAATATGGAATATTCTCATTATGGAACTTATTGTATAGATGAGTTATATCTTTTGAATTCAAATAGCTAATCCATTCTGAATATTCATTTATGCAATTTAATTACATTGCAATTTACAGTTATCGAACATTCTTTTATTACTTCATTATAATTCATCTTGCCGTTGGTGGCAGAACCATCTGAAGAGTGGTGGAGCCAAGGATGTAAGGGGTAAACTCTCCCTTAGTAATAAATTAATATGATTGCAAAAAGGCATAGGGTCACTTATGAAAGTGGTAGGGCCATGGTCATAGTGCCCCTCGTTCCAGCACCTATGCATCTTACACAGTTAATTTTTGTTATGTCTAGTTATAAATGCATTACTGTACCTTATTTGAATGTGTTTTCATGTTATTTATGATGAGAGATCAGTGAATATTTTGTTTTGTAAACTAAGGACATTCAGGCAGGTTGGTGCTGTACTTACTAGAAAGAAATTACATACAGTGGAAGTGGCACTCACAATTTCATCTGCTGAAGTTTACTCTGAACATGTAAGCTATTAACAGATTTACAGGCATCTGACATTTCACAGCCAGTAGGTTCTTTCATGAGGAAACTCCGAACAGCTGTGAAACTCTAATCCACAAGATGTGGACTAATGGTATGCTTACTGAACATCTTTGTTGCTGCTGCTATGTCCAGAGCACTGCTGCAACCATTTTCTTCACATCCTTACACAGGAGCTGGAAAGTGTTGCAAGCAACCATGCTTTCTACCCTGACCCAGTCCTGTTGTGTTTTTAAATGCTCCCTCCCTTTCTCTCTCTCTCTCCATCTGTGTGCGCTATCCTTCCAAACTGGCGCCTGTACACTGTTTTGTTTTTAAAAAGAACCTTCCTCCCACTCTCTTGGTCTACACTCTTCTTCTCCCTCCAACACAGTGCTGGTATTATTATTATTTTTAGTTATTCTCTTCATTGAACATTTTCCAACATATAAAACAGTATAAGCAACAGTAATGTGTTGCCAACAAATGCAGTTAGTAATAGTAATAGTCAAGTTTAGTTGATTGACCCATTTGGGTCTTTTCAGTAAACACAAAATATTATAACAGACATTCCATACATCACACATCCTCCTTCACTCACACATTTACAATTCAGTTATTATTGCAGACAACATTTAGAGTTTGACTTAATACAAACCTTCTATACTTTAAATTAATGAGAACTTAAAATCATGAAAACTATAAATACAAGCAACCCCAGGGGCAAAATAAATTTTAATGAAATTAAAATTACAAATCAAGCCAACCTATTTGACAAAAATTCAAGGTTGGAAGCACATTGACTAATGCAAAATGGCTACCTGCACCCCCATACTGCCATGCCTATACAGAATAAAGTACTTATAGTACAACAAATGGGAGTTCAGTCATTGTAAATGTATCCAAAATATGTAGTTTGCAAAATGTTAAAGCATTTAAACGTTTGACATCAGTGGAATTAAATAGCTGCACCACTATATCTTCTGTAGTTGCATACATTTCTGATAAAGCCTTTCTTGATAAAACCTTTCCTTTTCCCAAGCATTTTTCTCTGCCTTTTTAAACAGTGGGCAAAGTAGCACCACATTTCAATCTACTTCATTATCAGTACATTTACAGAGAGGGTAAAGATATATTATGTTTTTGTCTAAATAAAGCGTTATTATTAAATACTTCCATACACAATCTTGTCAGAATTGCTCTCAATTTAGGATTTTAAATTAAATCAAGATATGTCTATTTTTCATGCTTGATTGTAATAATTGTACACCAGGGATGAAGCTTAACTTCTGAAATGTGTTTGATATCCTCTTGATGACTTTTGTGAGATGTGAGAGAGTCTAAATTGGACTTGTGATACTGTTTCATCCTTAGATAACCTGAGTGCATCAGCAGGGACTGACTGTAATCCCAGTGGAGGAAGAATATTTTTAAGAAACTACAGATATAGGAAATCCAGTCCCATCTCTGAGTATTTTATTTTTCCTCAAAGCAGAGATGAGGAAAATCCTCATCTAACAGCTTGTATACCTCCACAGAAAAAAATGATGGTTCTTTCATCAGTCAAGGATTTTTAATGTTGCCATCCTAGTTCTGCAAGAGCAACTGCTGGTTTTACAAAATTTGGTACTCTAAGAATATGTTGATATACTTTGGATAAGCTTTTCTCCAGACTGATGGATCAGTTTCCTTGCATATTTCTGCTGCACATAAAAAGGACAGTCTTATTTTTGTATTTAAGACTGGTATAAGAAAAAAAAGCAGTTTCAGAATTGGTACAATCATAGTATAGAAATACTGATGCATAAAGCAAGTCCTGTACAGATACAAGGTTCTACACTAAATCGGTGCTAAATTACTTTATTGGATTGTGAACTGGCTGCAAGACAGACAGCAGAGAGTAGTAGTAAGGGGGCAACTCTCATCTCCGAGAGCTGTTGGGGTGCCGCAGGGATTGGTGTTGGGGCCAGTGTTTGGGATTTTCATTGCAGACATCTCGCATAGTGTCAAGAATAAGATCAGTCTGTTTACTGATAACACAAAGTTGGGGGCAGTGGTGCATGTTATAGAAGATTGGCAGGGGTTGCAGGATGATCTGACTAAGCTGGCAGAATGGTCAAAGGTATGGCAGTGGGGGTTTAATGTGAAAAAGTGCAAAGTATTACACTTTGGTGCAAAGAATGCTAGAAAGGGTTACCAACTGGTGGGGGATGCAGCTTTGTACCACTGAAGAGGAAAAGGATCTAGGGGTGGTGATAATGGCAAATATGAATAATTCAGTGCAGTGCAGGAGGGTGGCAGTGAAGGCCAACAGGGCGCTGGGTTGTATAGCAAGGGGCATCTCCTCCAGAAGCAGAGATATAATTCTGCCACTCTACAAGTCACTAGTCAGACTGCACCTGGAATACTATGTGCAATTTTGGCACACTTATTTGAAGAGAGATGTGAGTATGTTGCAGGGGGTACAACGAAGAGTGACAAAGTTGATTCAGGGATTACAGGATATGTCCTACGAGGAGAGTTTAAGGGAATTGAACATGTATTCCCTTGAGGAGAGAAGGGATCGGGGGGATATGATTGAGACGTTTAAGTACTTAAAGGGAATAAATAAGTCTAGCACTGAAGAGATATTCAAGCTCTGGAAGGGGAGCGACACGAGAGGGCATAGACTTAGATTGAAAGGAGGTAGGTATAAGAGGGAAATGAGGAGGGATTTTTCACAGAGAGAGTAGTGGCAGTTTGGAATGCTTTGCTGGAGGAGGTGGTATCCTGTACAATGGTGGGTAGTTTCAAGAGGGGATGGGACAGGGTGGGGGGGTATTTGGGAAGGTGGAGGAGGAGAGAGGGGCAGCTGCAAAGTAGGGTGTTAGCTGCACACTCAAGCAGACTAGATAGACCTAGAGACCTAATTTCTGCTGGCAATTTTCATATGTTCATACACATCAATAAATGGGAAGGTACGGGGGAGCTTAGGTGTCATAAACCAACAGTATGTGGGGGGAAATAAAGAATAAAGGAAGAAAAAAATGGTGGAGGGAGAGAACGGTGACATACGATCCATGGTGTTTGCAAAGGAGGGATGGAGGAGTGTTGGTATTTTTTTTTTTTAAAAGTCCTACCCACTCTCTCCCTCTGCGTGCCCAGGACTCATTGCTGCAGGTGGTGGGGAGAGTCCACAAGGACTGGAAATGCCTGCAGGAGTTTAGCTCCCCACCACAAAAGCTCAGAGGAGTCGCATTGTATTTTTTTTTTTATTTTACAATGTGAACCAAAATAGCCTACCTGATGTGCAACATCTCATTTCTAGTGGGGTCCAACTTGCACCCATTTCTGCCAGGTGAACTGAAGCATAAGACATTTAAATGACCAGCGCAAGGTCATCATCACACAGTGAGTATCTGGCTCTAATAGGGTTTGAACCTATGACCTCCTGGTTCCCAAGCCAATGCTCTAACCACTAGACCACACTGCCTCCAGATTGCACCAGACCTGTCCACACTGCTCCACTCACAGCAGTCAGCAGCTTTGCACCACTTAAAGTAAAACAGAAAGACCAGTGTACACATGCCTAAAATCCTCTGTGACTGAAGAATTGTGGCATGTGCACCGCCTCCTCAAAGATTGCTTTTAGTGAGGTATCCCCACCAGTGGGGCATGGGAAAGAGGGTGACATAACGTGGGCAGCAGCAACAGTGTGTAAGTGATCTGGACGTCTGGGACTTGTGGGCATGGCACACTGAGTGCGTCACTTTGCCTCCTACTCCCCGATATGCCAGGGGTGGAGGTGATTGTTTTAGGGGTGCAGGGGTGCAGTAAATCAGTTGCACATTTTGTGTCTGCAGGGTTGCCTGGCACTGTCATTACTTGTGGTCCTTTGTGCCCGGCTTTCCCGCGCCGCATTTGTTTTCGCCCTAAAGTGGGTGAACCTTTTAGTGGCATGGTTCCACTCAGTCAGGTTGATAATTATTCTCATGTAATAGTTCAAAACATCCCACACTCTGATTGATCAATCAGTGCCACATGATATAATATTAACAGAGTATAACCCACAGTTAGGAACATGTTATGGCACCTGCAGAATGTTTTGTTTCTTCTAATATTTTCATTATTTAAAATGAAAAAAGGTCCTAGTAACCGGCCCGGTGGCGCTGAGGGTTGAGGCACTGGTCGCTACACCTCGCGCCACGCCGGCGACCCATGTTCGGGAACGAGCACGGGTTGTCGGGGGTCGGCGGGGAGGAGATGGATTGAGCGTCCGGAGGACTGCTCTCCATCTCCGGGTGGATTCGGGCGACCAGTGCTTGCCTGATCCAGCGGAGGCTGGGGATCAACAGCACGCAGCCGCAGAGACAGGGGAGCGGGATGTGGCAGACGCTTGATTAGTGCGCAATGGAGCGCAAAGACTTCAGTCGCTGGCGCCATTGCATGCCATGCCCGCCGAGAAAATTGGAAAAATGGAGCCTGGCAACACGATGTCATTCCCATCGCCATTCCCGGAGGATGCCTCCCTGGCATGGACCCGTGCGGGTGGGTTGAGTCGCTCCCCACCTCCCTGCTGTGAAGGGTAAGTCGGAGGGTGCTGAAGGGAGGGGGTCTCATGTCCGGGGATGGCGCCGGAGGAACGGCGGAGTGCGGGGGGGGAGCCAGAGATCCTGAAGAAATAACATCATAAAAAAAAAGGTCCTAGTATACCAATTTTAAAAGTGCAGAAACATGCTCCAGGATATGTTGGTTCTGCTCTCATCACCCATGCCCTGAGTTGTGGAAACCACTCAGCTTTGCCATGTAGTTCCCATGTACCCATTGTGTGGGTTACTAAGGTACAACCCATGCTCTGTTTTATGTTATTGCTTGCTGCTTACGACATAATTAGTAATGAACCACTCCACAAACTCTTTAATGCTTTAATTGATACTCTATAAATATACCAGCTTCATGATAATTATTCTTAAAAAACTTAAGAACCTTCTGTGCTGACAGCTACTAAATAGCAAATGTTCAGATTCAAATATTATTCACAACTGAATTTTGTTTTCATTTAAAGGGAACTCTAACAATACCCTTACTAACAGTCGGGAGCATGATCCCCACAGCTAAACCTATCTTGTGCATCATCAGAGATGCTGTTCCATGGGACACTGGGAATTATAAGCACCATCAGTGATCATCCACAGTTGGCAGGATGAGCTAGATAAAAAAAATTGGTTTTCTAATCAAGTTTATCAACAGGAAAAATAATCCTAATTTTATTTTAATCTTTTTTTTTTTTATTCTATTTTTCACCTCCGTCAACCACTCTCCAGCGAGGTCGCTCAGCTTACAGCTCTGCCCACCCACCTGAAGCCCTGTCGGTGCTCCGTTGGTCATCAGACTTCCTGCCTCTTCCAATGCCGCCCTAACCCCCTCGGGTCTAGGTCCTCCGGGGAAGGCTCACCACTCCACCTTGGCGGGCAACACTGGCTTGAGGGAGGACCCAAGGAGCACCTCCAGAAGGTCTGGCATTGGGCATGGGGCGTAGCTCCTGGACCCGCCTTTGTCTGTCAGTGGGAGGAGGTTTTCCTTGTTTTCGCCCATCCCCACCCTCCAGCAGAGCCCGAGCATGCAATGGCGACAGGCATGCTCATCGCGGCTCTGCAACCCACTGTTCTAGTCCTCAGCATTGCAGTGCCTCCAGTCTCCACCGGGTGCCGGGCAGGAGCCTGGATTCCCCTCCACCCCCTGAGAGAGGAGAGCAGTGCTCCAGATGCTCGTTCCTCTTTATCCCCTGCTGGCCCCTGGTGACCCGGGCTCATTCTCGAACCCGGGTCGCCAGCGTGAGGTGTGGTGTCCAGCGCCTCAACCTTCAGTGCCACCGGGCCAGCATTTTAATCCTTTATTTGCTTGTTTTTCTGGACTGGGAAAAAGGGCTACACAATTCTGCTTATTTTCAACCTCTTTCTGGGGAAGAGGGAGTGGAGTGGTATTTGAGATACAGATGCAAACTGACTGGTACTGAACTGGGTTAAGCTGTCTGTGGTATCAGAGAGAATGTGGGAAATTTGGCCAGGACACAAGGGAACTTCTGTACTCAATTACATAGTCGCTCGTCAAGTTTGTGGTCTTTGGTCTGGGTAAGGGTTTTTGTTCTTTTGCAATCATAATTTTCAGTCTGAAGTGCTCTGTATGATATAATTTTGTTCTCTGTACTGTGATGGTTATAGTGGTTTTGTTTTTTTTGATAAAAAGATTCCCCTACTCTTTTTGAGAATTGCCAGGGAATTTTTAACATCCACCTGAAACAACCTGACAGGACCTTGGTTTACAATCTCATTTAAAGGACGCACCTCAAAAGTGCAGCACTACAGTGTCAGTACTGGGGTTTAACCTAAGTTCCTATTGTGAGGCTAGAACCTGCAACCTTCCAATTTCCCAACATCAGCGGCAAGTGTGCAACCTGCTGAGCCACTGACACTAATTGAGACCTCTAGGTCCCTGACCATTAGTAAAGGCACTGTGAGAGTTCTTCTTTAATCATATCTTCTCAGAGCATATATATGAGTCAAAACATTCTGAGCCTGATTCTCAAAGCTCCCGGCGCAGTGCAAGTGACTTGCACCACAGTGAATGGCACAAAGTGCCCTTCGTGCCAAATGATGTGGCAGGAACGATTCTCAAAGGCAGCCTGCATCAACTGCAGGCTGTCTGCCCCAAACGGGGCTTGCACCACCCAGATGCCACAAAATGAGCTGTGGTATGGCACTAAGGGGCATGAGGCACATGCAAGCTACCACATCCCGGAAAGTGGGATTCTCAAAACTCTCCTTGAGGGAGATATTCTAAGTACTGTTAGACCAGCCAAAGCTGCTCTAAGAGTACTTAGAAATATCCCTCTGGTAGAGTTCTGCACCTTGTGGCAATGTGCCGCATTTCCCCCCTCCCCAGCCCCAATTCTCCATTATGTTTATAGTAAACACCCTGGTGGTCTAGTGGACCGCCCCAGCCCTGATCCCCTGATATGTGAATAAATTAATAATCCCTGGTGGTCTGGTGGACCATCCCAGCCCTGCTCCCCTGTTATTTATACAGTTTCCTCATTATTTAATAAATTAAGAATCCCTGGTGGACCGTCTAAGCCCTGATTTCCTCATTATGTAAATAAAGTAATAATCCCTGGTAATCTAGTGGACCACCCCACCCGATTCCCCATTATTTAAAGAATCAATAATCCCTGGTGGTCTAGTGGATCCCCACCCAGCAGGCAGTGTTCCACCTCCCCACTCTCTCCATTCCGAAACCGAACAAGTGACTGGCACAGCCCACCACTCGCAAACACAGCCAGTCACCAGCTGTGCTCTGAATGAGCTTGTATGTATATAGTTTGCAGTCATTCAGAGCTCAGTCGGCGGTTGGCTGTGGTGGTGGGCAGTGGGCTGTGCCAGTCACTGGCTCAGTTTCAAGATGGGGGGAGTGGAGTGGTGGGACACTGCCTGCCAGTGTGGGGGACCACTAGACCATCAGAGATTATTAATCCTTTAAATAAGGGGGGGATCAGGCTGGGATGGTCCATTAGACCACAAGGGATTATTATTTTATTAAATAACAGGGGAATTATGTAAATTTCGGGGGACTGGTCTGGGGCTGTTCACTAGACCAAAAGGGATTATTACTTTATTAAATAATGAGGGAATTGTGTAAATGATGAGTGATCAGGGCTGGAGCAGTCCACTAGACCACCATGGATTATTACTGTATTTAAATACCAAGTGATCGGTGACCAAGTGACCAGAGATTATTTATTTTTTAAATAATTGGGGAATTGTGTAAATGATGGGTGATTGGGGCTGGGGTGGTTCACTAGACCACCAGGGACTTCTCACGGACATTGCCACAGGGCCGCTTGCAGCAACTTGTCTGGGTGCGCCCTCCATTTGGTGCACCACTACAGTTGTTGCAAGCTGCGGGACTATGGCGCTGTGGCATTGACGCAAGCTGCCCTTTGCCACAGCTTGCATCAACCTAAGGCCCCTTTGAGAATTGGGCCTTCTGTGTTTATCCTTATTCAACATGGCCACCTCACAGTGAATGATTGTTTCTTCTTGCTTCACTACAAGAGTTCAGGCAGATGGGGGAGAAAAGGGAAAGAGGGAGGGAGGGAAGCAAAGGTAACTTAAGGTTAGAGGTTAGTTTACTTACATTTTAAATATATCTAAATTATAATACAGATATCCTTAGCAGTTAGGGCTGCTGCAGAATGACTATTCCGGTATTAATGTAGACCGTATTTAAATCCCTAAACTGTGGACTACAGGACATAACAGTGACAATCAATATTTAAAGATAATATGCAGGATTTTAAGGGGGCCTTTGTAAATATTTATAAGTAAAACATCTACTTAGAATGACATAGTAAAAATAATGTGCATCTCCAACATTGCTCCTGGCTAGGTAAGTGGAAATTATAGATCCAGGTTTTTTTGATGCTACCTCAGATAAAGCCCTGTCCTGATCAGGTCACCCCAGCTGTGAATGACCTAACTGACCTGGACAGGAGGCATTTTAAAATGATGGGATAGGTTTAGAAGCAGTGTAATCTAGTGACTACAGCACTGTCTTGGGAACCAGGAGATTATGGGTGCAACTCCCACTAGAGTCAAATACTTGCTGTGACCTTGGGCAGGTCACTTAACCCCCCAGTACTATACTTCAGTCATTCTAGATATGGTCATGCATAGAAGCAGGACCCCACTGGAAATGAGATGCTGTATCTCAGCGGAGCTATCCTGGGTAAATAAATTGGCAAAAAAAAAAAAATTTTGCCTCTGCGTCAATAGGAAATTGAACAAATCCTATGAAGTCATGTGCCTTGTCTTTCAGGTTGGTATGAAGGGGAACGTTTACGGGATGCAGAGAGAGGCTGGTTTCCAACGGATTGTGCACAGGAGATCACATGCCGTGCCACACTGGACAAGAACATGGAGCGAATGGGGCGTCTACTTGCACTTGAAACAAATGTATAGCTTCCGAGCACATTTTGTCTACTGCCATCTCCCTGCTGTGGGGTTCTGCACTGGAGACTGAGGAGCAAAGAGATTTATAGCACTGTGGCAGCACTCATCCCACAGAAATGGTGTTCTTTCACTTCTTCGCTTCTTCCAACTTCTTCTCCCCAAAGTTAAATGACTTTTACAGCATAACACAGATGTTGTTGAGCTTCTTGTGTCTTATTTGTCTTTGAGGAGGGACGTCCCCCATTTGCACTACAAACTCAAATTATCTCAGTGAACTTTGTATCTTAATCTGTCCACAACAAAACTGGTCAAAGTCTTTGACCAGTTTATTACTAAAACAGGGAATCAGTGTAATATTTTATTTGTAAATAGTGTTTTTAAATTGTAGAATCAGTCTTGGGGACTGTGCATGTTTTTTCTTAGTCCTGCAGTTAAGACGATTCATATCAGGGATTTTAAAATGATTTTCTAAAAATGCAATTAAAAGATACAGCCATATTTACTATGGATTTTAAATCACAGTTCTTTTTATACATTTCTTTGTCAAGTTGACTGGTTGGTGTCCTTGGTGAGTTCAAGCTGTAACTAACAGCAGAATGAATGGAGAATGACTCATCCTGTCATGGAACACCAACGGCTATCCAACACAGCTCTAACCTGCCTTTGAAAAATCATGGATTCCTGTACAAGAGAACATCCTTGGTGACACTAGACATGGTTATTCATAAACATGGAATACATTTTGAATGAAATGACTTAAAGCCCTGTTGTTTACTGCCATGTTCATTCAGTATTACCTCACTCCATGATATAGTGCTATGCTATAAAGACAATGTCTAATTAACATTCCTATTAGTGCAAGAGTCACGCCATAAAAATGCATTCTTGCTTGTTTTTTGGTTCAACAGTGGTTGGATGCACAAGAGCTTAGCAAGCGTATCAGAGTACAGAAAGGGTAACCTTCCTCTCTGTTTAAGACTCTTTAATATGCATAACAATCTGTCTGTACCATATGGTCAGATTTCTAATGACCGCATTAAATAGGATTGTGACCCCCCCCCCAAAAAAAAAAAAATTACATCTCTTTGTGGTTACAGTGGTGGAACATACAAACAGCTAGGCTTCTCAGTTTCTGTTTTTTCTTTGATCTTGATTACCTGTGTGTATTTAGTGGGGAATGTTCTTGACAGATTGCTATCCTATAGTTTATCAGCACTAGTGACTCCAAAAGGAACATACTGTGGCCACAGTTAATATGGCTGCAGCTGAGCTTACAAGTTGGGGCAGAACACGGCACTGTCCACTGTGTCCAAGATGGCTGCCAGACTTCAGTACACATGCATGAGTCATCGCGCATGCACGCACAGTCTGCCATATCCAAGATGGCCACCGGAGTTCAGTGCACATGTGCGGTAACTCGCCCATGCACGCTGGGCTCCCGTGGCCATATTGAACACAGCAGACTGTGCCGTGTTCCACCAGCCAAAGAAGTAGTGCGCTCACGACGGACCATTTTGGACTTGTGGAATGCTCATTCTGCAACTCCAGAATGCAAACATTTCATGTTTTCAGTCTGGTAGCTAATTTTTAGAGCTGCCGCAAAAAGACTGCAGGCTCTGCCCATTGCAGCTGTAATAATTACCCCAGCCAGAATTCGTCTTTTTGGAGGCTGAATGCAGGCTTGGTCTGGAGTCACCAGTGGATATAAAATTCACATCAGCATCTCATAAGGACATTGTCTAAACCACCAATGTTCTTGTAACCATTAAGCTGCTTAAAATGTATGAAAGAAAGAGTGGACAAAACTTCTGTTGTAAGAAAAGTTGCCATGTGAGGTCTTATAACTTTAAATCTACATTTGTTTTAACTGAAAAATCTGAAGTGTAGAAAATTATTCTTTTGCCAAGACAGCTGTTATACATGGGATGTAGAAGTAATAGCAAGTGATGACTAGTACCACCATGTTGCATTACACTGAAGTTGTGTTACCATGGTAACTAAAGATGGGGGACATTATCCAATCCATTTGATATGTATACTTGCTCCTTAATGCCTTTGAAGTAGTGACTGAAGAAGATATAGGCTGCAAAACCACTGAGCAATCAGTCCTAAGGTAAAATGTGTTTAGCCACAATGTGGCAGTCTTACGTCATAGAAGAAACAAGAGATCATGGTGGCAGCAGTGGAATTACTGGAAAACTGCACAGATCTAAGTGGCCTTCCCCTCCAGTCCCTAAAACCTGATTAGCATTTTTAGACAAAAATAGAATTTCCTTCATTACCTATACATTTTTTTTTTTATTAGGTGCTCACTGACTTCTGAAGGAAAGGTTGACCACTGGTGTCTCCTGAGGATTCACACACTCTCCTGGCTCAGTGTATGCTAATGTACCCTGCTGACTCAGTCACTGGTTAGCAGGGCACATTAGCACAGAGCAAGTAAGGGAAGTACGCAGCTGCCCACAAGATGGTAACAGGCATCCTTTTCTCCAGATGCCAGCATACATATTTTAATATTGAAAGAAGGATGTAGAGGTAATGAAAAAATATTTTTTGCTTTAAAATGCTAATTAGGGTGTTAAGGATTCAAAGGGGAGGCCACTTAGATTTGTACAGTTTGCATTTAATTAATTATTCATTATTGGACCTTATCTGCCCATCTCCAGTGGCAGCCTCCACTACTTGAAGTAGGGCAGTCTGCACAGACATCCCACTGAAAATGGTGCAGAGTTTGAATAACCCCTTGCTGTCTGCCTGTGTCAGTATACCAAGGTCTTAAAAAAATGACATTATTTTCGTAAATCAGCCATATCAGATAAGATGTAAGCAGAGGTTTTACTTTAACCTGTTGTGGTATTAAAACTTAAGCCACCTTATTTGCAGCCTCACTGCATCTTCATTACACCTGCAGTATAGCAGAATGGTACTGTTGTATATTTTACATTGTTGAAGGCATATTGTGATGTACTGTGGTTCAGTAAGGCATTTGTCAGGCAAATTAAATTAGTATGTGGCTCACAGTCAATGAAGGCATGTCTTAGCCTGAGCTCACTTAAACAAATAGCCCAACTTGTAGAATGTGAACTATAAACTTAACAAACATCTGTGAAGCTTATAGTTCATGTTCCCCAACTCTTAAATGAATATCTGATAACAGATTAGACCTGTTAAAGGAATCAAAGGCTATGTAAAGGATATATAGAATAATATACTGGAAACTATATACAACAATGCTGAGTTTCCATGAAGGATGAGATGATATCGTAGCCCTCAGGAGCGAAGCCTGAGAGAACTCCATGATGCTGTCTCCGTCCGAGATGTAATCATCAGCTTTGTTGTGTATGGTTGTCCATAAAGTATGATCCTCTGAAGCTTTTGCAGGTGAAGTCTGTAAAAGCAAAGAAGAGTAAGGGATGCTAGAGGGGAGAGTCATATGTTCGCTACATGATTAAGGGCAAAGGATGAAGAAAATGTAATTGAAAACTGCAGTTTCTATTTAAATAATGCATAGTATTACCAAAATTTAGAAAAATAAAAAAAAGTTTCTGATAAAAAAACATTTTTTTAAAACCATCAGCTAATTTTATGTATCGATACAAGAAATAGTATTAATACTGTTGATACTTAAAATAGTATTAATGTAAAATTTGCCATTTTTTGTTTGTGTCACATCTGAAAAACATGCATTGATAATATACTAGAAAAAGTGGTTTCAGACAGTAGCCAGTGTTGGGTAAGTTACTTTTCTATTACTTTCTATTACTTTTGGAAACTTGTTCCAGAAAGCTCTGTGCAGTCACTAGCAAGGATGGAGAAGTACTAGATAAAGTAATTCATCTTACAGTTACAATTACTTATGTCTTTAAGAAATACATAATTGTAACTGATTACATTTATTTGAAAGTAATTAGTAACTAACATATTACTTTCAAAAAAAATAATCTGTTATAGTTATTGTTTTTGTGTAAAAAGAAATAAGTAACTGTAACTGTAAGGTGTATTACTTTTTCTAGTACTTCTCCATCCTTACTAGTGACTGCACAGAGCTTCCTGGAACAAGTTTCCAAACATAATAGAAAAAGTAACTTATCCAACACTGACAGTAGCAATACATATAAAACAGTATCAACATATAATAACCATATGTAAGTAATACTTACCTACATAACTCCAACCTTTCATTTAAAAAAATAATAATTTTCTTGCCCTAATGATTCCAGAGTTAGAACTTTCAAAAAACATTTTCTTGAAAATGGAATAACATTGGAACCGCTAGGGCTGGAAACTTAAATTGTTTTTAAATGCAAGCTTGGAGTCTACTAAGTTGATATATCAATATACAATTTGGCTAAATCTTCCATATACAGTGTCAGTATGTGACAGTATAAAATGGTTAATTTTTTTAAATCCTATTATTTTCAACAACATATATCAACATGTATGGATATGTATCAACATATGAGAACTCTGTTGTTATCATCTATTCATATTGATCAGACTCCAAGCTTTCATTTAAAAATAAAAAATAAGTTTCCAAGCCCAACAGTTCAAAAGATACAGCTTCGGAATATCATTTCAAGCAGTATAAGATATGTGTCATTATTTTTGGTAATGGTCAGAAGATATTAGCGATTGTTCTCTAAGAATAAACCTACTTTTCTAGTTTTGTATAGTATGTTTGTTTCAGTTTATTTACCTTCTGTCTTCAGCTGTGGTCAGATAAACAGAAAACAACAGGATAAGATTAAGGACATGTATTTTGTTTTAAAGGACAAGTAAATAAGCAATTTTGAGGGGTGTCAATTAAATTGCAAATGCTCCCGTGCAATGGTAAAATAATGAATGCAGAGTTAAGGCATGGTAGTGTTCACCTACAGTTTAGTGATTTATATCCTTTTTGTCGTACTTAAAATGTAAGTCGAAATATAAACAAAAGCTCTGAAGAGCCCTGCAGCTGAGCTGCCGCTCAGCTCACAAAATAGTGCCGACGTACTACGTGATGACCTCATCATAGTGAGTTCACTCTACTTCTTACATTGCAAGTGCTGGGCACAGTTTTAAAACAGTAAATATTAGGGGCATATGCTAATATCATTTGTATCAACACTTAGCTTGTGCATCACACTCAGATACACAAGCTAGGTATCGATATAAATGCTGATATTTACATACCTGTATACCCCTAATATTCACTGTTTTAAATCCGTGCCCACAGCTCTCAATGCAAGAAGTGGAGCGGACCAGCTACGATTAAGTCATCATGTAGCACATTAGCACCGTTATGTGAGCTGAGCGGCTCAACTGTGGGGCTCTTCAGAGCTTTTGTTTACACTTCGGGCTTACTTTTCACTTATGATGAAAAGTATATAATGCGCTAAACTACAGGTAAATACTACCATGCATCTGCAACTCTGCGTCCCTTATTCTATCATTACACGGGAGCATTTGTAATTTAATTGGCCCCCCCCCCAATTGCTTATTTACTTTCCCTTTTAAGTAAAAATTCTGTGAGCTGACAACATTTCCAGTAATTGTAGGGGTGTTTTCAGTGTTGCTGATAAATGTGTTATAAGGAACCTGCAGGGTAGGAAAGCATGAGGAATCTTAATGGACACAAGATTCTATGCCGTTGCGCGCCACAGTAGTGACATAGCTAGCATAGCAGAGCAACATTCTGACATCACACTAGCAGTACAACAGCATCTGGAAATGTATGCATTTCCATACACAACAACACTGAACCACATATTGTAAGTTTATGGGTCCATTTGGAGAGTTTCTTATGAATATGAGTGTCACCTTGCGCATTCTTAGGACCAGAGGACTGCAAACCAAAGGTGAGTAGTTTCGTGGTCCTAACGACGCAAGAGGCAATACTCTTATATCCATAAGAGGCCTTCCAAATGGACCCAAAAATTATTATAGATCATCAGCTGAATTAAATTTTTTTAATTTAATATAGTTAGTGGCATGAGCAGTCAGTGAGAAGCCTGTTATAGTGGCTCAGCTCAAGAGGTATTGTTACGGTAATAAGAGTATCTCACGTGCAACTGAAGGTAAGACTGTGATTGGTCAGGAATGCTCCTGCAATCTATAATATTCCTTGAAAAAAACTTTGTTAATGCACCAGTTAGAGTTCAAGTTAACAACACAAAAGTAGGGAAATGTGGCGTTAGGGTTTCCAGCCCTAACTCTCCACTCCCACTCCCCAAGCAGCAAAATGAAAAAAGCATTAATGTTTTGGGTTTCCAGGGTCTTGACGAATCAGTGGTGTGGTCTTCGTTAGGGTTGTCAACCCTAATAATCACCCCCCTGCCCCAGCCCATAGCTTCCTGTCAGATGCACAAGGTACAGATCCAAGCCAGTGCCCCATGGTTATACATTCTTCAAAGGTAGAAAGGTATGTCTTGCCACATTTTGCCAATGTAGTTTGTTGTAGGTTAAGGAAGACACCACCACTACTTCACCAATATTCCAGAGATTCAAAACCCAGATGTTTTTTTTTTTCCTATTGCTGCCTGAGGGGTCAGAGTGGGGAGTTGGAAACACCACATTTCCTTACTTTTATGGCTGTAACTTGAACCCTAACTGGTGCATTGATTAAGTTTTTTGCAAAGATTTTTCTTTCTTGTTGAGATAGTGGAATCATGTCCTCATCCCTGCAGATCCCTTTGGGACCTGTGTGAAAATATCCAGACATGCAGGGCACTTTGGGCCCTATACCAAGGGAAGACTCCATCCACCTACAGAAGTGCGGAGCCCTTGTATACCCTGCACTTCCATACAGTGACAGATGTCAAACATTCATGGGGCTGTCTGTTGGGTTGCAGAAGCGCAGGGCCCTCTGGAACCTGCACCTCCTTGTGGCTACAGATGCACGGGGCAAAGAGCCCATCAGTCAGTCAATGCACAAGGCACTCAGCACCCCACAGGTATAGGACCCTTTGCCAAGAGAAGAGTTGTCTTCACTATATATTACCTGGGCCCTTGAGGACAACCCTGCAGCTTTCCTTCCCTCACTGGGGGAGTGTTGTATAACAGTGCCATTACCCCCACCCTATGTAACTGGGTCACTGAGCTCATCCCTGAACTCGGCTCACCAGCATGTGATCACAAAGCATACCCTATGGGGTGAAGGCTGGCACTACACACAAAGTTTCTTTATAATTATATATTCTTTTTAGTTTGACCCCAAATTTTCCAGGTAGTCATTTTATGGCTCCACTTATAAACATGGCATGTGGCATGTATAGTATATTGTCTGAAACCTGTCATTTTGCACCACAAATGTGAAAACCTATCTGATCCAGGATTTAAAAAATGACACCTGTCATGTTTATGAGGTGGTATGGAAAAATGGCTATATGTTTGGAGTGAAAATATTTGAAAATTAGTGGTGTTATGAGTGAATGTTGAAATAGCCATGTTCAGTCATAACTTGGGCATTTTACCATATGTGTGTACTAGATTTTCAGCACAGCCTTATTACCCCACATCATGAATCCGGTAAGTGAAAATTTGCACATCTCCACCAAAACGTCATTCTGCACCAAAGGTGTCAAAAAACATTATGGCCAGGATTTTTGAAAAATGACAGCGCTCATGAGGTTGAAGATTTAGGGTCAAAATATTGAAAAATTACCAAAGTTATGAGCAAGCATAGAAAGATTTCAACTTATGTTCATAATTTTGTAAATTTTATGTATTTTGACCCGAAATTTTCAACATAGCCTTTTTATGACTCCACTTCATGAACAATGGTGGTGAAAATTTTTAAATCCCCCCTGAGAAGTGATTTCACAAAGCGACTGCAAAATTGCCTTTTAGGCTAGATTTGCATAATTTCACCACCATTGGTCAAGAGGTGGGGTCCCAAAAAGGCCGTGTTGAAAATTTGGTGTAAAAATGAAAAATTTTTGAATCAAAGTTCAAACCCCTTTGAAATACATTAAACTGGATTTACCTTATTTTCTCACACTGCAGCCCATGAAGTGTGCCTGTGGCAAACAGATTAGCGACAGGGATGGCCATTCTGCATGCCTCTTCTGTCTAGGTCCTGACCACGATGTCCAGGCCTGTGAGAAGTTTAACCCAGCCATCAGAAGACAATGCCAGAAGACCCTCAAAAGCCTCCTTCTGAAGCAGAAGTTCACCCAGATGGAATGGGAGCTACAGGCCTGGAGCTTCTCTGCTTCCCTGGCCCAGTCTTCAAACTTCTCTTCCTCCAAATCAAAGGGGAAATCGTTGGGGAACTACAAACACTGGGACAAGGACTGCAACCGTCCCCAGTCTTCGTCCCACTCACGGTCAGCATACAAGGCCACTTTGGGGTCTTCCTCCCTTGGGGGGAAGTCAGCTTCTAGGATCCAGCCCACCCTCTCTCCTTTACGGCTGCCATGGGCACCACCATCTGCCTTGATCTCTTTGATCGGTGGGAGCTCCTCTGGGCAGGGGATGTCAGTCCCTGACCCTCTGCCTCTGCTTTTTCCAGCCCCTGTTCTCCACAGGCTCCACAGCAGAAGGCATGACTGAGGCTCCTCCAGTTAGTGCAGGTGCTGCTGGTGCCAGTTGTCACCTTGCCACCCTGTCACTTGTGCCCCCAATGCCAGTCTCGGTCTCCAGAACCTCTGTTGGTACCACCCCTCATACACAGGGCTTGTGTCACTAGTACCAGCATCTCTCCGACCCTGCCTCTCCCCAGCCATTACCAGTGGAACCCTCTTCTCCGATGACAGTCTCTTCCCAGACACCAGTGCATTCTGCCCTTGCATCACCAAGACTGATGCCCACTGGGCTGCTTCCCATACTTCCAAAGCCCACGGGTCCAATGCCAGTTGCACCCTCAATACCAGTACTTGCCATCTGTTCCAGTCCCTGGGCATTACTATCAACCTGCCCAAGTTCTCGCTTAACCCCTGCCAGCACCTCCTCCTCTATATAGGGGCTGTCCTGGACACATCACAGGGAGGAGCCTTTCTGCCTCTGGACAGAGCGGAATGGCTTATGGCTCATGTTTGGCTTCTGATTCATCATTGCTACATTTCAGCGAAGGAATTCTTCAGATTCCTGGGATTTATAGCCGCAACCATTGCCACGGTCCCTCTAGTGAGGATGCACATGACAGTGCCCAAATGGACCCTCTGGGTGCAGTAGGGCCAGCAGGTACACTCCATGGATCAGCTAGTGTTGGTTTTTGGTCCTGTCAAGAAGGTCCTACAGTGGTGGCAGGAGCCCGAAAATCTGTTTTGGGGGTGGCCTTTTCCTCTCCACCCCCTCAGCAGATTCTCACCACCAATTCTTGGGCAACAGTTGGGGTGCCCACATGGGATCTCACCAATGACATGGTCAGCACTTGAGCAGGGTCCCCACATCAGCATTATGGAGATGTGTGTGGTCTTGTATGCTCTTCAGGCCTTACAAACTCGAGTCTCCCTGGGTCCACTCTTAATTCAGGTGGACAACATGTGTACTGTTTTTTATATCAACAAGAAGGGGGACGCTCATTCCTACGCCCTGTGCAGGTAAGCAATGAGAGTTCTGTACTGGGCCATCAAGCATGGTCTTCAACTCTTGACTGTCCATGTTCCTGGCATCCAAAATGGTCTGGCAGATGATCTAAGCCAGTCACGGTCCAGGGCTCTCAAGTAGGAGTTTCTGCCCTCAGGGAAAGAGGACCTCTTTGAAAGACGGATCGACAGAGCTGGACCTTTTGGCATCCCCACTCCATGCAAAACTGCCAATTTTCTGCTTGCTAGATCCCGAGCCTGGAGTTTTCTGGTGAGACACATCATCCCACTTTTGGACAGGGAGGTTTCTGTATGTCTTATCTCCCGTCCCACTCCTTCAACAAGTTCTAGTCAAGCTCCAGATGGATGGGACAATGATGATTCTCATTGCTCCCTTCTGGCCTCACCGGATCTGGTTTCCCCTCCTGCAACAACTGGTGGTGTAATCTCCTCTACCCCTGCCCCTGTGCACCAGCTTGCTCTCCCAGGACCAGGGTGCCCTAGTCCATTCTCAAGTCACTTCATCGCCATGCTTGGCTCCTGGGTTCCCCCCAGAATGGCCGATGTGTTCATGGCAGCCATAAAACCCTCTACAACAGCCACCTATTCCATTAAGTGGAAGTGCTTTGCTTGATGGGCTGCTTCACATCAGTTGGATCCTTTCATTTGCCCGGTGGATCAGGTCCTGGAGTACCTCCTTTCCCTCTCGGACTTGAGTTTGAGGTTCTGTTCCATTAAGGTGCATCTTTCTGACATCTCTGCCTACCATGTACCTGTGGACGGGCACACTGTGGTCCAACCTGATGGATCCCACACCTTCCTGTGGGGAATCTTGCACTTAAAATCCACAATTCAGGATCCTGTCCCACCTATTGACTTCAATTTTACGTTAGAAAAGCTTACGTTGCCTCCTTTCGAACCGGCCGTGTCTTGCGAGCTATGCTTTCTATTGGGGACAACATTGTTTTTTGGTTGCCATTACTTCTGTTCAAAGAGTTTCAGAGCTTCAGGCTGTCATGTGTAAGGGGCCTTATTTAGTTTTTCACAAAAACAGGGTGTCTTTGCAAGCTAGTCCTAAGTTTCTTCCTGAGGTGGTGTCAGAGTTTACTTTGAATTAGTCCATCCACCTACCTGTTTATTTTTCAGAGCATTGCAGTCAGAAGGAGGCATTGCTCCATACCACAGATGTACATAGGATTCTTAGATATTATAAATACCAGACTTAAGACTTTCGTAAGTCCAGCCAGTTTGTTTGTTTCATTTGCCCCTAGGAGAGAGGGCTCCCTAGTTTCCAAACAGTGTTTGTCTAAGTGGTTGACAAATTGTATCGTTTACTATTACCAGAAGTACAGTAAGGAACGTCCTGGGGCTGTCAAAGGCCATTCCACAAGGGGCATGGCCACCTCAGTAGCTTGTTTTCGCAATGTGTCTGCTGCTGACATTTGTGCTGCTGCCATCTGGAGTACTGTCCACACCTTTACCAAGCACTGTAGTCTGGATATTGTCTCTTGGAGGCATGCCAATTTTGGCCTGGCAGTTCTGCAAAGCCTACTTTTGTAGACTGCCTTTTACCTGCCACCCATCCATCCTGGCAGCTTCTGTGATGGGTACTGCTTGGGACTCAGTCCTACCAGTGATAGCCTGCTGCAAGAGATACCCTCAAAGTAAGATAGTACAGTTACATAAGAACTTAGCGTTACAGTAGATCTTCAAGAGGATCTCGTACAGCAGGCTCTGCTTTTCCCTCCATCCTTCCCCCTCCTTTTATCCGTGTCTCTCCCCCCTTCTAGCAGGGTGTACCTTCTGCTTTCTTTTGTTACCAGGTTACCTCAGCATTCTCCTCGGTTCCCCCCTTCCAGACTCCTGCTTCTGGTCTCGAACAGGAGAACTGAGGAGAGCTTGGGGGCCAACCGCCTTATATAGGATAGGCTGAAGTCAAGCCCTGGCATCGGAGGTGGACAGCCCCCTCTCGTGAACTGCTAGCTAGAAAGGTTTCCATGTGGTCCTAGCACCTGATGGCTCAAGTCCTATGGGTGATAGCCTGCTGCAAGAGATCCTCTCAAAGATCTACTGTTACAGTAAATTGTTAAGTAACTACTTTTCCTATACATGGGATCGGGGATGGGGAGGGAGGACCACTAGCCACCAAGAAGTGCTTTATATTTTACATGTTACTGGGGATTGGTAATAGGGAGGGGGGACCACTAGACACCAGGGAGAGGATGTATATATTACCTTGTATGAGGATCGGTAGGGCATGACCACTGGACACCAGGGAGTTCCATTATGTACATGTACAGTACAGGGGTCATCAGGGATCAGGGGGACAGCTAGCCACCAGGGAACTGGTTTATTTTATTCAACACTGGATCTGGGTTAGGGAGGGGGGATAGCAGCACATGTTCCTTACCACCCGGGGAGGGCTCAGGGGGGTGGTGCCAGTTCTCTAAACCCTCCCTTAGGACACACTTCTAAGTACCTATAGACCAGTCCTGGCTGGTCTAATGATACTTAGAATTGTACCCTCTGGGAGGGTTTAGAGAATGCTGAATTAGGGGATATGACAGCTTGCATCTGCCACAAGCCCGTAGTGCCCTGGAATGGGCGGTCTGGTGCACTGTGTCCAAGTGTGACATGGTGGGGTTGAGAATGGCAAAATCCACATGTTTTGACACAAGGTGCCCCTTGTGCCACTCCTATGTAACGCAGGCACCTTATGTCAAAGTCAGTGCTTTGGAAATGGGGCCCAGGACAGGGTATTCTTTTTGCACAAGTGCACAATAAAATTAGAATATAGGGCTTAAGTAACACATGAATATCCATCTACTCTCACACAGTCAAAACAAAGTGCATGCAGTATATGACAGGCTTACTATAACTGATAGGCTTGGATAGTCAAAGATCCGTGTTTGCTCTTGTAAACAGTTAGCTCCAGGAGCAAAGTGGTACCTGGAATAAACTACTAGAGCTGTATATTGGAACATGCCTGAAGCACATAGCAAGTGCTAATGACAAGTTCCAGTGTACCATCCAAATTAGCCAGCACTACACGTTGCTCCTGCACACCACAAACCCCTACTAGCCACATGAGGTCTGTGGTCATTAGGGGCCTATAGGGCTGACAGGAGCAAACAAGCTGTTAGGGCCTGCAAATGGTGGGGTTCTTGTGTAGAAATCTGACATAGTCAAACCTTCAGATGCAAATGAACCCACAACACAAGCAAGACTCACTTCATTTATTGACTTTTATTCATTGTTTGTTTATTTGGTTGCTTTTTGCTAACCGGGAAAGGAGAACTAGACAATTCTTCCTGTTTTCAGCCTCATCCCAGGAGTGGGGGATACAGATGGATGCCAAGTGACATTGAATCAGATTAAGCTGTTGGTGATATTTTTAGTGAATTATGCTGTGCATTGGCTGTGTCAAGCAGATGGTGGCTGGCAGTGTTTGTGAGGGATTGGGGAGTGCTGGCTTCCTTCAGAGAGAAGGGGCTGACTCACTTGTTGGGATGAAGGGGACACTTGGCTACCAAGAGGGTTGGAGGCTATGTACAAAGGGGCAGTCGGGGGCAGAGGTTGCAAACATTAGCAATAGTGGTGATCACATAGTGTACGGCACTTGCTATATGGGTAGCAGCATTTGGTGTGGCATCTCTGCACTGCTAGGAAATGTTATAGACTGGCAGTTGGTGGAGTTAAAAGACCACTAGCGTTTCAAGGAATGTTGTGAACTGCACAGATGGTCAATTTGGGGTGGAGGGCACTATTAAACTGACAGAGAATGTTGAAAGCTCCTCAAACAGGTAATCGGGCGGGGGGGGGCTACTAGACTTCCCAGGAATGTTGTGAACTTAACAGAGGGGGGGATTGGAGGTTGGTGGACTACTAGACAGCCTAGGACAATTGCATACAGAATGGATGGTCAGAAGGGGAGAGAGGTGCAATGCAAAGTGTAAGATCGGGTCTGAGGAAGCATTACATAGCATGGCACTAATGGCTGTGTAACTGTACACAAGTAACACTTTAATAAGTTGTAAACTCAAAAAACATACTGCCGGGTAGTTTTGGGAGGCACGGGGTCATAGTGTTGTGGGTAAAACTGCATAGCAATGATGCCACACACACAACAGCGTGTGGCATAATAACGTTGGCACAACACGCCGACTAGTATAACCACCGCATAAACTGGAGCATTACCTTGTTTTTGCAGGGGGTTCTGCCCCCTGCCCCACACCCCCTAGGATTAATGTAATCAGGGGAGTGAACTTCAGGGGAAAAAAATTTGCTCGGGGATTTTTTTTTCTTTCCCAACAAAAAAAAAAGCCGCAACATGATGGGACCTGGGGAGAATCGAACCACAGCCATAGGTCCCCAATGCCACTAGAGGCAGGTGCTCTAGCCACTCCACCAAGGGAGTGGCTCAGCCAAGCACCACCCTGGCGGCGTCCTTCACATCCTTCAAGGTCAGAATACAGTGACAGGGGTAGCAGTTCTTAACACATGCTTAAAGGACCCCTGTCACTGTACGGCCATTAACACTTCTCACAGTGTGGTATTCCATGCACGGCTCTGTCCGCGCTATATTCACCTGGTACCATTGCGGGAATAAAACCCTGACTAGTTTCGCATATACTGCATCATCAGGGAGAGAGGGACTGATAGGTACATGGTTCTCTTTAAACATGTCTCTTGCCATGGTAGCATGAAAGTGCAAAATGCTGAGGGTAAATTTGGAATTATGCAAGTAAACCTTTATTTATAAAGTACCCACTCCTGTGAGTTCAGAGCACTGCACAAAAGAGCAATTAAAACATACATAAACACTAGATATCAATCACTAAGCCAACAATAAGCAATACCAACTACAATCAAACATTAAAATCATTAAAACTCAATAAATAATAATAAATATACAATCCCTAAAAAAGCAGCCAGTGAGCTGTTGGTTACAGACCAAACACCTCCTTAAAAAGGTGGGATTTCAGATCCCTCTCAAAGGCTTCCAAAGGGGCCTCCCTGATCATGGAAATGAGTTCCACAGGGCTGGACTGGCTATCTCAAAAACCCTGTCCCTGGTCGATTTTAGCTGGGCCCTGGGAACCCCTAGGAGGCCACCTCAGAGAGGCAGTGATGGTGGAGGGGATGGTGAGGAGTCAAGAGACACACAGATAGCTAGGGTCCTGTCCGTGCTAGGCTTTGTAGGTCAGTAAACCAACCTTGAAGGTAATTCGCCGCTTCACCGGCAGCCAGTGCAGATCGCACAGAATTGGGGTCACATGGCAGGACTTAGGCCTGTCAGCAACCTGGCTGCTGCATTCTGCACCAGCTGCAGGCAATGTAGGACTTCTCCATTTACCCCGAGGTACACAGCATTACAGCAGACAAGTCTGGAAGTCACAAAAGCATGCACAAGCGAGGGTAAGTCATCAAGCAGGATAAAAGGTTTGATCCAGGTGATGTTTCTAGGGTGGTAAAAGTCACTCTGGACCATGGCCGACACCTGAGACTCCCATGTCAGTCTGTTATCCAGAATCGCACCCATATTTTTCACCTTAGTGGAGGTGGGAAGGGATGAGGAATCGAGCAACAGCCCAGTTGCCTCTCCAACTGTCTCTACACCTCACCAGTTACCAGGCTCAACCACCAGAACTTCCATCTTGTCCAGATTAAACCTCAGCCAGCTAGAGGACATCCAGTCTTGGACCTCAAATAGGCAGAGAGATATGTCTCAAGCTGCAAAGTCATAATTTTCTCAATAATCTTTCCTAGAAAGGGAAGGTTAGAGACAGGTCTGTAATATGCTAAGCAGTCCAAGTCAAGAGATGATTTCTTCAGTAAGGGCTTCACCAGTGCCTCTTTCAAGATGCTTGGGAGCACCCCCTCTGAGAGCAAGCACCAGATAGTCTCAGTGTACACTGGACCTACGGACTCTACACAGCCCACTAAGAGATGTGTTTGGCCTGGGTCCAGTTCACAGAACGTTGGCTGCAGCTTTGAAATTACCTCCTTTTCCTCCTCCACCCCAGTTGGCCTAAATTCACTCCAGACAGGAGTGTCGCTCCTATTGACAACCATCTTTCCACTGCGGGGTTGCAACAACACCATTGGGGTGATCTCTGATCTGATAGAGAAGAACCGAGCGAACTCTTCACATCTGGTGACTGACATTGGTTTAACTGACTGAAAACAGGCAGAATGAAGTTGCCTGTCCACTGTCTGTAAGAGCTCAGCCAGTCTGTGCCTCCCTGCTGCAATCTCCCTGGACAGAAACTCTGCCTTCTTACAGGAGACTGCCCTTTGGTATTCACTGTAGTGAGTCCTCAAAGCCAGTCTGTCCTCTTCAGTCCTAAATCTCTGCCAACAATGCTCCAACCTCCAACCCATGGTCTTCATCCTTGTGAGCTCTCCATGAAATGATGGGGATCTCAAGCAAGAAAACACGGGTCATACATGGACAGGTGCAACACAGTTGAGAGCCAAGGAGACAGCCCTATTATAGGCTGCCAGCACTGCTCCTATACCTGCCTCACAAGCAGCCAACATACCCAGGAGGCCCATTGCTACCTCAAGTCCTGTTGGGGACAACCCCTTTAAAGGGTGGTATCGGACCATCTCCACATGTGGCGGACAAGTAGGAGGGGCCCCAAATGAGAACTTTACCATGCAATGATCCAACCATACTACCAGATAAATCTCAAGGTTATCAACCACGAGCCCCAGTGAGAATACCAGGTCCAAGGTAGGGAAAGTGATAGAATCACTTCTGAAGGAAAACCAGGGAGGGGCTGTGGACACGGCCTACCTAGACTTTAGCAAGGCATTTGGCACAGTCCCACACAAAAGATTAATAAACAAATTAGCCAGCCTGGGAGTGGGTCCCAGGGTGGTAGCCTGGGTGAAACATTGGCTGGACAACAGGACACAGAAGGTAACAGTAAACAGAGTCCACACTGAAGAAAGGGGGGTTACTAGTGGGGTACGGCAGGGTTCATTATTGGGTCCAGTCCTTTTTAATGTCTTTGTAAGTGACATTGCAGAGGGACTGGAAGGAAAAGTATGCCTCTTTGCAGATGACACAAAGATCTGCAACAGGGTTGATACACAAGGAGGCATGGAAAGGATGAGAAGGGACTTGGCAAGGTTGGAGGAATGGTCAGAAGTATGGCAGCTTGGATTCAATGCAAAGAAGTGCAAAATAATGCACCTGGGAAACAAAAACCCAGGGGAAGAGTACACAGTGGGGGGCTAGTATCAACAACAAAAATGGAAAGGGACCTGGGGTTATCATATCAGATGACCTTAAGGTTGGCAAGCAATGTGAGAAGACAGTAGGGAGGGTTGGGGGATACTGGGATGTATAGGGAGAGGCATCACCAGCAGAAAACAGGAAGTTACTATCCCTCTTTACAGACAGTTGGTGAGATCCCATTTGGAGTACTGCGTCCAGTTCTGGAGACCCCATCTCCACAAGGACATAGATAGGATGGAGGCAATCCAGAGGAGGGCAACTAAAATGGTGCAGGGTCTGCAAGAGAAGCCATATGAGGAGAGACTAAAGGAGCTTAATATGCATACTCTTGAGGAAAGGAGGGAGAGGGGGGACACGATACAAACTTTTAAGTACCTCAGTGGAATCAACAAAGTCCAAGAGGGTAGCATCCTTCAGAAAAAGAGATGTGCAAGAACAAGGAGACACAATTTGAAGATAGAGGGGGGGATGGCTATGGGGCAATGTGAAGAAGTATTTTTTCACAGAGAGGGTGGTGGATGCATGGAACAGCCTTCCTGAGGAGGTTGTGGGGTCTAAAACTGTGGGAGAATTCAAGAATGCATGGGACAGACATAAGGCAATTCTTGTTGGGGGATAGAAAGAAATAGGCTATTGGTTAATTAGGATCTGCAGCTTAGCCAGTAGATAGGGAAATGGGCAGACTAGGTGTGCCAAGTGGTCCTTATCTGCCGTCAAAGTCTATATTTCTATATTTCAAGGCATAACTATGTCTTTGGGTCGCAGTAATAATATTCTTTATTTCTAAAGCGCAATTCAGAATATCAAAGCACTGTACAAATATAACAATAAAACCTAAAAAAGATAAAACAATAAAACACAGTGCAATCTAGTAGTAATAACTTGTGCGAGGCCCAGGGAACCCATTTTCTGGAGGAAGTTTTGCCCAAACTGCAAGAGTTCATTATTGTTGCAAGCATTGAAATCACCCAGAATTAACCATCTGGGCAATTCCAACACTGTGTCGACGATGAAGCTGGCTACTTTCTGCAGAAATTCCCTCTCGTTCTCCAGAGGTCAGTACACCACAAGGATTCTGCAACCTGCACCTGGACCCCCCAAATATGGCCACACATTCAAACATCGAGGTAGATTCCACTGGGTGCACCGAAAAGTTCAAGTTGTATCTGAAGCAGATGGCCACCCCCCTACCTCTGCAATCCCTCCTCGGGCAGTGCACTACAGAGAACCAGGTGGGGACCGACACCTCCAGAACTGAGCCAGTGTCATCACTCAGCTAGGTCTCCACAATGCAAACCAGACTGACTGTGGAAATCAAATCCACTATAATTAAATAGTGCACAAGGTGAATAAATAGAAGATAATAACATAATGTTAAATACAGCATTAAAGGGGGCAGGACATTTCTGCTATTTGGCAGCAGTTAGCAATGTTCCTAGTAAAAGAAATGAAGACTGGCCTCCAAATGAGTCACATTTAACTGTACCTCCATAAACACTGATGTGAAAAACTGTGTTTTCAATTGCTTTCTTTTTATGAGCAACATTCTGTTACAGTTCTTTTCATGGAACCAGTAATTTGGAGTTTTTACTATGTTATGGTTTGTGTACAGAATGCTAAACATGAGCTGTTGTCCTATCAGAACCACACTCAGAGTTCTTTGCTCAAACCATGACATAGTTAAACTCCAGATCACAGGTTCCATGAAGAGAACTGTAACAGAATGCTGCCCATAAAAACAAAACAATGCAAAATACAGCTTTTCACATCACTTTTCGTTCAGGTACAGTTAAATATGGATCCTTTAGGCTTATGGATATCATATCTGTAAATGGGAACATTATAAACAGCTACCAATTAGAAATAATTTCCTGTCCTCTTTAAAACCCCTTCTGCATGCAATCAAATTGTTTAAGGGCAGCAGAGATTTCGGTCTAAGCAGCCATTGGGCTAGCCAGAACATCTTGTGCAGTTATCCTTCAGGGTGCTGAAGGTCACGTATTCTTCAAAACTTCCACACACTAAGGAAAAAAGAAGCACAAAGAAAAAAAATACATAGAAACATAGAAGTTGACGGCAGATAAGGACCACAAGGCCCATCCAGTCTGCCCATTTCTTTTTCTACCTTATAAATGTGCCATCGGCCTTTGCTCTGTCAGTGACCTATCTATTCATAGTCATTTGTATTGCTCCCGTATGCCTATCCCATGCCTGTTTGAAGCCCTGCACTGTATTCATAGCCACCACTTCTTGTGGTAAGCCATTCCATGCATCCACCACCCTTTCTGTGAAAAAGAATTTCCTCACATTCCCCCTTAATCGGCCTCCCTCTAATCTCATGCTGTGTCCTCTTGTCCTGTATTTTTCTTATATTTAAACATGTTAGACTCTTTCACCTTGTTTATGCCCTTAAGGTGTTTAAATGTCTCGATCATATCACCTCTCTCCTCCTTTGCTCAAGGGTATACATATTGAGCTCCGTTAATCTGTCCTTATATGTCTTCTGATGCAGTCCCTGCACCATTTTGGTTGCCCTTCTCTGGACTGCCTCAATTTGGTTAATCCTTGTGAAGGTGTGGCCTCCAATACTGCCGCAGTACTCCAGATGGGGCTAACCAATGTCTTGTACAGAGGATTATTACCTCCCTCTTACGACTTGTATGCCCTACTAATACACCCTAACCCCCCTAGCCTTACCTACTGCTTTAGAGGTCTGCTTGGATGATTTTAGGTCATCAGTGATGATGATGCCCAAGTCTCTTTCTTCCTTTGTGACTGCTAGCAACTCCCCTCCCAGCCTATAAGTGGCTTCAGGGTTTCTCTTCCCTATGTGCATGATTTTGCACTTCTTTGCATTAAATCCCAGTTGCCACTCTTCCGAGCCATTCTGCTAGTTTATCCAGATCTCTTCTCATTCTGCCCACCCCATCTGGATCATCTACTCTGTTGCAGATCTTGGTGTCATCTGCAAACAGACAGACCTTACCCTCTAGTCCATCTGGAGGGTCACTAATGAAGATGTTGAATAGGACTGGCCCCAGGACTGATCCCTGAGGTACCCACTTGTGACTTGCATCTCTTCTGACTGTATACCATTTACCACCACTCTCTGTTTCTGCCAGTCAACCAGTTTGCCACCCAGTTGACCAACTTCAGCCACGAGCCTACCAAGCTTATTTATCAATCTTCTATGTGGAACAGTGTCAAAAGCTTTGCTGAAGTCAAGGTGGCGACATCAACTGCTCCCCTTGGTCCACCACTCTGGTTACCCAGTCAAAGAAATCTATGAGATTAGTTTGACAGGACCTTCCTTTGTAAACCCATGCTGTCTTGGATCCTGTGCCCCTATGGATTCCAGGTGTTGCACTATCCTTTCCTTAAGGTGCCTCCATAATCTTGCCCACTACTGAGGTAAGACTGACGGTCTGTAGTTCCCGCCTCCTCCCTGCTACCACTCTTGTGGGTGGATCACATAAACCCTTCTCCAGTCTTCTGGGACCTCTCCTGTGCTCAGAGACTCACTAAACAATTCTGCTAATGGCTCTGCTAGTTCCTCCTTTAGCTCCTTAAGTACCCTGGGATGTATGCCATCAGGTCCCATTGCCTTATCCACCCTGAGCTTAGCAAGCTCTTGTAGGACCCTTTCTTTTGTGAAGGGAGTAGTGCTCACCTCCCTCCCCCCTGTGTCCATGATGCTGAGCTGTGGGCCCTGCCCTACCTTCTCTTCAGTAAATACTGAGCAAAGTATCTATTTAGGATAGATGCCTTTACAGGGTCCTCCTCCTCACATGCTCCCTTTTCTCCATTAAGCTTAGCAATACCCCTCTGGACTTTCTCCTTTCACTAATGTATCTATAGAAAGTCTTGTCACCTTCTTTACTGTTAGTACTAGTGTTTCCTCAGTTTGGGACTTTGCCTGCCTTACTGCCTTACCTGCTTCCCTTAGGGCAGTTTGGTATGCCTCCCTATCTTCATCCGCTGTGTTCCCTTATATTTTCTGAAGGCCAGCCTTTTGGCTCTGACCTTTTCTGCTACTATATTTGAGAACCAAAGTGGTTTCCTTCTTCTTTTGCACTTCCTTTTCTGTCTAACACAATGGGATGTTGCTTCAAGTATTGTATCCTTAATGCTTGCCCACTTTGCCTGTACCTCCCTCCCTGTGTTTCTTTTTGCCAGGGCTAGCTTAACTCTGTTGGCCATCTTATCAAAGTCAGCTCCTCTGAAGTCCCGTATTTTTGCCTTGGAATGGGATGATTTAGATGTAGTAGCCAAATTGAACCATACCATGTGATGGTCACTGGCCCCAGGTGACCTTCTACCTGGAGATCTGTGATCCCTTCTTTGTTAGTCAGTACTAGATCTAGGATAGCCCTGTCTCTTGTGGGTTGCTGTACCAGTTGTTTGAGGCCCTCCCCCTGCAGGGAATCCACTATGAGTCTAGTTCTGGCAGATGTTCCTGCTGGTATTGACCAATCTGTATCTGGCATGTTGAAGTCTCCCATTATCAGAACCTCCCCTTTAGCTGTCATGTTTTGTATATCTTCTAACAGTAATGTGTCTATGTCCTCCCTCTGGTCTGGGGGCCTGTAGACAACCCCAGTTCTTATGGCTGTCCCATTACCTGTTTCCAGGGTGACCCACAGTTCTTCTGGCTCCTTATGTGTATTCTGAATTTCTGTAGCTTTGATATTTTCATTAACATACAGGGCCACCCCTCCCCCCCTTTTTGCACCTCGGTCTCTTCTGAACAATACATATCCAGGTACTGAAGTCTCCCAAGTGTGGTTACTGGTAAACCACGTCTCACTAATTGCTACTATGTCCAGTTTAGCCTCTGACATTATTGCCTGCAGGTCTGGGATCTTATTTCCCAGGCTGTGAGCATTTGTGTACATGATTTTCCATTGGCCAGATTTTGGTGTGTTAGTTGTTGGGTGAAGTTTGGCATTACCCCTGTGCATCGTATGGGGAGACAAACCTTTTTTCTTACCTGGTGATGCAAATGAATGGCAAACACGCTGAATTCCTGTTTGACCACTAGCTGAGGGGGGAGGGGTGTTCTTCCCATTCGACGTATGGGGTGCTGCACCCTTCTCCCCATTTGCTAGTTTAAATATTCTGCAAAGACGTCAAACTTCTGCCCCAATGCACTGACTCCCTCTTTAGTCAGATGCAGTCCATCAAATTTAAAGAACTTTCGCTCCCAGAACTGTTGCCAGTTCCCTACAAATCTGTGTCCTTTTTCCTGGCACCAGTCCTTGAGCCACGTGTTTAGCTCCCCTATCTCCCCTTCTCTGACCTTCCGTCCATCTGCTCCCCTCTCCCAGACTGGCAGGATCTCAGAGAAGGAGATGCAGGACGAAATAGATGATAGTTTGTCACCCAGCCTAGTCAGGTGTTCCTTGGTCTCCACAACTGACCGGCTGGTGAGATCATTAGTCCCTATGTGTACTAGGACATCAATGTTTTCTCCTGCTTTGTGAACAATTTTAGCAATGCGGTCAGTGTCTCTCCATGCTGATGTACCTGGGAGACATCTGACCATCACCCCTGGCTGGAGATGGGTATCAACTCCCCGAATCATGGAGTCTCCTATGATCAGAAGTTTTTTGGATTTCCTTTGTGCTTGTTTAGTTTTGGTTCCTGATTTGGGTGAGTATTGTTGTGCTAGCTCCTGTGCATGATGTCCTGCTCTGCAGTGTCTTCTGCCTCTTTATTTGATTTCAGAGATAGAGGCAGATACCTGTTTATAGTGTTTATATGGTTTTGGAGGTAATGTGTTGGAGAGCAGAGAGTGATGGGGCACCTGATTTGCTCCTCCTAACCACCTGCCAACCTCCTGGACCAACTACCCTCTGCGGTCGAGGGTTTTCTGTTGGATGCTGGGGAAATGGCGGGTGGTTCTTATAATGTATTTCCTCTTCAATATGAAATTTGAGGCGTGCAATCTCTGCCCATGCTGCCCGGAGCTGAGACCTAAGATCTCCAAAGGCCCAGCATGTAGGACAGTGTCCTAAATCCTGTAAGACTGTCCTTCTGAAAATTGTTCCACAGTACCTGCAGTTAATGAAATCCATTCCAAATAAGTTGCTGGGTTTGTAACCTAGTCAGAGTAATTAGAAGGAAAAAAAATGCAAGTAATGGTTTAATTGTGCTTTGTTTAACTTGTTATAACAAGTTAAATTACTAGTGCCCTGTAAATGAGATCACCTTGTGGAGGCCCCACTGATCCGCCCCTTCCTGTTCTGCCACAGGAAATGTTACAACTGTGGTACCCTATAAAAGGAGTGTAGTGTGGGGTGGTTGGGGATGGGGGTGGGTGGCTGGGCCCTTCCTGCCAAAAAGAAGAACCACGGATGAAAGAACAAGGAGGTAAGAGCAGAAACAATCAGTCAACAACAAATGCAGTAACCCGAAAGCTTATCCTAATGTTAGATAAAACTGTAAAACCTGAAAGCACCACCTGTAATAATTTCAGAGAAGATATACCCTGTAAGAAACACTTTGCTCCAGAAAAAATAAAGCAGTAACAGAAGATATACCTTGCAAAGACAATTTGAATCAGAGATTACAGCAGTAATCTGTTAGCACACACCTGTAGGCACACCTTGTAATAATGCAGAAGAAGGTATACCAGCAACAACAATTTGAATCAGAGAAAAATAAAGCAATGAAATGTTAGCAACAAACAGTAGCAATCCCTGTGAGTAAAAAATAAAAACACCACCACACAGTAAATCTGCTTAGCCAAACTAAGTCTTAATCCTTCTCCCTTGCTCTGGTAAGTTTCTCTACTCTGCCTTTCAAGCAGTCTTAGAAGGAAAGAGCTCAGGTGAAGCTAGGTGCCTTGGCCAGCAAACCAAGTCTTCACAACACAATAAGAGCAACAAACACACAAATACAAAATGGCAATTTCTTTTTTACAAGTGGCGACTCATTTTTTTAGAAATGGCAAAATGTCTGAACGGGCTCTAAGACCAGGTCTACTGAGAGCACCTAGAGAATAAATCCAGAAGGATTCTCACATAAGAATCTTAAGTTCAAGGTCTGCTCCATGTGGTCCCATCCCCACTTTTTCAGTTCCACAAAATTTTAAATACTTTTTGGCACTCATTCTTGTAGGCAATGAGAGTTTTGTTATTCAGTATTGACGTGGCACTTTTACTACTGTAAATGTTTCTAGGATCTTTGACAAGATCATCAGTTGTGTAACTACAATTAAGTATATTTGGCCATTTGTGAATGCAAGTCCTTTTTATGTGGGTAAAACACATAACCTTTTAAGGCTCATATTGGGGATTATTTAAGAACTGGTTGTGGGAAAGAGGGGATGGCTTAGGTAGTGAATGATTGTTCTAGTTTGAATGCATAGTTGTGTAATACTGTGTTAAATTGTTTGGATGATGACTGAATGTTTAGTTAGTTTTAAAGTGTTGTTTGGGTGTTGGTCTATCTGCCTAGTTATGTGTAGGAGACTTGTGCCCCTCCAAATTAGCTACCCAGCAGCCCTGCTATGTGGCCTGTGCCCCTTTTGTGACCTCCTCCTTCCTGTTGTTGCTGTTAGGCATTGCAGGGAGGTGGATAACTGTGGGGGGAAAGGGGATTCTGTGGTGGGGCGCTGGAGGTTTAACAGAGGTGAGGGGGATTGGGGTGGATAGGGGCAGGAGGTGCCCTGATATTAAATGGAGCCTTGACAGAGGCCCTACGTGTTTGGTCTCCATTTCCAGGGTTTCCACCAGACCACATGGACAGGCAGCTAGAGGGTATACAGGCTCCACTGCTCCCATCTGGGCAGTGTTAAGCAATGCCAGGTCAATGAGGAACAAGACCGCAGTTATGTCGGACTTGGTTTCTTCAGTTGACCTGGCATACATCACAGAGACCTGGCTGGGGGATGATGCTGGTCCAATTTTGGAGGCATCGGTCCCTGCTGGTTACTCCGTGGTTCTCTGCCTGAGGAGGAATTGCAGGAGTGGGGGTGTGGCCATCTGTTTTAGATCCAGCCTGAATTTCTCTGTACATCTGGTGGGCAGTGCGTGGAGGTCTAGGTGCAGGTTGCAGAATTCTCTTGGTCTACCGCCCTCCAGGGTCGGGTGGGGAATTTTTGCAGGAGGCTATGGACTACATCACTGACAGGATGTTGGAGTTGCCCAGATGGTTGTTTCTACGAGACTTCAGTGCCTGGATCGATCATGAATCCTCACAATTTGGATGTAACCTGCTCCAGTTGATTACATCACTGGGCCTTACACAGGCAGTTGCCTCTGCAACCCATCATCACAGCCACACCTTGGACCTGGTATTCTCACTGGGTCTTGGGGTCACTGACCTCGAGATTGATCGGATCACTTGGTTCAATCACTGTATGGTGAAATTCTCATTTGGGGCCCCCTCGATAGTCCCTCCCCTGTTGAGATGATCAACTATCATCCTTTAAGGGGACTGTCCCCAGAGGGACTGATGGCAGTAGTTGATTTTTCTGGTATGAGTGCTGATTGTGCAGTTAGCTTGTGGGAGGTGGTGGCAGCCTAAAACAGGGCTGTCTCTGGGGCACTCAATGCCATCACACTTGTCTGTATATGACCCAGGTCCTCTCACCTGAGACCCCCTTGGTTTGACAGGGCTCTCAAGGCAATGAAGACCACAGGTCAGAGATTAGAGCATTGCTGGTGGAAAACTTGGTCAGAGGAGGATAGACTGGCTTTGAGGAATCACTATGCTGATTATCAAAGGGCAATTGACCTTAAGAAGGCAGAGTTCCTGTCCAGGAAGATTGCCACAGGGAGGAACAGACCAGCCCAGCTCTTTTGGACTGTGGACAGATTGCTCCATCCGGTTTGTCTACAGCTGAAAGGAGCTTTTTCTGTAGCACTTTGTGAAGAATTCACTCTGTTTGTCTCTGACATGGTATCCTCTGTTTGGACCGGGATCTCACCAGTGGGTCTAGTTCAGTCCTGCAGGGTGGGACCTGGGTGGAGCAGAGACACTCCAATTGTCTGGGTGGAGTTTCAGCTGGTGGAGGTGACCGAGGTCTCCAAGGTAATTTAGAAGCAGTGGTCCACTTGTGAACTGGACTCTGGCTCAACATATCTCCTAGTGGGTTGCATTGAGGCCACTGGTCCAGTGTTCACCAGGACAGTCAAGTGTTCACTTTTGGAGGGGGGCTTTTCCAATGCCTAGCAGGAGGTGCTGGTGAAGCCCCTTCTGAAAAACCTATCTCTCGACTCCGACGTCCTGGCAAATTACAGACCCATCTCCAACCTCCCATTTTTAGGGATGGTTGTTGAAAAGATAGTGGCTCTGCAGCTCAAGGAGCATGTGGAGGCTTTTGACATCTATGAGCCAGACCAGTCCAGGGTGAGGCATTGCACAGAGATGGCACTAGTCCAGGTGCATAATGATCTGCTCAGGGCTAAAGATCAAGGGAAGTGGTCAGTTCTCATTCTCCTAGATCTGTCATCAGCATTTGACACCGTGGACCACACTGTGTTATTGGATCACCTTAGAGAGTATTGTGGACTTGCCGATACTGTCATCAACTGATTTGAATCCTTTCTCTCTGGCAGGAGGCAGAGGATGGTGATGTGGAGTTCCTCAGGGTTTGGTCCTATCACCAATGCTATTCATGGTGTACATGCTACCTCTGGGCAGGCTCATTAGACAATAAAGCTTGAGCTTTCATTGCTATGCAAATGACACTCAGCTGTACATGTCTTTTGCACCAGGGACAACTGGTGCCATTGATATGCTGAATAAATGTCTTGCTGAGATCCAGGATTGGATGAACTCCAACTGGCTGAGACTTAACCCAGACAAGATAGAGGTACTGGTGACAGAGCCGGGTTGCGAGCTTGATGGGGATGCCTCTGGAATGACAACAGGCTTGGTCCTGGTGTCTGTCCCATTGATATTGTCCTCTAGGGTGATAAATCTGGGTGTTGTCCTTGATGACAAGCTGACATTTGAAGCTCAGTTGTCAGCTATTGTCAAAAGTGGTTTTTACCACTTAAGGAACATCACCCGGATTAAACCTCTAATTCTTCCTGAAGATCTGCTGTCACTGATGCATGCCTTTGTAACATCCGGAATCGATTACTGTAATGCTCTCTATTTCGGGGTCAGTGGAGAGAACCTCCATCAGCTACAACTGGTGCAGAAGGCAGTGGCCAGGTTGCTGACAGGACTACCCAGGTCCTGTCTTGAGACCTTGATCCTGCGAGGCCTGCAATGGCTGCCAGTGAGGTGGAGAGTTATTTTCAAGGTGGGCTTGCTCACCTATAAGGCCCTATACAGATCTGGCCCTGATTACCGGTGAGACCTTCTTACCCAGTCATCCTGGCCCATTCCCTTCATTCCTCCACCAAGGGCCTCCTGGCAGTTCCAAGGACCAGGTTGAAAACCTTGGGTGACTGTTCATTCAGGATGGCCAGCTCGGTCCTCTGGAACTTGCTGCCAAGACCTTTGAGGGAGGCCCCTACAGTGGAGGCATTCAGGAGGGGACTAAAGACTCATCTTTTTAGTTTAGCATTCCCTGCTGATGCCTGTTAACACACTTGCTGAAATTTTAATTATTTATGCTGTTGTTTTATATATGTTTTTATTGTACAGCACCCAGATTCTCCAGGAATGGGCACCTAAGAAGTAATAGATTGATTGATCGATTGACTGATTGAAGCATAGGCCAGAAAGACACTATGAATGCTTTGTCTTATCACCGCAGAGAAAGAAAGGGGAATGGCAATACCCACACTTTAAAATTTTGTGGTATTGAAAAAGTGGAGATGGGACCATGTGGATGGGACCTTGAACTGAAGATTCTTAAGTGACAATCAATCTGGATTTATACTCTTAAGTGCATTCACTAGACCTGGTCTTAACAACAATCCCACATTTTCCCACTGCTTAACCTTCTTGATGCCAGTGACCTGGATCCCTAAGATGGCAGATGACTGCTGAGTTGCTGCAAGCTGTGGAGTAGCTCTCAGCTTTAAATGTTTTGGTGCTGTTTTACAATAAAGTAAATGTATGCCATTGTTGCCTTATTTACTAGTAAGTGCCTAAAAAAAATGTATAAGACTTCCTGAGGGTTGTTCCAGGATTCTTTGCTCTTTTTTCACCCCAGAGATTCACCTGGACTGCCTGACCAGTGATAGTCTTTACAAGCAGTGTTCACTGGAGGAATTAGAGCTTCATGTGGTGGTGCTGGGGGCCTCAGAGCAGTAAAGGAAGAATTGTCCTGTGATCTAACAGTGTGGAAAGTTTTTTTATCAAAATGCTCTGTCTTTAGGTTGTTTGGTATGCATTCAATCTTCTTATCTGCATATTATTATTTAGGTTGGTCCCTGTTGCACTGTTTTGATCTGCATTTGGAGTTTCTTTCCCCCCCACCACCACCACCACCGCCAGCATTTCGGAAGGAGGACTGTTGGTAGCAAAATTGTGAAGTTGTGAGGCTCTGGAGCAGCAGGGTGATGTGAGGAGTAAGGAGTCTGGGGTTCGGAGATGCTGTGGAGTGGACATAATGGAATGGAGGAAATGGAGGAAGCAGAACACACAGAAAAAGTTAAACGTGTGAAGGCTTAAAGGCAGCGCTCTGATCTGGGTTTCAGATATTTGGAGAACTTTTTTTTTCTATAATCTAAAATCACAATTGCAATATTGCACCATAGAGAGAATTGTGTAGATAGGTTTGTTTTCCTGTTTTTAATTTTTCATTGTTTTAATTTTTTTGTTAAATTTTGAATTTTAGGATCTTTTTCTTGATTAATTAAGTTTTTATGCCAGTCGGTATAGGTGACATCATAGTGACATCTCAGAAGCTGGTGTATAAGTGAAGCTGTTGACAGCCTGCAATTCAGTCCATCCCTTGGTGTTGAAGGAGGCACATGTTTTTATTTACAAGCCAGGACAGCAAAACAAGTATTTTTTATTTTTCAGGCTGAAAGAGATTGTTTAATATCAAAGTGCTGCTGCACTAGATACAGCATTACAATTTAAGCTCTCTAAATTGAATATTTATGTTGTTTTTTTTTTTTATAAACAGCAAAGCTAGTAGTAATGCATAAAGCATATGTGTTATAGAGCACCATTATATATGGTGGCATAGCTTAAGACTGAGGCAGGATCATGGAAAGCTTGTTTCTTACCTGTGGGTCAGCTAACTATTCTTGGTTACTTGGTTGGTTGAAAACAGAAGGTGTTCGCCCATCGTGACTGTCTTCCACACTGTGTGGCATTACATTAGAAGCCCATATATTTGTCAAGTTCTCTTTTGAATTGATCACAGTCGTTAAGTTCCACCAGATATTGAGGGAGTCTGTTCCAGAGTATAGGGACCCTAATAGTGAAATAATTATGTCTCTTGGTAGTGTTTGCTCTGCGTGTTTCAAATTGTTTATTATGGGATCTAAGGGTGAGTGGTCTTGCCTGGGGAGTAATATTGTATGCTGAGATTAGTAATTGGTTCTTTGTTATATTGTAAAAATGCAAATAGTCTCCCCTTACCCTCCTTTGCTCTAATGACATTAGATGTAATTCCTATATTCGGTTATCATAAGGTCTGTGTTTCAAGCTGGTGATTAGTTTAGTTGCCCTTCTTTGAACATTTTCCAGAAGGTTAATGACTTGCCTTTGATAAGGTGTCCAGAAGGGGGATCCATAGTCCACATGTGGCCTAACATATGATTTGTACAGACTAATAATACTGTGCTTATCTTCACTAATGAATGCTTTTTTGATGATGTTTATAAATTTGTTGGCAGTTTGTGTGGTTTTGCGTACATGTGCATGCATGTGTAGGGAATTGTCAATAATAATACTGAGGTCCCTTTCGTTGGTTAATGTTTGGAATTGGAACTGCATTAGCTGGTATGACCGCATGGGATTATGACGTCCTAGATGTAATACGGTACATTCGTCTATGTTTAGTTCCATTTTGTTTTTTAGT
This sequence comes from Neoceratodus forsteri, assembly GCA_016271365.2. NCBI lineage: Eukaryota > Metazoa > Chordata > Ceratodontiformes > Ceratodontidae > Neoceratodus > Neoceratodus forsteri. The sequence goes on along the minus strand of CM028137.1, from coordinate 195,712,787 downwards.
ACCCATTTTTCAATAAGTTTAAGGTCATTCACCAGACAAAAGTATTTTTTTTCTGTGTATACTTTGCAAGTTAATTTGGGGTCATCTGCAGGCTTAATTATTTTGTTGTTAAGCTCATTGTGGAAGTCATGGATAAAACAATTGAAGAGAAAGACATCCAACACAGTCCTTTGCAGAACCTGACTTGTAACTTGTCCCTCATTTGATAAATGCTCCATGATCCTTACCCTCAGAGTTCTACCCTGGAGCCATGAGTCTACCCATCTAGTTGGATATGCGCTGAACCACATTGCTGATAGTTTTAGCAATAACTCTTTGTGTGTCACTGTATTGACTGATAGTTTTAGCAATAACTCTTTGTGCGGCACTGTATTGACTGATAGTCTGAGCAATAACTCTTTGTGTGGCACTGTATTGACTGATAGTTTTAGCAATAACTCTTTGTGTGGCATTGTATTGAATTCCCTTTTGAAATCCAAATAGATTACATCTGCTTGTTTCCCTGAGTACAAGCTTAAGCTTACTGTTTTGTAGAAACTAATCAGATTGGTAGCAAACGATCGAGCCTTGCTAAACTCATGTATACCAAGTGTGCTGGATTCTCTTTCAAACCCATTTATAATACGTTTTTCCATCAACTTGCCAGGGACCGATGTTAAACTGATGGGTCTATAACTTTGGGGTGATGACTTGTTACCTTTCTTGTGTATTGGTGTAACAATGGCTTGTTTCCATTAAGTTGGAACTATTCCCGATTTTATGGATTTATTAAACAATAACCATAATGGTTTGCATATACTGTTGACTAGGTTTTTAAGAAAGCAGGGGTGTAACCCATTGACTCCTGGATATTAATTAGATTTTAAGGATTTTATAACTTCAATTACTTTTTAGGGCGTAAAGCTTTCTATGTCTGTGAGTCATTAGAGTTCTATAAGATAGTGGACTCTCTTTTTTTTTTTTAATACAGAAGTAAAATATGCATTACATGTATTGGCAATTGCTGAAGCTTACTTTATGATTAAGCCATTCACCATCAGAGACCCTTTGGAGTTGCTATTTTTGTTCATGTTATTGACATAGGAAAAAAGGCTTTCTGGTTCCTTTTTGTTGTAGCTAGTCTGAATTCCAGGTTCCATCATTTCTGTCTTATTAGTTTCTTAGTTTTCCATAATTCAGTATCAACACAATGTTACAGATGCAAATTACAAGCTAAAGTAACAAAATAAAGAGATGACAGATAGTACAAAGGTAGTAAGTAATGGAAGTGCAAGGAGTATGTAACAAACACATACAGCATAACAAGTGCTGGTCATCAGGTAAAGTTTAAATTGGCCTAAGAAGAGGTAAGTGCTAAGTGAGCCATGCAGAAAGAAAATCATTAAGGAGAGAAGTATGCAGTGGACTTTGTTGCTTTATTACATGGATCTATATTTTGCTCTTTACTTCTTGTTCTGGTGTGTAAATTGATATAGGGTAAACATTTGTTCACATATAGAGTATATTTATGCTATGTGTTCTTTGTGTGCATGTATTCAACAGCTATGTGTTTTTACCTATTTAGGATCATTGTTTGGCACCTCTGGGTGTTGAAAAGCAAAAGAATCAGAAATACCAGGGTTAAGGAAGACATTTTAAATGCAGTGTGCATATCTATGGAACTTATACAAATAGAAGAGAGAAAGAAGTAAGTGCCTTCACCAGGAACTGAACACAGGTTGCCCGGAACACTGTTCAGATACACTACCAGCTGCACCACCAAGGCAACTGGAACATCCCCAAGACACCTTACTCTTTCTGTAATGCACAGCTGGGTGCTGCACAGATAACTACATTTTTAATCATAAGAGTGCAGTGTGCATATTTATGGAACTCTTACAAACAGAAGAGATAAAGAAGTAAGTGGTAGAAGAAGGATGAAGTGAGGAGTGAGAAGTCTAGGGTTTGGTGGCTGCATCATCAAGTCAGCTGGAACCTGGGAGAAAGAGTAAGTTGCTTTGAGATGTCCCAGGTTCCAGTTGCTTTGGTGGTGCAGATGGAATAGCATTCTGGGTGGCCTGGGTTCAGTTCCCAGATAAGGCACTTACTTCTTTCTGTTTGGTTAAAGAAGCACCTTATAAACTTTTAAAAATTAGCATAGTTATGGACATGTAAAGAACCAAACATTTTTTATTACAACACCATTTGTGTCAATGTATTGAATTTCATGACACCTTCTACTTCTTGTACATATTAATTTGAGACCAAAGGACTGTGACTTACAGGAACATTGGAAATGTGTGCTGACTTTTTTGTGCATCTTTATATAATTCTAAATGTTTTTTTTTTTAAGTTGCTGCATTTATAAGTATTTTACCTGTATTTCTCTCTTGTTATTGTAGGTAGTATTTTACCTGTTGATATTTGATCATATACATTTGAACAAAATGAGCCAGTTGAAAAAAAGGGCGGAAACTAAGAAATTGGAAAAAGCAAACAAGCATTTGTCAATGCCGAATGTTTCCTTGCATGGTGTATGTGGCAGGGGTGTATGAGGCAAGGGCTTTAGAAAGGGGGGTCTACAATAAACCAATGTTTTGCATTACATCAGTTACATCACTTACTTGAAAAGTACATTTTTATGCATTTATAGATTTCACAAAGGCTTTTAACTCCCTAAATAGAAATATTCCTGGAAGGAAGCTAAGTGAGCTGGGTTTAGATTTTGCTTTAATAAATGTAATCAAGAATCTCTAGCTTGATGACTAATGTAAAGTGCATTATGATAAACTAGGAAATCTCAGGGACAATGCAAAGTTAATGTAGCAGTAAAGCAGAGTTGTGTTCTAGCCCCAGGTTTATTTAATATTAACATAAATGATTTGTTACTTGCCCTTGACAAACATTACTGCAGTTGCCTGATGAGTGGTAATAAAGGCTGTCCTGTCCTGGCTTGGCTTATGCGGACAACTTAATTTAATTTCTCTAACCCATCATGGCTTCTATTGTCAACTATGTAAGCTAGCACAAACAGCTAAAGAACTGGACTTGAAAATCCATATACAGGTAGCTAAAAGTGAAGTAATGACTACCAGAGAAAAAGGCTACAGTGTGTAGCTAGAATTAGGACAAAGCTATATTAAAATGTTAGCTCATGGGAGAATATTCAACTTTTGGCTACATTTGCAAAATTCTAGTGGCTTAGCTAATGCCTGCCTTAAGGGAAAAATGGTAATTTCAGAAAAAAGAAAATTCAGGATGCCGTGGCTATCATGTGTTAAGAATAACTTGAATACTATGGGGAAAGGTTTTCTATGGTGTTGAACACTTCAGAATATTGTGATTGCACCATCTTGCAGTCCCATTTTGAAATCAAGGTGGCTTGATACTGATAGGCAATTTGCTTTTGAAAAGTTGGGCAAAGTATATTTAATCCAATATTAGCTAAATTTACCAAAGTGATCTTCTCATAGTAATCCAGAAATCAGAATAATGCTTACAAAATGTTGGTTTGGGGTATTTATTTAATGCATGTAGTGACACTGAACTGGAACCCAGTGCAGCAGCAGCACAGATCTGAAGGTGGGTGGAGCAGCTCTCCCATCACGGTGGAGTAAAGCACAGACCTGAAGGTGGGTGGAGCAGCTCTCCCATCATGGTGGAGTAAAGCACAGACTTGATGGCTAACTGAGCAGCTCTCCCATCATGGTGGAGTAAAGCACAGTCTTGAAGGCAGATGGAGCAGCTGTCCCATCATGGTGGAGTAAAGCACAGACCTGAAAGCAGATGGAGCAGCTCTCCCATCATGGTGGAGTAAAGCACAGACCTGAAGGTGGATGGAGCAGCTCTCCCATCACAATGGAGTAAACCACAGTCTCCTGTCATAGTGGAGTAACTTGCACCAGCTGTACTGTGTAAGAGAGAAGAGTAGAGTTGGACGAATGAAGTATAAATAGTGGAGTAACTTGCACCTGTTGTACTGTGTAAGAGACACCAGTAGAGTTGGATGGACAAAGTGTAAACAGTGAAGTAACATGCATCCACCATACTGTGTAAGATAGAGCAGTACAGTTGGATGGACAATGTGTAAATGGTGAAGTAACTTGCTTCCACTGTACTGTGTAAAAGAGAGTAGTAGAGTTGGACGGATGAAGTGTAATGAGGGAAAATGCAAGTGAAACTTGAAAGAGACAGGAAATTGCAAAGAAATTAGGATTACAGAGCTTTAAGCTGTGAGTGATGTCACACAGCACAAACCAGAAGAGAGTGAAGTGGTTCAATTGCCGGCCAGCTTTATGCAAATGAAAGTACTAGAGCGCTCTCATCTGAGGCCGCTTCCAGTCCTTCTCAACTACACAAAGTTTATGCCCATGAACTGTGACCACTGTCATACTCAGGTTGCATGGCCATTGGTCTGTCAGGGAATAGCCCAATATAGATTGCTCTGCATTTGGCTAGTTCATGACACACCTCTGAAATGCCATTCCCTGAAGCAAAGCAAAATGTTTCTTGTGCACGCGCAAGGAAACATAAAAGAAAAATACCCACATGGCTAAAGCACCTTCGCCTGATAAGGTTAAAAAAAATTACTACATTTTTTTAGTCCAACAAATGATCCAGTGGAACTGAGGGGCAATAAAAGAATTGTAAGAGCATTAGTTAACCCTAAGATGACCTCTTCACCTACAAAAAAAAAAAGTTAAGTCAGTGTAATCCTCTATTAGAAACGATTACAGTTTTAGAAGAGTCCACTCTAGCATTAGTTTGTCAGACAGAAAAGAACCTAGAAATAAATTCACCACAGTGGTGGGGGAAGGTCATGGTGGCACTCATCGGTATCTGGAGGTGAACGGATTACTGGATGACAACCAGCATGGGTTCAGAAGGAGGAAATTATGCCAGTCCAATCTAATAGAATTAATCAATGGGGTGATGCAGATAATAAACCTGGGGAGTGGATGTGGCCTACTTGGACTTCAGCAAGGCCTTCAACACCATACCCCAGAGAAGGTAGGTCAGCAAACTGGGAAGTATGGGAGTGGGGGGCAAGATAACAAAATGGGTGAAACACTGGCTAGCAGATAGGACCCAGAGTGTGGTAGTGAATGAGGTGCACTCAAGGATGGGGCGGGTGACAAGCAGGGTGCCCCAGGGGTTGGTGTTGGAACCACTGCTCCTCAGCATCTATATATGTGACATAGTGGACAGACTGATGGGACATGTGGCACTCTTCGCAGATGATATGAAAATCTGCAATAGGGTCGACACTGAAGAAGCAGTGGAAGACATGAGACAAGATCTGGGTGCACTGGAGGAATGGGCGGAGACCTGGCAGCTAAAATTCAACATCAAGAAATGTGCGGTTATGCACCTGGAACACAGAAACCCAAGGACAGGATACAAAATAAGAGGGGAGGAAATCTGGACTATGGAGCAGGAGAAGGATCTAGGTATAGTAGTCTCCAGTGACCTTAAGGTGGGGAAACAGTGTACAAGGGCAGTGGGGAAGACACATGGGATGCTGGCAAGTATAGGCAGGGGAATCACCAGCAGGAGGAGGGAAGTCCTGGTGTCCCTGTACCAAGCAATGGTGAGACCACACCTACAGTATGGAGTCTGGTTCTGGAGGCCTCACTTGCACAAGGACATAGACCTGATTGAAAGGGTTTGGTGAAGAGTGACCAAGCTGGCGCAAGGGATGAAAGGCAAACAATATGAACAGAGATATAGAGAACTGGGGCTGTACATGCTAGAGAGTAGAAGAGAGAGAGGGGACATGATAGAGACCTTCAAATACATTAACGGGATAAATGAAGTAGGCCCGGGGTGCTACTTCTAAATGAAGGAGGACACTACTACAAGGGGGCATGGCCTGAGCCTGCAGGGGGGCACTTCAGAGGAAATGTAAGATGGTGATTCTTTACAGAGAGGGTGGTGGATGCCTGGAATGGGCTTCCAGAAGAGGCAGTGGGGGGAAGACAGTGACTGGGTTCAAGACGGTGTGGGACAAGCATCAGGGGTTGCTGGGGGAGTGGAGTAGGTACTCAAGGAGGGAGGTGGATAGTGTAGTATGGGGGGGGAAGGGGCAGACTGGATGGACCATGGAGTCCTTTTCTGCCATCAAGTTCTATGATTCTATGATCAGAGAGCCTGATTGTACAAGGCCGTTAGTTGAGGCGCTCAGAACTAATGGTATCATGTCATAATAATGACCCAAAATGAGTGAAAATATAGCAACTCATTTTGGGCACTATTTATGGGGCTAACCTGCAAGATAGCGAGGGTATGGGACAGTGATTTTAGAGAAGGGCTAATGGAAGGGGGGAATAGTGAGGGGAAGGGGAGGAACAGAGAAGGGGTTTTCAGGGACTGGAGTTGCTGCTCCTGCCAAGCTAGCCATGTGGCATGGTGGTGTGGGAGGCTAGCTCTGGCAGAGCAGGTACTAGGTTCAGGACCGGGAGCAGATTACATTTTGCTGCAGCTGCGAGCTGCAGCACTTAGTGCCTGACATCCAGTTTTGCCCCCTCCCAACGCACCCCCAGCGTTGAGAATCCTAATTCAGGGGACATCCCTCTCTCGCTAAAACACTTTTTTGGTATCAGATGTCAGATTGCCTTAGAGTGTATATCGCCGATTTGCTTTTTTGGCGATAAATAGCGATCGCTGTTTTGCGATCACTATTATGACATGGAACCAAACTAATTGGGCCTGATGAAAAACATGATAAAGCTTTGTATGTAAGGCACAAAGTAGCTGATAAAGGTGATAATGTAGTCTTGATTGATGGTGGTGTTAAGCATAAAGCTCATTTAGAGAAATCATACTTACATGATTTCAATATTTTTATTTCCCCCTACATAAAAAAAACTGAGTCTAGATACAAACTCGAATAATCCACCAGATATTCCCCAACTGTGGCCACTTGATAATAGTACGAGTAAGGATAGAAAAAATAATGGAAGGAATTTAAACAGTGAGCAAACATGTAACAATCAATAATCTTTTACTACCCCTGTATTATTAGAACTGCACACAATAAAAATAGAGGCACAAATTGACAACTTGTATTTGAGAGAAATGGTGGCTTTATTGAAAAGTGTCTTAGAAGCACGGAAAGGTGGAAGTGATTGCATTGCTCAGAAAAATACAAATAATGCATTACAGATGATATTTATGAGAATAACAAAGATATTCGTGAGTTACCACAAACAAATATAGAAGCTACTGTATAACAGAGAATGTTAGAGAAAAAGAAGGGAAATAAACTGAAGCTCTAGTAAAGGAGTTACAGGCAAAAAATAAATCTCTACTAAAAATAAACACAAAAATTAAAAAACAAAACAAGCAAAAAATAGTCTACAGCATGAAAACAATAGACAGAAGGAAGAAGTACAGTATATTAAAGAAAAAAATAAACATCAGAAGAAAGAAGTGCATATGGAAAAAAAAAAGACAAAACTGTGCATTTTGAAAATACATACCTAACTGAATGGAAAGAGAGGCAGACAAGAAGAAGGGAATTGTTTTCAACTTGCCATCTAAAAGGGATACCTTTATCAAAAACTGAAAATGTATTTACATTAAAACTTGCTGGCCTGGATATTCAAAAGGGTTGCGCCATGCGCAACAGGGTTGCGCATGCGCAAGTCCAAAATGCGCCATTCTGCGATATTCAGCAGGAGGCAGTTACGCCACTGGCACCAGGTTGCGCAAGAGAGCAATGCAAATGAATGCATGCTCAACAGGAGGAGGATCCATGCATAACCTCGCAGCAATATTCAGTCGGGTTGTGCAGAGTTGTGCATACGCAGCCCTCAACCTCGCCTGCACAACCTTGAGCCAAAAAGGCTTAAGTTGAGGCCACCCACAGATGAGCTGCTGCATTGCGAGGCGCTGCCACCCTAGCTGGCTCAACTCGGTCCCTGTGCCCCCCACCAGCCCGATCGCGGCGCCCAGTGTAGCTACGACTCCCCGCCCACATCTCCCCACAGCCCGATCGCGGGCAGTACAGGCCATATAACCCCTCCCACATGTCCCAAAGCCCGATCACGGGCAGTACAGGTACAGAAACACCCACACACACACACCGTACCCCAAAGCCCGATCGCGGGCTGCACGTGTAGACCCCCAGTGCCCGATCGCGGGCAGAATGTAACCCAACCCGAATATCTCCCTGGTGGTCAGTGGACTGTAAAGCCCGATCAGCGGGCAGAATGTCACATCACAAACCCCCAAACATCTCCCTGGTGTCTAGTGTCCCCCCCACCACAAGCCCCTCCACCCCGCTCCCCCGGCGGCGGGTGACAGCATCCACTCGCCTGCCGCCCGCTGCCCCGCCCGACTGACTGTCAGTAGGGCTGCCGCCCATTGGTGCAGAGCTACAGCCAATGGGCATGCAGCCCATACCACACATGACAGTCCAGATTTGTGAATGAACATCATTCACAAATAGAATGGCGCAGTTTGAATATCCAGGCCACTGTGTATTGCACTATCAAAGATATTTTTTGCAATAGGTTTTCATGGGTAGACATAAAAATGACTTACAGGTATAAAAGAACTCCAAATAAAGGGTGGATACACCTGGTCCTAGCAAATAATGAAAAAAAGATTAGTTTTGTTAAACACACACACACATTTCTCTGTGTGGAGTCACACAGAAAAAAATATTTTTGTTGCCATATTGGTTCTTGTAACAAAAGATCAAGAAAAAAGATGATTTGATATCTTTTATTGGACCAACATAGATGTTAAAAAAAAAGCACCTGTTTTCTTTTGCAACATCTATGTTGGTCCAATAAAAGGTATCAGATCATCTTTTTTTCTTGATCTGTGTGGAGTAAAATTGGAAGCAAGTCTGAGATAAGGTATAGCTAAAGTGTCAGAAGAACCAATATCAGAAAGAAGGAAAGGTGGAATTAAAATAAAGGCAAGTACTGGTGGATGCCAACAAAGAATAACGAAACATTTAAAGCCCGTTGAATAGGAACATAGTCTTCAAGAATATGAAGGGGACATTCAAATAAATCAAAATAATAAGAGGTAGAAGTCAGAGGGGTCCAAGGATAAATAGTAGTTTTGTGCTTTCAGAAGAAGAATCTAGTTTTTTCTTAATCTGATCACTTAATTTCTGACTTGTCCATCCTAGTTCTTAAGGGGCACTTCAGAATGCACATGAGAGGTGAGCGTATGAGGCCAAATTTATTTACCTCCTTAATACATCTATTTGTGGTATGAATATGGACCTTGGTTTTATGACCCATTACACAGTCTGAACTCCATCTGCTTTTCTTCTCAGATTCATACACATAGACATACTGCTGTGCTGACCACACACATACACACACTCTATGTTTGTTTTTTCTCCAGAATTCTGCTGTCAAATGCATTCCATTTTGTTAGAATTTATAGGACTGGCCTGTACTCTGGTTTCAGCCTATGCATTAAATCTTATTTATTAGATAAATATGTCCATGTCGAGATTTGAAGGGTTTTACTAATTCTGGTCTGAAGTTTTCAAGTGTTGTTTCTTAACCGCTGTGTTTCCAGTGAAGGACTTCTTGTAGACTGAAAGCTTAAAGAATTGGTAAAAATGATTTGTTGGTCCAATAAAAGTTATCAAACCACCCATTTTGTTCTACTGTATTAGGCAGTGAAAGTTCAGATACAACAAGTTCCACGATTAATCTTTCCTCCTTGAGTGAATGACTAAGTTTGGGAAAAAATTGAAATTTTATTTGCATTTAGCTAACTGGAATATTTCAGGGTTAACATAAAAATAGAGGATACAAATGGAGGGACTGCTTGAATAAGTATGATATTATAATGCGTCAAGAAACAGGAGACTCTAGGCAGAATACATCTTATCTGGAAGGTTTTTGTGGTTGGGTAGTTCCAGCTATTAAATATAACAAATATGGTCATCCAAAGGGAGAACTAGCTGTCCTCGTTAAGGCAGTTTTAGATAAAGGCTGTTATACGTAGCTAGAGTTTACAGGTTTTCTTTGTGTATTGTTGAATTTGTGGGTAATGAAGTTTTTGCTTTTATTAATGTATATGTCCTGCCAGACATTAATATTCAAAATTTTGAATGCATCATGAATTCAGTCACAATGCTTGTTAAGGACATCAGAGCAAAATTTCCAAGTATTATTATGGTGGGAGACTTCAATGTGAGAGTTGGAGTAATGATGAAGAAACAGTCCGAGAATGGGCAATTGATGGCACAGTAGGAATTCTGATTTGGTTAGTCATAGATAAAAAAAAAATTACATAAAAGGGAAAGCGACTAATAAAAAGTGTTTCTAATATGGGTATGCATATCTTACATGGTAGGATAAGAGGTGATCTAAAAGGGAAACGTGCATTTCTAATGGAACAGGGAGGCAGTATACTTGACTTTTGGATAACTGACGCCCTAGCGTTTCATAAAATACAATACTTATGTATAGCACATATTTGGGAGCGCAATCTTTTCCAGTTGTATACTATATAAAGATGATTAATGTACAAAAATCAGAAAATCAAACAAAAATAACTGAAATTAATTCAAATATGTGTATTGCGTGTTCAAAGAAAATCAGATGGAATGCATTCACAGAAGTTAAGTTTACATGAGCTAAGTAGTAGTCCGTTACACCATGTGTTAAAAATTTAACAGTATGAACATTGATGATTTATATACTCAAAGATAACAAACTCTGAAAGAGTTTGTAGATGTAATTACAGATATGGTGGGAGGACATTTGGCTAAAGATAGAAATCCAGCTAAAATTAATGCTGGGCAGACATCTCCTTGGTATGATAATTCCTGTAATGTTAAAAAATATATTAACAGAATGGACAGTTACTCAAGAAGGAATGAGGATATTGAAGTTAAAAAGGCATTAAAAACCTTTAGCATTAATCTAGAGTAATGGTAACCAAAACAAAAATGGAGTCCAGGAATTTACTGTGGGAAGAATTACAGGAAGCCATACAGAACAAGGATAATTCAACGTTTTGGGTGTTGGTTGCCTACAGGACATCTGAACAGAATAGACAATATAACATTTTATGCATTAATATCTGCATTTGAATGGTCAACTCATTTCAAAAAAAGTATATATGATTGTAGAATTAGATAATATAGAATCAGCACATGTGGTTTCAACATCTCCACATAAAAATGCAGTAAATGTGGGGTTGTAGCCTGCTTTTACAAACACTGAAGTGGAATCGATGATTTTGGCCCAAAAGTGAAATAAGGCTGCTGGAATTTGATGCTGTTTCAGCAAATGTTTTTCAAACTGCGTTAATCTGTGGTCAGATATTTTGGCATTAATTTTTACAATAATTACAAATTCATTAATTCTTTTAAAAAATGGGATATAGGAATTATTGTTCTATCGTTTAAAAGGGCATAAGACATGATCCTGGATGTTGTCACTCCGTTACCTTCCTGCCTATAGGTCTGAAGATATTTTCATGTCTGATCTTGGATCACTTAGAAATGTGGGTGAATGAAAAAAAAAAGAAGCTGATCTCCACATATCAATATATTTTTAAAGAACTCACTCAACCATCGATTTAGTATTCACTTTTAATTATATTCTGGAGAAATATGTCAAGTGTAAACAACAGATTTTTTTATGTTACTTAGATATAAAGCTGCATTTGGCTCCATGGATAGATCAATGTTATGGGATATGCTATCTGAACAGGAGATTGATAAGAGACTATTAGCAATCCTCCAGCTGTTATAAACAAATACAAAAGCTAGGATATGATATGCTAGGTGGATCCCAGACAGACCCTATTAATATAACACAGGGCATTAAAGAAGTTGTCTCTGGTGCCATGTTTATGTAATATTTACAAAGAAAGCTTGATAAAGTGCTTGGAATGTGTGGATACATTCCCACTTAAAATTAAAAGTATAAAGTTCTCATGTACACAGATGCAGTGCTTTCCTTGCAAATGCCTCTTGGTTTAAGAAGAGGGATGTTTACTGTAGTGTCCCATTTAAATAAGATAGGTTTAGAATTAAACATGCATATTGACTAATATGCGCATTGATAATCTGAGATTGTTTTGTTTGTTTGTTCTTGTTCTTTCAATAAAACATTTGATTAACCATTAAAAATAATGTAATTTGTGAGTAATAAATCAAGCGTTTCGCCAACATCTCCAGCATCTTGCAATCTTTCAATAATCTGTTTGTCAATATATATGCTATACAACCTCTAACTTAAGCTGTTTATCCATGTAATATACCTATACTGTATTGTGCTTGTTGTCTACTGACCCTGACCCCTTGTGACCTCCCAGGCCATGCCTGACAATAAGCATTCAGTTGTTTAGTGCACCTACCTGATCAACAAAAACTAACTAAAATAATCAATCTACAGTCCTTGACTTTAGAAGGGTGGACTTTGATAGGTTGAGTGAATTGGTCAGGGATAAGGTAGTGGGGTGAAAGACATAAAGGGGTGGAGGAGAGATGGAGAGCAATAAAGGGAGCCATCCTTGAGGCATCAAAGGCAAGCATAAGAACAGTATCTAAAAAAACAGATTTAAGAGACCACTATGGTTCTCAGCTAGAGTCAGGGAAGCAGTTAGGGCAAAAAAGAAGGCCTTCTATAAATACAAGAAAAAAAGGGAGAGGCAGAATGGGAGGAACATCTACAGAAAAACAGGGAGGCAAAGAGGGTCGTCAGTGAGGCAAAAGGCAGACAGGAGCTGCCTCTCATGGAGGGTCAGAATGGGAAAAATGTTTTCAGATATATCAGTGAAAAAAGGTGGGAGCAGTGCAGCTAGTTGGGGGTAG